>OU744283.1:16000000-16600000 GCA_916610205.1 Griposia aprilina
ATTTTCAACTACACAAACAAGGGGCAGCATTAATTTTGCAAGCATTAAACCATTCTTGGCTCAGAAATATCAAGTAGAAGAGATTACATGTATATTTAATTCGGAAGTGACGTAACATACGCGGTTTGGAGGCTGGCATAAATCCTTCATCACTGAACGGAAACACGGTCGCGTAGATTTCTTCTGATAAAGAATGTATGATGTTTTGTGTTTGGTTGTTTAAGATTCTGGATTGACATTAAACTGATTGACAAATGTATACCGTTCAGAAATGTAGGTGTTGTGTTTTGTTTCCTAACTTCATTGTGATATGTTTTCAATTAGGTAGTGAAACGTAAAATCCTAGTAAGAAAATCGTTAAGTTTTTTATTTCAAACTGTTGGATACCTGGCGTGTGCTAGCTACTACGATAAAACAATGCATGGGGCACATTCGGTCCATTCAAGAAGTTTCTTTTCCATTGTTTTATTGGTCTAAAAACATCTTCTTATTTAATGCCTTTCTAATGAAACCGGTTTGGAGCACAGCGGTTGAATGGTTTCAAAGTTTGTAACGAACATACCAAGGTGAACAGTTTTTGTGTTTTATATACATAGAAGATTGATAGACGAGTGAACGTTTTGGATCCATCCAACTATTTATATATGTACGGATTATTGAGAAACCGTATTGATATTGGTATCATCCATACAGGTACTTTCGTCATGCAAATAGTAATCTAATCAGCTAGCTAAGAAATTCTAGGGTTCCAAACAACAGCATGTTTTTTCGAAATAATTTTATGGCTTTCATACTTCACAGTAACAATAACTTAACAAACTTAACTTTACAAAGTATTCACATTGTATCAACGACACCTATAACTATTATAAACTCAAGATGGCGCCTGCACTCAATTATTATTGCTACTGTTTTGGATTCAGCCGTTCTATGTTTATGATACGTGAAATAATGGGGGGGTCTGGATTTATGCTTTCGCGGTTGCACAACGACATCCTTTGCTTTGCTTGGTAGTATAGATGCAGGCCTACCCTGCCGCCTCCTTCAGAGGTAGTAGAGTGGCGGGGTCTTGAGGAAGAGCACTATAGTCGTGTAGATCCTCAAGGCAAGTCTAGCGAATGCACCTTCCCGACGTTGCCACCCCGTTGCTTGGTCTAATTCCTTAAGAAATAGACGTAACAAAAACCTCCAGGCGCCATCACATCCCTTTCCCAATTACGCTTAAACCTCATTCTTTCCTGTCTTATACCCCTCCAGTCCCAAATCTCACAATCCCTCCCCACTCCATCCTTACCTTCCCCACTCCTCCTACCTCCATCTTTCCAATTTCCACTCCTAACCGCGACCCCTTTGTGACTGGGTGGTGGCGGGCTCGACTGTCCCTAAAGTCAGGTGATAGCGAGTAGGAGTAAGTAGTCACCTGCGCTAGGACCTGCATAGTTGAGTGCCGTGAGCGGGGATGAAGGATTCCTGGGGGGTTGAGCCGAGCGGCTCTGGTTGTAATGTGCCCGTAAAGCAACACGCCCCCTTTGGTCTGGATTTCAAGCGAAACGGTGGCCCTACCCAATAGCCAAGGTAAGCGAAATGGTCACAGTGGGGTCAGAGGTGTCTGACACGAAGGGTCAGAGGGCGACAGGCGAGGTGCGTGTGGTCCGCTGAGATTATCCTCGGATGGCCGAAGCAGTAGGTAAAGTTTATGATGACGTTGTAAGTGAGGGTTGATCAGTTCGTTAGGGGTGGCCCTTTGGACCCCCTACAACCCGATCAAGCACCCGATGTTACACTGTAAGCCAGCGTTGCGCCCCTATATTTCTCGGGTAGTCCTGACGCATGAGTTTTTTATAGTGAGACGTTCCCAGCTTCGGGCTCCATGTAAGGTGAGAGCCAGAGAGATGAATTTTATAAAATATTTAACCTGGATAATTCAAGGCCAGTTAAAAACAAAAACTTTGGGGTGGAGGCGAAAGCCAATGAGACTCCTAAGGGAAGTGCTTGGACTACTCTCGCCCCTGGTGGCCATGCGGCTGACGCCGCGGGTACCAGCGCGGGCGTCGGTCCGGCTGTGGCGAGAACCACTGCTAAGACCAAAAAGTCCCAGCATAAACAAAGGACGTCGGCACTGATCGGGACCAGTACTGACCCTTCTAATACACAGGCGAAGACTACGGAGACGATTAATACCACCGCTGGTCCGACCCTCTCTATACAAACCCCAGCGCTGGATAACACTGGCACCGGGTGTCCTAATAAACACCCTCCTCTTCCTGTGGCTCCTCTAGCCAAACGGCGGCCGTCATCGGTCAAACGGAGATGACCGGCCACGCCGAAGACGCGTTCGCACGCGCCAGGCAAGTGCAGAAACGCAAGGGCAGGGTAAATGCACTCAACAAGCCCGTTGCCCTTGCACTGACCCTTCAGGCCCACCAGCTGCCTCAGAACAAGGCAAGCAGAGGGACAAAGTGACAAGGAAGGAGTGCCGATAAACACGCTGGATGTCAGTGCAGGGCCTGCATGGAGGACGACGAAACAGCAGCTCATGTGCTTCTAAACTGCCCGGTGATCGCCACGTATAGGGCAAAGTATTTCGGTAACCCAGGTACCCTACGTGAGATTGTCAGCAACACCAAGGCGTTGCTGGCCTTCTTCGAGGAGCTGGGGTGGATCGAATAATCGATTTTCCCACCCGTACGCAAAATACGCGCATTGAAGTGGAGTTGCGGACACCAGCCTGTATTACCTATTACCTACGTGAAAAAATAGCTAGAACAGCCTATGCCTTGTTAATTTCAGTGTGTGCTTGCAACTGTAATAGGAAATTTCAAGGCAGGTATTGCTGAAATTGTCCACCTAGTAGATCTGCTGTCTATTAATGAATATGCTCAATCAATAGTTCCGTATATGATTTGTGTATTCAATATTGCTTTCATCACAGCACTGTATGTACAAACCTACTTTATTATAATCAGCGTTCGGAAAAATAAACAAGTATAAAAGTTCCGGATAGTCCTACAAACGAAAACGGATCATTTTTTTGCGACCAGATAAGGTGAATCAACAATATTTTTACTCCGATTATTTTTAGGTCCGAAATTCCTCATGGCTTGGATAAGTTTGTGATGGTACTATAACTGGAATATGTTGGAGATTTCAGAATACCTATGAAAAAATACACCATATATTTAAATACATTTTATCATTCTGAAGGCTACGTGATCGTAGCACTAGCTACGCCGTAGCACAGCGCGTAGCGAACAATGCGTGTCGTAGCAGCGGGTCCGGAAGTTTGAAAAATTTACTTTTAAGCTTTATACTCAATAAAAAATTAAAACTGGAATTTTGTTCTTGACGCATAACTAGCAAACTTGTTATAAAACAACAGAGCCAGACCAGAAAAAGCATTTAATCCATTTCAATTGAACTTAAAATAGTGACTGACGTCACCTATAACAGTCGTTGAACGGCAACCCGTCATTTAATCTGCTGTAATGACAAACAAGTAACGAACAACCAAGCTACGAGTATGAGTCAACAGGTTGTGTAAAATGCCATCGAAGGCTTTATCCGTGACGGGAAATCGGCATTAATCGTCAGCACGAATGTTATATTTGCATATTCATGGCACGGAAACCCCCTTGATTTAACGACAACCGCGGAATGATCGTTAAACCCGGCAAAAAGTGTCACGTCACTTTTTTTTATTTTCTCATAACACGGAATATATTTTAGGGGCCCTCATCGCGTATCGAGAAACGACACTCAAGCACCTACTTCACTTATTAAGTTTGGGGTGATAACACTTAATTATAGGCACCTACTTGAGTTTATTGCGACACTATACTATGAACAATCAAGAAATTGGGGTTTTTCCGTTTGTCGACCTTTTGAGTTATTATTGAAAATGATTCATACATTGTTCGTACAGGCATTATATTGGGTGTAATATTCTCATATAAGATTTTAATAAAAGCAGTTATGGAAATTAAGTCGAGAAATACTTACTGGAATTGCTCAATTTATTCGACATTACTGTCAGCTATACAATTGATTTATACGAGTCTCATTCAAAGAATCTTTAAGTATTTCATATTTTTTTAACAACAGAAAGCTACCACTATCTTCGTGTCTCACTGTAAATTTTATACTAAATAATAGTCCTCTATCCTCTTAATCTTACCTAAAGTAAATCGCGAATAACTTAAAACATTAAATAGAGACTCCCGCAGTACATTTAACATCATACAAAAACATTAGCGTGTATACTTTGACAGAAGGTACAAGTTGTGTCGGGTTCTGTACATGAGATAACGTTGCTTGAGAATGATTAATGCGCACCCTTGTCCTGGAATATCACGTCATCCCAGGGCTGGGTTTTTAATATAATTAGCGTTGGAAACTTTTGTTTACGAATGTATATAAGACGGGTTCAAACTTTGAGACCGTATTGCGGTACGTTCTTTTGCGTGCGACTGTACCTCAGGGAAATGTGGACGTGATATTTTCATAACAATTTTGTTAGTATCTAACTAATGTGTTTATTTGAATGACTTGTTGTTGCTAACGGTACTATTTTTATTTAAAACGGTGCTAAAAAAAACTTACTGAAGAAATCGGGGAATAACCTTAATGATGGAAAAAACAACAACACATTGAATAAATTAATACATATTTTTCTCCGTATTAGTGAAAAGAGATACCGTAGTCAAACAATTACCGTCTGGTAACATTATATCATAAATAAAACCAAATAATTACTACATTCAATTCACGTTATTTAATCACTAGTCGTACTCGTGCTAACTATACAATATAAGGCTTTACCAACATTGGCGATTAATCGCATTAAGTATAGAGTTTAAACACAGACATCATTAGCGTAATCTGTTTCCCAATTTACGAATTTAATTGACGAGTAATTTGTCTTTAAATACTGTGTTTACAGTTTGTGGGCCATATTTTTGTATTTGTGGCAGTAATTTACTGTTTTGATTAATGCCGTACGGATAAGTTAGTGAGTCTTATTTTTGTTGTAAGATGGCTACTGCTGGTACGAAGATGATTTGGGTATTGTCTTTATAGTAAAGTGCATTAGCAGACAGTAAGTTTATAGTCACTATTATATAACTTGTAATGCACCGATTCTAATCAGCCATTAGATACGAATCAATGCTGAAAGCTGAGCACCGCAAGTCGGCGTCGCATTGTGCGGTCACAGCCAATCGGTTCGTATGCACAATGGCTTTATAAATACAGTACTCCTACACCTAAGTTGACAAACAAACATAGCTTTGGCAAACGCCTGAAGAAGATCTGTCGCAGCCAATCAGTGTGTTGACAAATTCAGACAATGTAGACAAGACGGTAACTATGTGCTTTGTATGGTAGTCCTCATTAAAGGAAAGGTAAACATAAATTATATTCTATTGGCTTAAATGGCGTCGAATAATAAAGGACATTATATCATTGCTCCAATTTGTAAATATTAAAGAAAGATCTTACGTCTTTTCATTCCTTATTTGTTTCTATTTTATCTGAGTCCTTGTGAGTTTATTTTTAATCATAAGGATGTCACTGTTGTCAGGCAAAAAAACCCTTGTTAAAATTCAGTTCCAATATGTAACTATATTGTAAGGGAATTGAGTTCGAATATAAGAGAACTAAAAACCTTTCCACGAACATAATAGATCACATAAATATACTACTAAGTAGAATTCTAAAACCGACGTGGGAAATATTTTCACATATCTAGGCTGTAACCATTTCACGAACCAACCAATAGGAAAATAAATTAACAAATATTCATTGATGAATAACCAACGTTAAAGTTAGTGCACAAACATAAAATAAACCATTCAGGTATGTAACATTCACAAATAGAGCAATGTAAATAGAACAATAAAATAAGGGTAACAATTTAAGGAGTTTTTAACACTCATTTGAAAACACTTCTTTCTGTAAAACGTGAAAAATATCAAATAATATTTGGAACCCGTTTGGATGCGTTCGTGAGTGAATTCAGGCAGATGCTGATAAAAGGAGATTTATTTGAATGTATATTTTTATATAATAGACCTTCAGTCAACGCTTTTTAGGTAGATATATAACCACAGAATGTTTAGCTATCTGATTTATTTGTACCTATATTTGAAAATCTTTCATGTCTTTATGTAGAATAGAAATAAATAAAACATAATTTTACGTCTCTGGTGCTATAATAACAATCCTGAAAAAGGCCAAATGTCAAATGAACTGCATTAAAACGATCCATATTTATTTATAGGCCTGCCAAAACATACTCCCAACAATTTTATGATAATCAAAGCTTTAAATAAATAATGAGGCATCAACAATTTGAAATCAAAGTCAGCTATAATAATTTACTTACCTATATTGTTAATTAATTATAAATGACGAGGCATTAAATCGGTAACAGATTGTGATATTTTAATACCACGGCAGTCAAAATGTGACTGTTAAACTAATAATTGCTCACAATTTAATAACAGTGGTAACAAGTCACTATCCAGTTGCCAATTTATTGCAACAAAACACGAATTATGGAAAAAAAAGTCAGTCAAAATTTTATAAAAAAAAAAACAACCATTCAAATTGTCGTTTCATTTTTCTAATCAAACGAAACAATTCAATTTAAACAATACCAACGTAATTGTTAGTTACAAGGTCTTTGTTTTATTGGATTCGCACAGGTAATAAAGGCGATTGGGGAGTTATTAGTACACACTACTGGTAACACAGCGGTGATGACGTAGGCTTGTGTCACCCCCGTGACCGGAATGCTATACCTGGCGAAGTATATTATTATACCATGATGTAGTATAACTATGTATCTAAATTATATAAACACTATTTCATGCACATCAGTAGTGCTGAGGAGCTGTCACTAATGTCAACTGTCAATCTCCAGGAATGGCGAAAGACAGTTGAAAGTGAAGCGTGCCTGCACGAGAGGCTGGGTGTGGCGATGAGCCAGTATAGTGAAATAAGCTGCTTGAATACGAGAAAAAACAGGATTCTATAGATGGTATTTCAATTGAAGTATTAATGATCAACTAATCAGAAAATGAACTGCAATATTTTGTATAATGTGCTTTCCATACATGTCATATTGAGAAAACAACAAGGCAGGAAAATCAAGATTAGGATTTTCGCATCCATCCATACAGTTAGGTGTAACCATCCTGATTTTTGTTAGAAAACAAACTCCATGAATAACATCGAAAACTGCTTTGAATGAGCCACTCCCCAATTATAAAAAAAAAACTTTCTAAATAAAACAAGTACGAAAACTGCACTCCAATAATAGTCCTAGAAATTAACTGCTAAGCAAATTGACTAGCAACTCAAATTATCCCGATATTAAAATCAAAACGGTCATTCTTTGACAGTTATATGAAATAGGTTTAATACAGAAAACTAGAGTACGGTGTTAATTTCCTTAGTAATTAATTTCCTTGACTGTGCATGAACTTTTAAAATAAATTGCCTGTCTCGAAGCTATTTGTGTTTATTGCTTGTAAGCCGAGAAACAAGTGCATTCGCTAGTTTCTAGGCTTTTAAGTGACTTTAGACCTAAGTCATTTATAGTGCTGCATATCCATAGCCAATATTAGTACAATGCTTTTTTGACCAGCAACATTGTTATAATGCTTTCCTTGGCCTTTATGGACAAGCAGTTTAGGAGTATCCATGAGTGACGAGACGTAAGTATAGTTTTACGTTTTTGGCTGCAATCACATCATCACGCTTGTTTTACGTTTTTGCCTGCAATCAAATCACCACGCCTGTTTTACGTTTTTGCCTGCAATCACATCATCACGCTTGTTTTACGTTTTTGCCTGCAATCAAATCACCACGCCTGTTTTACGTTTTTGCCTGCAATCACATCATCACGCTTGTTTTACGTTTTTGGCTGCAATCTCATCATCACGCCTGTTTTCTCCGAAGAGTTTGGTAGAGGTGTATAGTACACCCGCATTTCGCCAGTTATGTTTAAGTTCCATGTAATAGGCGGTGAGCCCATTGCCATCAACAGGCACGAAGCTGGATTCCGAGCTGCTACTGAGAAATTCCTGATAAAAAACTTAATAACACTTTTCCCGACCTGGGAACCGAACCGAAGCAAAAGCCTATTATATTATATTATATATTGTACATAATACGTATATCGCATTTAGAACCACTAAATTAAACAGCTAAAGTGCATATTTCAACCTTTCACCCAATATATTATTATAGCCTGGCTATCTTAGCCTAGCAACAACTTCCCTTCGTAATTGAGCTTCTACGCCTCCCCGATGGTCGTCACTGACACAAATTGCGTTATCGAGATGAAACTGTGGAGCCAGTTGTAAACTAACTTTACTGTTATTGTCTTTAAGGAAATTCTGCAACATTACTGCCATTATACGATGCAAGTATGTTCAGATGGTTGTGTGGATAGCTACTAATTGCTCAGAGAGACTACTCAGTAATTGGTATTCTTGCTGAATTCAAATGAGTTTACTGGGATTTACTGAAATTTTAAATTACATTTTTGACATAACTGTCAGTTGCATAGTATTATTAAAGACTTACAAAGAAAGGACAAAAATACGTTTGAAAGACTTCAACCCAAAAGCAGCCCTGCTCTAATTTAAATCAATACAATTATCTCTAATATTTCTCAAAAAGCTGCAGCGGTCCCACTAAGCTTGTAAGTAAAGTATATTTTATAAAATAAAAATAGAAAACAAAAGGTTTTTGTACATTCTTTACTTTAATTTAGTAGCGATTTTAATTCAAACCATTTGTGCTTTAGGGAGGGGACACGACCATTTAATTTACATTTGCGGTAAAAGCTAAGCTTTAATGATAAATGCGGTGCTTTCTGTTGCAAAAAAGCGGCTAAGCGCGGGTCTAACTCGCACACGAAGGGTTCCGTACCACCGTACAATATTTAACACTACATATTTCTTTAACACGTTTCTTGTATGGGGACCCCATTTAATTCTTAACGTAATTTTATTTTTTGTTGTTATAGCGGCCACAGTAGTACACACTGTGAAAATTACGCGTGTCTACATGTAACAAAAAATAGATTTATTGACATAGGGTATAATATTTTCAATTGCAGCCCTGATTCCTGAGCTAAGTGCTACCTGTGTTAAAGGGGTTTAATGCATGCATGCTCTTGAGTGGTGTGTGTGTGGTTGTTTGTTTGTGTTTTGTGTGTATGTATGAGTGTGTGTGTTGTATTGTCGTGAGTGTGTGTCTGTTTGTGTGAGTGTGTGTGTGAGTTATTGTGCTTGGTGATTGGACTTTGGGTTATACCTATTACGGTTCACAAGATACAACCCTGTGATGGACGCATGGACGGACGGACAGCGGACCCTTAGTAACAGGGCCCCGTTGGCTCCCTTTGGGTACGGAACCCTAAAAAGGCAATTTTGTGAGTGCAACAAAAATAAGTGTCATTTACACGATGAATGAGTAATTCTGCAATACAGTGCACGCATTTATTAACAATGTTATTTACTTAGACAGCAAAAAAACGGTGCTTGACTCTTATGAGCGGACCAAACACAGTTATAATTATACAATTATAATTATAACTGTGACACGTATGACGTACTTCATTTTATTGTGTTCTTTATAGACGCGTTTCCGGCCGTACAAGAATAGGTGAGTGCCGACTGTCTTATGGGGTACGTAATGATATTAAAAACAATGATGAAAAAGTGTTGTACTTTCACATGTTTATACCTATTTACTTTTTACAAGCTTTTATTTAACTTTCAATTTTTGTATATATGTATGTATGATCGGACCAAATTTTGCAAGCTGAGTAAAAACCACTTCCTATTGCCCTACGGAATTTAAATTTCACACCTTGATTCTGTTTCGAAGACAATGTATTTTTATGATCCATGACCTGATTTTACACCTACGATTGGCTCCAGACGAAGGAACTCCTTACTGATCAACGGTACCGACACGAAAATTTTATATACCTACGTATTTCACTATGGTAGATCTTTCTAAAGTGACCTAGCTGCTGCTCCTAGGATTGGCTTCATACGAGAAATTTCCTCAGCGGTCAACAGCACAGGCACGAAATTTTCTATAAGTACTCATAAAATTATGATGATAGCCCGTTCTAAAGTATGGCATGACTTGAATAGTGCAACTCGGATGGATTCACAACATGACTTGTGTAAAGACGTGTTTGGGTTCGTTGGATTGGCTTTACTAGTACCTTTCAAGAGAAGCTGATAGAACGAATATTTAAACACATTCTAATGCTCAAAAATACAAAATAAAATGTAGTTAAAAAGCTTTTTAAAAACAAGCTTTTAATGAACTAAAAAGTACAAAATAAAACTAACATTAACATAGAACTTTAATATTTTCTTAAAAGCTGTTTTTTAAAAAGGTTTTTAGTTAATTTTTTTCTTAATAACTACCTATCTTGAATCCCTGAAGCTGAGGGGGAATATTATTATCTATGTTTTAGTAGCCGTCTAGTTTCGAAAGAACAACAATTTCTTAATCTAGAGTAAATTATTGAACTCTTAAAAGCATACCTAAAACTGCAAGCCAGATTTAAAACAATAATCGTTAAAAATACTCAAGTGGTAACAAAGCGAATCGCTTGCAAATTGTTGCGTTGAGCACACGACTATGTTGCCGTCAGCCGTCTCTGCCAACATTAATCCCCTTACGTTCCCCACTCTTGTTTATTTTTCATTTTATTTGCTACAACATTAAACGCTACAGTTGTATGTGTACGAGATTAGCAGCTGCTCACAGAAGATACAAGTAAACCGTATTCAAACCAGTTAATTATTAATGGTAGGGTCTTAAGCAACAGCCTAAGCATTCGTTTAAGGCTCACCCAACGTATTGATCCGGGTAAGCAAATAAGATCTATTTTTGGTTACTTTCTCGTCAATCTGATTGAAAAGCTCTACAAAACGTAAAACCAATATAATGAGAGATATTTTGTTGAATTTCAAGAAAATAAACATTTTATAATTTTACAATTTGTTCACTTATTTTCCTACTCCATTAACGTAACGAAAATCATAGTTGCGAAACATATTTAATTATTAAACGCACCAAGCATAAAACAACAAAGGTAAAAGGAAACAACCCGCGTACTCCAGAGAAGGAAAGATCGCTACCATTAAAGGCCCTTCGCACCCGAGGGCCAGTCCCCGGGCCGTGTCTAATAATTAAAATATACAGAGAACAATGATACGTTTCGCTCCGTTCAATGTTTATTGACGGCACGGCGTCCGGCGCACGGCGTGAACCCTTTGCGATTTCAATTTGCAAGGGGTCCGGGCGTCTCTGTCCGGACTCCGGAGAGAGCGAGACGGGTTAACATTAACTACAAACAATCAAGTTAGAGCAACATTTAGTTTAAATGTGACCGATATTCCGTTGCATTAAGTTGATATAGATTCCCGACTTAGATACGCCACATTGCGCGTATAATGTCGCGTATCGTGACAATCAAACTGCTGCTGTGGAATGACTTAGCGCTTTATGTAATGGGTATTATAACGCAACATTTGACACCTTATGTTTCGACTTTCCCCTCTTAGTTCGAGTTGGGAAGCTGTTAATGTCACGTTGTTCATGTTAGAAAAAGGACGGAGATCGTCAGCTTATTCACGTAGTTTTTTCTGTAGCGTTGTGAGTCTGGTCGTGTTGAATGTGAATCTGCAACACTTGGTTGATTTCGAACACTTTCCACGGTCTGGCCCGTTCGGAGGGGGACAATGCAGGCATGCTTGTGGATTGCCCGTGAAAGGTACTTGGGTCTGGTCATGCGTGTACGGACCGTGGAATGGGGAAGGAAGAGTACGCATTGTTGTGCAGCATCAGCGTGCCTCGATGTACGCGCGATTTGAATTTGGCTATTTCAGTTCACCGAATACTTGAAGCCAGAAATAAACGGACGAGTCCAATTGAAATCAAAATCTATAGTTAAGATTCGAAATCGATAGTTTCATGCCACTTTAAAAGCACTTGTCTAACTGAAATATTTTGTGGATACGTTATATATTACGTACCTATATGAAATACTCGTAAGCGCTCGACCATCAAGTTGTCAATATTAGTGCAATATATCATCCATGAAACCCAACCGCTGTTGTAGATTCAAGTAATACCAGCGAACGTTCATGTTTATATTACATAAGCTAGTTGACAAGTAAGAAGAAGTATGAGTACCATATCGGATGAGTACCATCTTCATTATGTCGTCCTAATCGTAGGTATCATCAATCATAATAGCCCATAAATGTACTGAGCGTGGGCCTTCCCTACCCGATTACTAGGGAATGAATAGGAGGGGGATTTCGTCATCTTGAATGAAGGATAATACTTCTTATCGACCTGAGATTTTTCCCGAAGTCACAACACCCACGGGCAGAAATAGAAAGTTGATTCAAAGATCTGTCAGGGTACACACTAAATGCGCTACGGAAAATAAAAAGATCTTTTCATAATAAAGTAACCCCCACGTTTTGTTTGTAAGATAGTTTCATTATAACACCTTTTGTGAGGGCATTTTATTGAACTATTCCCAGTGGGGGAAAGAATTTTATTGAATAAGGTTGCCTTTGTGTTGAAACATAGAGAGACGGGTATGTGAGTAGCCGGGGGTACGCTCACGAGCGTTTCAGTGTATAATGTGAGTTTGTGAGCACCTTCGCGTGTGTCTGGGCCTATCTTTATATAGTTCCTTATTCAAACATGATGTGAGTACCAATGTATATGTATATCAATGTTTCTAGACGATACATAACGCGCAAAAAAGAGTACATTGAACTATATAAAATATGAATAACTAATATGCTGATATTATACTTGAAAACTGAAAACTCATTGTGTTTGAATAGCTGTTTTCAGAGTACAAACATAGCGTACATTAATAACAAAATAATGTATTTTCGGACGCTTAGCCCTCAGCAAGAGTGCATTAATTATGAAATTTTGCTCTCCCAGATCGCTAACATGAATTTATTTTAGTGTGCAGACGACCAACTGTTACAATATTTATTTTTGTGTCCCAAAAGCGAGAAAATGTAAGCGTAATAAAAGCTAAACTACATTAATATAGTCTAATGTTTATAATTAATCCTCTCACAGGGTCTCGAGAGCCTCATCCCACTCTGCTCTCGTATAAATAAGATTTTATATAATTAATTCCAGTCGCTAATTTTATCTAATTGTGAATTCTTAATCAAAGACTTCTGTAATCTTTCATGAGTGATATTGAATATATAAATAACCCCTAAAATAGATGAAAACTACTTTAAATTAAGGAAATAGTAACGAAATGGAGAGATATGTTAGGGTAGACAGAATTATTCATTTTTATATCAATACAAATTTTGTAAGCCATGCCGTAAAAAGAGGGGGGAAGACTTTCATTGGTCTGAATGTTTATGGCATGCTATAGCGACATATTAATTTCAATGCGGTTATTTTTTACAGCTACTTAAATTATATTCGGCAGCAGGTATTTGCTCATTTTTTGACACCCGGTAGGAGATCAGATTTCACGTATTATAATTCATTCATCCATAATAATCCATTCATCCGTACTGACACGAATTCTCTAAAAATCTAATAATATAACACCAAATAAAGGAAACTGCCAGTTCCTTGCCCGAGTAACATTCTAAGGCGTGGTGCAATAACATCAATAATCCAAAGACGTTAATAACTATAACAACCGGGTCTTTCATACTAAATAATAATAATAGTCAACTTGTAACATTGCGAGGGTTGTCCAAATTTCATCTCCGGAGCGATGAGAAATGGCAGTTAAGCTGAAACTTTTAACAATTGGTGTAACTATTCAGAAATCCGCCCGAGAGCGGAGCGAGCGGACAGTACGTACCCACTTTTTAAATGATTTAGTAAAGTTATAGTTACGCTGAGCTGGAACGTGGCGGTTTCGACAAACTATCAATATTAAAGCGCTGGATTTTTTTATATACCACCGTTGGTTAAGCACCGGTGAAGTAGTGAAATAGCGTCGGGCTCCAACGAGTTTAGTGAAGCACGTAGTGGGACTCGTGCGATGGACTGTGTTGATACTTTGAATTGTGCTGAACCAAGTAGAAGAAATAAGCATTTAAAGATGAATTTGCCGTATGGTCTCGACTATACCTACAGTTCCTAAGAGGGATTAAGGGTCGGAAGCTCTGTAACATGACACATCGCACAAGTGTGGTAATTATGGCTTTAGGAGTACCTAAGAGGTAAAAGATTTCGTAGTTGTTGAGATGGAAGGGTCCATTACCTACTAGTAACACTGACGGCTGTAGTACATCTCGAGGTTGCAACGAGTATTACCTGTAACAAAGTAAATTGCGTTAGTTTTACATGAAAGAGAATAAATAACATTTAAAAGCTCAGTATTCATAATACAAATAATAAAAATAAAAATTGAAAGGCTTTTTTTTTTAATAGAAACAAGATTTAGTACAAAAATATGGTTATACACAAATAAGATCTAATGACAAAGTCTTCAGTTGCTTCGTAAACATTTAATTCCCGCAAAATATCACAAGAAAACTCGAAAAATCCATCCGATCGTAAGTTGGAAGCCCTTAAGTCGCCTGAGAAAATAGAACCATCCGTTCTTTGGCTGGCGACATAAAATCTAAAGCATCATACCCAATATTGCCGCAAGCGAGTTGACTGGTAATACAGAATACAGCCGTGCACAGTCAAGAGAAGTGTAAAGTCGACTGTCCACTAGTAGTGGATGAGCACGGAGAGGTTACCGGTCCTTTTGTTTGCCAGCCACGCATTCGGGCGTAGCGTGACCGTGGCTCGCAGTGAGCGATTTCGCCTACATTTACAGACAAAGCTACGCTAGTACACATGCGTAGCTTAATCGTGCGCTGCCTGTGGAGCAACGACTTAACATAATTTTATCAAAAATTACTGGTGGCTCGCACGTGGCTATTTCGTAAAGGTGGTGGCCTATCCACTCTTGCTTAGGGCTTGCTCAGCCGGCTTTAGTGCCTTTACAGAGTAAGCTAGCTAGTATAGTGCGCGGATTTTTAGGGGTTAGTATTATTACAGTTATGCACGTTTGTATATTTCTATTGATAAGTTTACAGTTCACTTAGTTTTTTTATTGTTTTATTATTTTTGCTCTTTTAGTTAGTTCTACAAAAACCTTTAGGTAATTTAATGTTATGGTAGGAATATTAAATATCAGTAAAGTAATTCCCATACTCATTCCGATTTGGCACATTTCCATAAGATATCAGAAACGTTTATTATTTCAGCATGACCTAAATGAATAAATCTAGTGATTTATAGGACATAGTCTATATTTAAAAAAAGAAAAATATTATAGTAATTTCGTTTTATTGGTTTGTGGTAAGTACATAGATAATAACCTTTTTATAAATTGGGCTTATTTTAGTTTTACAATGTCGTTGTCTAAATTAACCCTTACATCTAGGCACGTAGGTTGCCTGTTCCCAGTAGCGGGGCAATGACCAATCTTATGAATTATAAAGGATGATTTCCACCAAACGGGTCGCATCGATTCGGATCGGAAAGAATACGACCGGTTTTTTTTCTTTTTTCTTTTAAAGTGAAACTTTTATTACATCGTCTCAAACTTTTTCGTCTGTGTGTTGCATGTCGCGTGACGGTCGGCCGCGGAGTAGGGATAAAGTGAAAGGAAGGAGGTTTTTAGTTAAATGTCTATAATTTGAAAAAAGTTTCACTTTTACTGCGGTTTCATAAAACCACACAATCCTTTTTTCCTTATTAAAAAGAACCAGGTTCTTAATAATTAATTACAATGTAGCCTATAAGACTAATAAGCAATTTTAATCTAACTTAATTTTTTACGTGATAATTATTTTAAATTTAGAATAGTGTTGATTTTTACAAGTCCGTTCCACTTTTTTAGAGTCTGATATACCTAATGATAAAAACACTTTGTTTATGTGTTATAATACGAACGGATGCGGCAACAGCCGATCGCGTCTGGCAGGATGTCGACGAAAACGATCGGGCCCGTACCGGTGGCGGCGCTTGCGAACGTATCCGTTTCTGCGCCTAGTCAAATAGTTTCATTCCGACCGTGTTGACGTGTTCTAATTCGGATACTTGTGTGATCGGATACGGCGACAGGCGACCGGAGCCGATCGCGTGTTCCAGCATACTTTCGGCTACGATCGCGTGTCGCGGAAGACGCCTGCGGTCAAGCTGCTGTGCGCGGCTTGGTAATATAGACTTTAAATACGATTAAATATCATTTAAAGATTGTAAAATCCGTTCCAATCCGATGCGATGCGAGCCTTTTGGTGGAAATCTTCCTTAAGACGTAGTTTTATTTTCTTCTTGAGGTAATTATATATTCGATTATAAGAATAAATATAACACATAACATAATGCCCGTTTTCCCCGAAGAATAAATTTATGACTTTTGTCAATCTTGTTGTCCGCTAAAATCTATTGAATAAGTAATTACCTATTACATTTTAATAACTGACTTATTTGTTCTTCTCGAAGTACTATTATTATTACCTAATTAGTTGCTAAATCGCTGACCATCAATCGTTATAAAATATAATCATCATGATTCATTCAAGTTCTATGTTTTGCTTAGTATTTGTGTGTAAGTAGTTGTTTGTATCTTTGAAAACCGAATCTTTGTCAATAATTCCTCTAAACTGTTGCCAATATGTATTTACTCAAGGAATATATGTAAATTATATTTGCGTAGTGTACGTAATATTCAGTGTATTATTATTGACACTACTATGGATCACTGACACGTTAATTTGGTACTTTGATTAGTACCAAGATCAGTCTGTGTTACAGATAACGAAACAAGTAATTCATAAAATCCTCTTTGTTGTTTCTATCAACTCGTGCACCACGTGTCTCCACGTCTTAGCCTCCTTTCTTTTACTGCGATGAGTTTTCGCCTGTTACAAACTAATCTCCTTAATTTCGGAGAATAGATCGAATCGAATAAAGCTTTAATGAAGTTTGCCGTTTACCCGCAGTAACACCATAACACCACCGACTCGGCCGCCGTAAAGGTTCGAATGCCCGGCTGAAATGATTCATTGGATTTTCCGTACTGAAGCTGAAAAAAATGAGTTACGAATCGGTAATTAACACTGGGAAATCCAGTCAACTAAGCCGGGCTATTGTCGCGTCGAAACGAAACGAAATAAAACAAACGGGCAACGGGCATTGTTCACAGGGGAGACAAGGCAAAACTGGTACCCCGTGAAACTTGGCGGACAATATTGCAATACAAACGAGCCTGCGAAATACGTAGACTTGGCCATAAATCATAGAAGTTTGCTTTGTGATTCTTGTTTGGGAAATAAATAAATATAAACGGTATGGAACGGCCAAAGGACCCTCACGGACTCGAGCCTTCATTTGAATTTCATAAAGGTGCTGTATTAAAACAATCGCAGCGAAAAGGGATCCCTAAGAGGGAAACGAAGAAATACAACTGCTTCCTTATTTTGCTAAAGTAGTTATGCTATATAGCTACATGAATATTTATAACATTTATGTATTTTTAATTTAGTGCAACAAAACGTAAAAACATTCTTGAATTTCAAAAATACATTAGCCCAAACTGTTTGAAGTCTCGTTGACTATATCAGAACTTTTATTTAAAAACAAACTTTACTAAAACTTCCTTTTACTCTGCCCAGTCTACGTTTATTTAAATTCGAAGCGAAGTTTTGTTTTAAATGAGTTAGGCTACAAGAAAAAAAGGAATGTGCACTAAGCCTTATTAAGGGACATCTCTCCAGCCTAAATTGAATTTACGTAGAGAAAACAAAAGCTTAGCGTTGTGTGGTTGGAGAATATACTTCATGCTCATATTATTTCCAAGGAAAAGTAAACAAATGAAAGATATTTAATATGTGTGAAGAGCTACGTAAAGAGAAAAAAAAACTATAAACTAAAATTAAACGTCAAATGTTTGTGCAATTATAAAATACAGTACGGATAAAAGAAACATGAAATAGGCAGCATATTTTATAAAGGCGAGTCGCGTTAGCGAGGCAATAGCGGTCATTGGCCCAACTACATTTTCTAGCATTCTTTAAGTATTTCAAAAACTGAAATAAGGTCCGTTAACGTCCTGAATCAATATCTATCGTGATCTTCAACATCTTCTAATAAGAAAAAACCATACATACTTTATTGTTTGGGTTCCTACGGAGAGATTTTAGGGAAAGGGTAATAACCCCTATTACCATGCTAAAGCGCTCGGGTATAATAAACTTGTGTGCATTATCGAACACAGAGTGTTGCAACAATCGCCCGAGTTATACATTGTTCGCTTATTGTTGCCACGCAGAAAGTTAGGTCATAAAACTTTATTTTAACGCCGCTAACTTTGCTCAGGTAACATTTGTTCCTAACTCTATGCAAAGCTACAGTTCTAATTAAAATTTCCAATTTTCACTAACAATTTTCACTTCAGTAAAATGAACACATTTTTTTAAGACATCAAAACAAAAATAATTAGGCGGTCAAAAATCAATTGAAGAAATTGCGGCAGGCATTATCATTACAATAATACCCCAAACGATTGATAAATAAATTCCGAATGGAAACGCATCCTGAGATGACGAACGAACAATCAGACATTCCAAATATCTTCAATAACGTGAATTTGGCCTCATCAAAGGCAAATGACGGGTGATTCAGTAAGCCACTGGCTTAGTCGGCGATGTGAAAGCACTTCACGTCAAATCCACGTCAAGTGGTTCAAATTGCCCCCTCCTCCCCTCCCTCCCTTATGATAAATGTAAGGAAATTTGAAATCACGTTTCGTTTCCCGTAGTAATTCCATGGCACTAGCGTGAAGGTATGAATGTGTGAATGGCTGGTTTGCGAAACGAAATATCAATGCTAAAAGGATGTATTGCGTGAATAGGGATAATATATTCAAATATTACAGGGCTGTCGCTCACAATAAACAAAGATTAGGTGCGACGATTCAGCCCACTCGAGTGAAATGAACATAATGTAGATACGTGGGCTGTTATATTAAAATGACTGTGGAAACAACAAAGTGCTTACTAAAACTTACATAATTTTACGACTCTTATCATTAACTTAACAAAAGGTTGACAACAGCCAGTTAATTATGTTTGTCTGTATGTATGATTATTGTGTTCATGATAAGGGGCTTTAGTGGCGCGTTTAGGGCCTTTCATAAACTGTCTATTTCACAATAGCACATGAATTACATAGAAATAAGCAAACGTTGTGAACTGGAATATGCAGAAGTTTAAACTTATAGAATGAAGGAAGTAATAAAGGGCGTAACGTACGAAGACATCGTGATATAGGAAAACGCTGAGTGCAAGCGAGATAGACACATTATTAAAGTTATAAATACGTTTGTCACACGAACATTATGCAGTATAACTTAAAATTTGGCAACCTTAGAGTCTAAATTCGTTTGAACCCGCCAATTGGAGTGCCGAGGCCCTGTCGAACCTTTGTCATTTTAATCATACTTCCGATCTTTCAAAATCATGTTATTGAAATATGTTCAATTTCCTACGTTCTGTAGGAATTGTAATTTTCTGCATGTTGTCGTGTTTACGTGTGACAAAGGTTATGGGGTTTGTTTCCAGAATTACAATTAGGTTTAACCAAACTATGTAAATGATACAAAATGATGTAAAAGTCAAATCATTTATTTCAAATAGGCACATAAAAGGCACTTTTGAACGTCAGTCAAAATTTACAAAAAAATAGAATTGATTCTAGTTGCCCCTTCCAAAAGGTAGTTTCGTATGGAGAAGAATGGGCAAGAAACTCCATCGTTACTCTTGCAAAAATGTTTTACAAAAACAAAAACAAAATACCGCACTTATTTACTTCAGTATCGTTAAGGTAGAAAATCAATAGTTCGTGCTCTCGTCTCACATGTTTTTACATTATTCCCAATAAATTGTACTGGGATTTATGACGCACATTAAATAGTAGGTTACCTATGGCCATTTTACGAGCCGATCCACATTTCATGTCGATAGAGGGCAAAGATTAAATTTTTAAACAAGTTTCTCCGTTCGTGGTTCTGTTAAGTAATAAGAACGAAAGTACAGCGTAAATTATTTCTGGGTTCCAATTGAACCCAGGTGTTACGCGTTTAATCTAGGCCAATTGAAATCTGTAGTACTTACCTAAGTGCTTGAATATCAAAGGTTGAACTTGTTTCGTGTGACTTAACCGGATTCGTTCGGAGTGCGACTCAAGAAAACTTCTTATCACCTCGGATACCAGATTTTCGAACCGCCATGTCTTGTCTTTTATATTCAAGCTAGTATTTTTGGACATAAATGACGTCCATGAAGCAAATACATCGTGGAAACCTGGATTTATAGTTAATATAAGTCTGAAATCGCCAACCCGTCTTGAGCAAGCGTGGTGATCAATGCTCGTGTCTTCGGTGTAAGAGAAGATTCCTTTGCGCTGCAGTGGAACACTAAAAGGCTGGTATTATTATAAGTATATTATAGAAATAAATTGGTTCTATTAGAAAACTCTAAAGCTAACTAAGCCTGTGTGCTTCCCTGTGGTTATCTTGTAAGTGAAGCCACGTTTTCTCATTTTTATTAGCCTTTATTATGTTTAGAAGTATTTATATTTATGGATTTACACACGTGCATTTTATCGGGATTGCCCTAGATACCCCGCTGTGAGCCGTAAATATTCTTTACTCACGGAACTTATTATATGGAAATACTTAGCCTTTCATTAAAATCTAAATAGGTAAGTAGAAAATTGGTTTCTGATATTGTTGACCTTAATGGACGAAAAAACATAATTTGATCAGACAGTTTGATCGGTAGCTTATGAAAGAGTGCCGCAGTATTCTGTAAATAGTAGGTACATTACTGCAGCGGCCGACAACGGAGGCATTGATGGACGAACGTGAAAATGTGGGCAGAGGCGAAGCCGAGGCACACATACGTGAGTCCATAGTATAAAAAAACAAGGTCTGGCATTCCGGGAGTGACACATGCTTACTTCACTATCCAGTTGCCAGTTTATTGCAACAAAACACGAATTATGGAATAATAAATAGTCACCATTCTGTTATTTTTTTTTATAAACCATTTAAATTGTCGTTTCATTTTTCTAATCAAACGTAACAATTCATCTGAAACATATACCAACGTAATTGTTGGTTAAAACCTCTTTGTTTTATCGGATTCGCACAGGTAATAAAGGCGATCGGGGAGTTATTATGACACACTACTGGTAACACAGCGGTGATGACGTAGGCTTGTGTCACCCCCGTGACCGGAGTGCTATACCTGGCGAAGTATATTATTATACCATGCGTGAGTCCATCAATGCCTGATTGCAGCCAAGGCTTGTACTACTTTCCCCAAATAATGCGCGGAAATTCAAACTATGTAAATGAATTATAAACAGAACCAATGACGAACAACGTTAACTTTTTTCGCGCCAATTTTGTTCATTTGTTTCTTTTTTACTTTTGACCAATGCTTTTAACAGCTCTATTTGCTAAGCCAGTTCGAGATTTTAATAAAATCTTTGATAAGTTACCTCCTTGGTTGCCATGGATCGAAGAAAAGGTTCGTTCCATTTTTAAATTACACGACAGATATGGATATTCATACAACATTGCCGGCCGTTGCTTGGTCGCATGTATTTGACCAGTAAAATACCGCATTTTCGATTTATCTCGAAGAAAGTTGTCAAAATGATGCTCGAATTTCCAAGTACGAGTATGTTTGAGAAAAAGGTTTTTTGTTGCTAACCACACCTTATCTGTGGTGTCGTAGGATATTATGTAATATGGGGTAACTGGATACTAATAATCTCAGCCGTTATTTAATCTTCGAAGGCATGGACATCTCATCTACCGGTTTCCGAAAAACTGTTCATCAAATTGAGAGTATCTTGACCCAAAGTATCCTTGAACTAGTTCAAATCACTGCTATTGTTTTACCGTTTACGTGAAAGTGGTCATAAAAACCTCTCGGTCGCCTAGCAACGATAAGTAAACATTGTTAACACCGATCGAAGTACTGAAACATCCAGTCAGACTGTTTTTCATCGAAAAATTGGACTATTAAGCGTTTTTTTCACATAATTACGTTGTAAACTACTGTCATTAGCAACAATTACACACTACTTTGTAGCTCGCTATGTCGTTGAAAAATAATTATTGTACAAAAAGTATGGGGATGCCAGAATGATTAATATTGTACTTAATGTCAGGTCGTAAAAGTACATTTTTCAAATGGGCCTTATATAACGAAAGAAAATCTTCACAAACACCTCGCTTGGCAAACTCTTAACTTTTTAGGTTACCTACTATATTTATTATGCAGTAATAGGTTGCCGCTTTTCTTTCATACATTATCACAATTATTCGGCAAATTCTATACCTAGCTAACTTTAATGTAAATAATTTTCAATACCATACCGAAATGAATATCAAAAAATTGAGGTTCCGTTAAATCACGTCATTACCAAAACATTTCTAAAGAATCACAGCCGAATGAAGAATGAAGATACGGCCCCCAATAAAAGTTTAACAACGAATACAGAATTCTAATATTGCCATGCTGCAGCGCAATAAAAATACCTCAACGTCAAATCAGAGCCACGATTATTCATTCAAATGTCATCAAACGGTTTTGATCCCCTACCGTAGGCTCTGCTTACGTTACAAAACTTATACAGCGTGTATCAGAAAGGTATGGTCATATTTTTAAGGATGTGGTGCAGACCATCAAACTGAACAATTTTCTCCACTGGACCAACCTCGTGATCGTAAAAATTATCATCTGTCCAATAGAATACTTCAATACCGGCTCGACACAAATTTGATGACGGCTACTATTTTTTTCGCGATTACGATATTGGTCCCATGGAGAAATTTATTCAGATTGATGGTCTGTACCACACCTCTTAATATGACAATACCTTTCTAATACATGCTGTATAGGTACCCCTCTTAAATAATCGTTATAGTTTTAGAACCTGCTATTAGATACCGCTACCTATCCCATCTGTGAAGTTAAAAAGCCATCGATCTCGACTTTGACTTTTTTGACCTCTACGACAATAAAATTAAAACACCTTGTATACAACCACTTACGAAGAGTAGGTAGGTATGTCAGATTGTTTTTAGGTTGCGGTAATAGTTTAAATAGTTATATAAGAAAAAAGAAAGAAAAACCATAGGTTTTATTTGCGGTAAACATGAGAGACAGAAAATCACACAAACACAAGAAAGAACAAGTTGGGGAAAAAATGCGTCACATCCACGCTATCGCTCAGACGGCAATCGCTTAGCATAATGCTACGACCCTATGCGAGGCAGAGCCCCAGCGCAGCGGTGGTTTTTAGCGACAGCCGGCGTTGACGTGATGACATCAACCGGTGCAGTATACGAAAAGATAACAATACCAAAAAATAAGAAATAAAATAAATACACAATACCTAGTTCTAAATGTTTATATAAACAAATGATATTTATAAAATAAATGGTAACATTCCGGGCTACGTCTCATGCGCCGCCGCCATTTTATAATATATATTTATATTTATATGTGCGCACAGCTGTCATAAAACTATAGGTCTGACGTTTTGACATACTGATGACGTAATAAATAACATGGCGCATTAGGTAATTAATGTTACGATGAAATGCTGTTACATGGCTTCATTGTTATTAATGATATTTTAATAACACAAATGATTGCAAAGTAACATTCGATAACTATACTTAGCGATGTCCCCATTATATTTAAAATCAAAATGAATGTTTATTAACGTAAATAAGTATTTAATGGCAGCATTATATCTGTATATGAATACAATTACTGTAGACGCTTCGGTCGGTTTCGTGAAAAAGCGTTGGCCAACCATTCGTATGCGCCTATAAAATGCAATTATGTAAATATAAATACTTTTAACTCGGTCCCATGTCGTTTATATTGATGTAATGAAACCGGCCATCACTGCTTTAATGTGGAAAATTTTCCAATTTAAATTTTGTCTGTACGATACTTTTGGGATTTATTTTTTTAACATCGTCCTTGAAACTTTGATTTATATATTTTTGATAGTATTTTACAGTTAAAGTAAGGTAGAATCAACTGTCAACATCAACATCTTAAGATTAATCTTGATTAATGCTATTAATTGACACAACTGTCATCTTTTACATCCAGGCCCAAGATAGTATGTAATCGCTTCAGTCTTCTTTGAAAAACAGCTCGATTAGCGACTTCGGTAAGTGTGTCAAGAATTTTCTAATACCTTTTATAAACTTTCATATTGAGACACGAAGCAACAAAATTCGATCTAAACAAAAGCGGCCACATTCATTTAGATCGTATTTTGTTGCTTCGTGTCTCAATATGAAAGTTTATAAAAGGTATTAGAAAATTCTAGACACACTTACCGAGGTCGCTAATTGAGCCGTTTTTCAAAATTCCTTCTCAGTCACGAGATAATATTTTTTTAAAGGAGTAGCGCTAGTGGCCCCGTGTATGCGCTCTTAATACTTGCAGAACAAATGAGATCACAAAATCTAGATAAAAAAAAATAAGTCACAATATGAAGCTATAGTTAGATAGGTAGGTAGGTAATAAAGGTTTATTGAAAGTACCCATCATAAAGGAATTCACGGCAGGATACGCACCCTATTATTAATTAAATTAAATTTGAATTCCAATTGCAGGTTCATATCAAAGGGACTGTCAGTTTAAGGGCTATCACAGGTACAAATCATTGCTAAGTACCTTCACTGCCTATCGCTGTACTGATCTTGACAAATTAATGTCGAAAGGGTATTTAATACATTTTCAAAGACAAAATCATATCTAAAAGTAATTATTTTACTGTATATTGAACAAATTAATTCGAAATTCACTAGAGATATAAAATTTCCGAAATTTCGGAATGAAAATAAGCAATTATTAAGTATTAAACATTATTGTATTGATACTGATATGTTACTAGTATGAAATTGTTTCGTCATCATGCGTTTTAATTATGTAGCATCGTGCGTTCATAATTTTCATCTTTGGCAGCCTTGTTCCACTCACTGCTGATTATAGCCTACTCCCTTTTGTGCCATGCTACCCTGGTCTGTGCGAGTCTCCTCCAGGTCTTCCCCGTATCGTAGTTTACTTGAACTTATACGAATACATTTTGGATATAGGTAGATGCTGCTCGCTATGCCAATGAAAACGTCTTAAATTTTAGTAGTCAGCTTGGAATTACTCAATAATGTATAATCTTATATATATATAAAAAATAGTCCCTATTTCCCTTGGTCACGCCATCACGCGTGAACGGCTAGACCGATTTCACTTTTTTTTTTTTGTTGTGTTCGTTATTTTCTGGAGAAGGACCTTATGAAATAAAAAAATAAGGAAGTTGATCGGAACGTTACAAAATTTAAGAAAACTTAACGCCAATATTAATTTTACATAACTGTCAGTTGTTTGAAATAACTGTCAGCGATTGACAGAATGCGCGCTGCAAATATCGTTTAACACAGATGGATCGGTTGATAAATGAGTCGATAGTTTTAGATTTAGTCGATAGTCAAAACTAAAACTAAACGACATATGGCATTCATAGTTAAGACAGGACAACGTCTGTCGGGTCAGCTTGTTATGTATACTCGTATATAATATAATAGTAATATCTACTGATGTCCATTACCAAAAAAGGTTTCGGCGGGTAGTACCTATAGGTATGCCAGACCGAGAAAATGGGAGGGTTTTGAAGAAACACTGACATTCGTATCTACTCCAACATCGAGGTATTTGTAGCTCAACGGAAAATACCCTTTTTTATTATAGAAACGAATAATTAAGTCAACTGAATTTAATATTTTCAATAAAAATTGCCTGTAAAACATTTTTTTTTTGTAATAGGGACAGCCTGGTACCGCTTGAAACATGTGGTTACTCTATTAGCTTCTGTTTTAGTCATTACCCACGACGGAACGGAGGCGGTACGTGCGTTTAAGCTTAGAGGTTGTTTGTGTGTATGTTTGTCTGTTACCATTTTCCTCGAAAACTACTAGGCCGATTTCGATGCGAGTTTTTGCAATAAATAGCTATCATTTAAGAATAGATTCTAAAAAAATGTTTTACATCTGTAGACCACCAAGGAGCGCTGCAGCGGCCAGTATAGTTGGCGCTCGAGGCCTTCTCAGAAACTATTCATTCGATTTCGATGCGATTTTTTTATAGTATAAGCATGATTTCACAACAGGTTTCTAGACATGTTTTACAGCTGTAGAGCGCCAGGAGGTGCTGCAACAGTCAAGATGGTTGGCGTTCGAGGGCTTTTTTATACGATTGGAACGCCCTCATGCGCTTCAATAAGTGAATTAAGAAAGGGACCAAATAAAGACTGTTTTACCGGCAGCAAGCTGGCTTTAAAACAGTGTAGTATTCGCTGCCTTAAACCTGTATTAAGAAAAAAATATATGATTAACTTGCATGTTTGTTTGGCACCGAATCAAAATTAGTTAGGTAACTACAATAGTTTATGAGCGTAGATAAATAAAAATATGTACAAATTCGCCCAGTTATTTTAGCACAAAGAAGTAATAAATACACAAACATTCGTGAGATGTTGATGTAAGTAAATTAGTCTCAAAAAAGTTTAAAATAAAAAGCAAAATTATAAATTTTGAAAAAATCCACTCCGGGTGATAAAACGTAATCGAAAAAGGTTTAAATAACTTTTTTGATGGTTCCCCGACTAGAGGTAATTATGAAAGGACAGATTAAATAAAATAAAACCTATACAAAATGTCGATCTGTTTCGAGTTCTGCCATAAAAACAACTAATTATGAATCTTCTAAGTTTTTCTACCATTATTTACTTACTAATTGGGTTTCTCGTAGGGATAGACGCACCAATAATATCTAATATTGGTACTAATACATATTATACTCATATACCTATTAATATAATTTATAAATCAAAGAAAACCCGTCGGGGGCTGTCATGCTCTTCTTTACAATAAATTGAATATGCGCAGCTTTATGACTTTAACTAATTTAGTAAGAATTTATGGCATATTGGATTACTCAATATAAATTGCTATACATTTTAACTGAAAGGAACAGACAGGGCAATGGCAGCCCCCGGAGGGTTTTCTTTGATTTATAAATTATAGATAATAATTTAGTACCGAGTATAATATGTAGTACCAATATTTCATATTATTGCTGTGTCTATCCCTACGAGAAAACAATAAGTAAATACCTAATGGTAGAAAAACTAAGAAGATTCATAATTAGTTGTTTGTATGGCAGAACTCGAAACAGATCAATTTTTTTATTGGTTTTCTTTTAAAAAATCTGTCCTTTCTTAATTACCATTTAGGGGAACCAACAAAAAAGTCATTTAAACCTCTTTCGATTACGTTTTATCACTCGGAGTGGCTTTTTTTTTAAATTTATAATTTGCTTTTTATTTTAAACTTTTTAGAGAGTAATTTACTTACATCGACATCCCACAAATGTTTGTGTATTTATTAATTCTATGCACTGAAAAAAAACCTAACCCAGAATAAAGCTATAGCGTTAACGAAAATAACGTAAATTACAAAACGTTGTCCGCAACGGACGCACCGCATTGCACTAAAAATTCAGTGCGTATCTACGATGCGGATGCGAGGTCACAGTTTAAAATAACATAACGCGATGCTCGAACCTGTGGACACATCAGATTTAAATATTTTATGTATTAAACTCAGATATAAAGTGAAAATTTGTTCAGTTACAAACGAGCCTTTTTAGGCATGTTTGAGGCCAACCACGTTGTAGGTCTCTATGTACCATTTAAAGGAATAATCAACAATAACCATTCCTACTAACAAATGAAAAACTTCAGATATAGAAGAATTCGCATAACTAGCAAGGTTCTATCATACCTAACAAAATAATAGATATCAAAATAAATAACGTCATATTTATAGAGATTCTGAAAATTATGAACAAAAGCATACATCAATATCGAATAACAATATGTTATAACGTCTCCGATAACAACCTAAATAATACGGGTCGATGACGAAAATCCCTTTAACTTGCAAATTAATATTGGCACTCGTACACGCATGTAACTAACTTTATATTACAGAGAAAATTGTAATATCGTTTGAAATAAAATCTTAAATGATCTACAACGTAACTAAAAAAAAACATAACCTCGAATTTGGTAATAAATACAATTCGCGGTTGTTTTACTTTTGCTTGTTTTCTCACTTTTGTTTTCAATCTGTCAAATCAAAATGATAGGAGGCGGTCATTGTCGTCTTTCACCATTGTTGTTGAATTATTATCATAACGCTAACACCAGAAGAATGTACACGTATTGTCACTATGTTAGAAGAAGGCAGAAGTCAGCGAAGTACAGCAAGAACAATAGGCGTGTCACTTTCTACAGTGCAGCGAGTCGACCAACGTTTACGAGAAACTGGGCAGAACATAAGAAGACCAGTAACCGGCAGACCGCGATCTACTACTGCTCGAGAGGATCGATTTATTGTTACGACTATGCTCCGAAATCGGCAGCTTGCGGCAGTTGAAGTAACGAATCAACTTCGGGAGACCTTTGTAGAGATGATGTAAGTGAGCGGACTGTATGGCGGCGGATCCTTGAAGCCAATTTGACCCGCAAATGGTCCAAAATTAGAAAGGGAACATCGGGTAGCAAGATTACGTTATGCCCACGAACAGGCAAAATGGGGAGACGAAGAATGGGCAAGAGTAATGTTTTCTGACGAATCCAGATTTATGCTGTATGCACTTGATGGGCGGCGAAGAGTCTACCGACGGCCAGGGGAACGTTTTATTCCAGCTTTTTTTGAGGAAAAGGTGCAGATTGGCGGTGGATGTGTTATGGTTTGGGCTGGAATCTCTTCAGAGAGTCGCACAGAGTTAGTGTTGATAGAAAATGGTACGCTGACTAATGCAAGATAATATGTGGATTAAATCCTTAATGAGCATGTCGGCCCATGTTTAATTAAAATGGGTGAAAATTCAATATTCATGCATGAGAATGCCAGGCCACATACAGCTCAAATTGTAAATGAGTATTTTCGTGATCAATTTTCAGTATCAATCGCATGTACTGACCCGCGAGAAACGGGGACCTGAATCCAATTGAACACGCTTGGGACGAGCTTGGGAAGTGCATTTCGAGACCTGAAACACGCCTAATATACCGCAACATCGCATAAGAAACTTAATAAACAGCATGCCCAATCACCTGGCAGTAGTGAGAAGAGCCAGTAGAGACAATACAAAATATTAATTTTGTTTTAAAGTACGTTTTTGTGTTGAATGTGAGGTACCGACCATTACTTTTTAAACGTATAAATGATTGATTTTTGTTTTTTTAATTAATTTTGACACTTAAACTAATAATCTTTCCAATTTTTAGTGTTGTTTCATTAACTGGTAAAATATCTAAAACATATAGTTTCACGCCGCTAGCTTTATTATTTTAAGAGTAATTTTAGTTTTTCGTACTGACCCGTAATCTTTATCCGCGAGGGTAGTTCCACGGTAATCCCAACAAAAAGGTCTTATTTTGTTGTTCTCATAAAAGAGAACAATTTTATCCAAAGCAACTTATTACTAGGTATTTAATTTGCCCAAACAACAAAAATTATATGTGTAATCCGCTAATCATAAAAAAAGTGAAAAAGCGGAATTGACAGCGCGCACGTCTCGGGAATCTCCGCTCAGCGGAATCGAGTTGCGTGTAATTCTGACATTGACTCCATCCCACAAACGTCATGTCATGTCAAAACGTCAGGTACAGAATAGGGAGGCCACCGGCGCGACGGCGGAAATTTATATCTTAATATGTTTTACCTCCTTCGTATAGTTTCCTCCAATGTAACGTTACGAAATGTAGCAATCCAATATGTAACGTAGCGGTGTACGTCTTTGGGTGATATTTATTTGGATGTTAAGCTAAGTTATTTAAACGGGGAAAGTTTATAGAAAATTAAAATATAAATGTATTTATATATATATATATATTTATAATTAATGTATCTAGTAATTATTTAATTTTTTATTCAAATAATTACAAGATCTGTAACTTCAATTACGAGTAATTATAAAGTAGACAAAAAAGTTTATTGACTATTCTTAAAAGATCTTCGATAAAATATTTTTTTTAATTTTCGAGTTCAGTTTCTCATTCATACTTGTTTGATATTACTCTGTAGACAGTTGATACTGCCACTTTTAAATCCCAGTGCTCCAGTAATTATCTCAGAACTATAGGAAAGCTTTTTATTACTGTGCCAGTTTAACGATACTTGGTGTCATTTATATTAGGTCTTTACCTATGAAATTGCCGTTCTGCAGTACTGGCCATTTCAAATCAAAATAATTTTTGTTTGGCTAAGAATTCTAATTTCAAATTAATTTTATTTTAAAAACATGGATTTTTTTTTCTAAAAGTAGTCATTTCTTTAGTGATTAGTGTTACATTTTCATCGCATTTCAATCTTTTTCGTCATCATGGATACGTTAAAAATTCGAGTAATTATGGAATATGAGTACCGTCGTGGCAGCAACGCGGCACAAGCGGCACGCAACATCAACGACGTTTACGGAGCTAACACTACAAACCAACGCACCACCTGTTATTGGTTTGCTCGCTTCCGTTCTGGAAATTTCGACCTGAAAAATGAACCTCGCGGTCGTCCGAAGACTTTGGTCGACAATGACGAATTAAAGGCGATTGTGGAAGCTGATGATACACAATCTACGGCTGAATTAGCAGCAGCTTTCGACGTTAGCGTCAAAACAATATTGGTCCATTTGCGTCAAATTGGCAAGGTAAAAAAGCTTGACAAATGGGTGCCCCACGAACTCAATGATCGCCAGCGCGAAGTACGCGTCGAGACGTGTCTTGCACTGCTCAACAGACACACAAATGAAGGAATTTTGAACCGCATTGTTACCTGCGATGAAAAATGGATTCTGTTTGATAACCGTAAGCGCTCAGCAAGTTGGTTGGATCCTGGTTCAGCACCTAAACAATGCCCTAAACGAAAACTTACCCCTAGAAAAGTGATGGTCACTGTTTGGTGGTCTAGCGCCGGTGTGATTCATCACAGCTTCTTACCAAACGGGGTGAGCATTACTGCAGATGTGTACTGTGAAGAACTGAACACAATGATGGAGAAGCTGGCGCATCTCCAACCAGCATTGGTCAATCGCTCGTCTCCGCTGCTCCTGCACGACAACGCGCGACCTCATACTGCACAGCAGACGGTCTCCAAGTTGCAAGAACTGGGGTTGGAAGCTCTCCGTCATCCGCCCTACTCACCAGACCTTGCGCCTACAGACTACTACTTTTTCCAGAATTTGGATAACTTCTTGGCGGGAAAAAAATTTAATACCCGAGAGGCAGTACAAAATGCCTTTGAAGAATTTGTTGCCTCCCGTCCAGCTGATTTCTTTAAGAAGGGCATCAATAAACTGCCACTGCGATGGCAAAGATGCATTGATTGCATGGGTGATTACTTCGATTAATACAAATAAAAAATTCATGAAAAAAATTCGTTTAAATTTTTTCATACAAAACGGCAATTTCATAGGTAAAGACCTATTATCTTTAACTTTTACTAGGTAATACTTACTTATTAAAGTAAAGTTTTGTAATTCTTCCTCTATAATAGTAGATTATGCACCAAGGGGATAAAGTAGTGTCTAATGTCGCGGGCGCCGTATTGAATCCCGAGCGTAACGTAGGATACTAGTGTTAACTTCGGAGTAGATCGAGGGAGTTTTGAGTTAACTCCCCAGCGAAACGAGGGAGTTAAGACAAGAATCCTGAGTGCAGTGAGGGATTCAAGCTCGCCCAAGATGGAGGTACGTTTATCCCCGAGAAAGATATCCACACACCATACCACCACCACCCACCACCACCTTTTCACACCATATACAAGAAAATAAAATGCAATAGTAGGTACTAGAATCGAAGTATTTACTAAAATTATAATTGCAGTTACGAGTAGTAGACCTATTTAAAACAATTAAAAGTTAAAGGTAATGTTTGCAGTTGTAGAAATACAAAGTTATGTTTTTATTCGGTACATTTATTGAATTGGAGGTAGAGTTCATTTGCATGTTGCTGTTGAGTAAAGTAATTTCAGAAACTTGGGCCTGCTGTGATCATTTTGAATCTTGAAAGTTGATGTATGTGGTGCTTGAGGCAGTGGGCTAGATGAATAGTGTTTCGACGTGGATAGTTGCGAAGACAAAGGTGTCCATGGATTAGCTATCGGCGGTGTTTTTAGTTTGATGTTGTCACCAATGCGGCAGTTTATTTTATCCTTATTCTGTATAGAATTTTCAATGTCGCCCTCCGCTACTTCATCAGATTTCCATCCACTGTCTCTTTTAATCTAAGTCATGTCTGCTCCTGAAACGACCAATAGAGTAGTCGATGTTCTCCTGCAACAATGGTCTGTGTAGAGCTCGGCTTTTGTCAATTTCAGGAATTTCACAATTTCTTTCGGCATGGTGTTGATCTTATTTTTGCCATTAACTTGCCTGGTGCACTTGCCATTATTATAAGCTACGAAAAATCTGTTAGTGTTTATATTAGAGCGGCGTAGAGTTTGGTACTTTTCGACAGTTCTTACGTATTCTCCACGGAATACGAATAACCGTTCTTTTTTTGATTTTGTATCTGGCAAATTTGCTAGCAACAAATCTGAATGTTTTGCGATATCTTCGACTTTAATGTTTAAGAGTTCATTTCCACAACAAGCGCCATTCACTCCAAAAATAAATGCCACCTGTAACAAAAAAAAAACAGGTAGGTTAGTAAGTAGGAAGTTAAGTTACGTACTTTAATATATATTAATTCTTATGTATTGCAAGATATACACTTTCTTAGATTTGAGTGGCACATATAATTGTAATAATAGACACATAAACTTATCGTTAGTTTACAATAATATTTAATCTCGACATTTTGGCTTGTCGAAACATTACGCAACACTTCAGTAGATCGCAAGTATGTAGCTATTTTAGTCATTATAAGATGAATCATTATGTAGGTACTTACTTTTGTGGCAAGAAAGCTGTGGTCAGAGGCTTTCCATATTTTGGGCTGTGAAAACTTTCAATTCCTTAGCACGATGTCCTTGCGTATTTCCTTTTTAAAAATGCCAGTTATTGGTGTATGTACACATAACACAAACATAAAATATCACGCCTGTATTCCCCAAAGGGTTAAGCAGAGGTGCGCCTATAGTGTTGGTGGTGGTGGTGGTGTTGGTGTATGTATTAGTTTGTATTATGTCTAATCTTATTGTTGACCTGAGTATCGATTAGATGCATTTGTAAAAATCGTCGTAGGCTTTCATGTAAGATTCCTTGGACTTTTCTTCTGGGAGTAGATTGTTGGCAATGCCAATGGCTTCGGATTTGATGCACTCCGAAGTGAAATCCCTATTGTCACTCGAAATTTTAATGAGAATTTGTAGTTTAATTTGTTCTTTAACAGCAAAGCGCTTTGCAGTATTCACGCCTTTTTTTATTTGTGTTCTATGTTTTGTAATTTGAATTTTACTCTCGGTAGCCAGTTCAGTTACCGATCATTTTTTTTAATGCAGTTCTCAATGGTAAATGTATGGGATTAGTATGTACTATGGAAAATGTTTGTATGCGATTTTTACTTGAGTTTCCTATATTCCAATTTCAAATCACATTAATAACCAGCGGGTCATAATGAAATTCAGGACAATATGAATACCTGGCTAGACCCCAGGGCTGTAATGACTTACTTTAGGTTAGGTTTGCATGACATATAATTTGACATTGTCGAGCAGGTAGTGTGAAAAAGTAATTAAACTATTATGAACCTTAATGTTGTTGAATTTATATAAATACTGATTCATACCATATTCTACGAAGGAATTTTAGTAAACTCGGAATATTCAAAAACGAAATGTTCGTAAAAATATTTAAACGAGTATATTTATGCCTACAATGTTGGTGAAAACACAAACTGCGCTTGTGCATAAGCAAATAGGTGCGCTATGCACCAGGCTATGCGAGACAGGAATCGCTTGTGCCTCAATATTTCATGGCGGGGGTTAAAACCCATGACATGGCGGCACAAATATCCCGGGAGTGCATCCTTTGGCTATATAGCTGTGATTAATGCAAACTAACACGTCAGGCATTTTTGAAGACTAGCTTCTGCGTGCGACTTCGTCCGCATGAAATTTTTTGCTCCCCCAACCCACGCCATCGCATCGCATCGCCTGCCCGCGCTATTACTTCGTTTTCGTTTAGCGTTCTTTCTGCCCGGCTCCTAAGAGTCCTACCTTGATGTTAAATAACCTATAGCCTTCCTCAAGAACTGGGCTATCAAAATCAAAATATTTGTTCAAATCCGACACGTAGTAGTAGTTCCAGAGATTAGCTCGTTTAAACAAACAAACTCTTCATCTTTATTATTAGTGTAGATCAGATGAGATTGACCCGGGTAGGTAGGTACTCAGTTGCTATGTGACGTGTCGCATTCTGAATTTGCCCCACTAGATATGATAGATTTATATTATCTCGCACCGATTGGACACTCTGATTGGTTATTTGTAATTTCCAGATAAATTCGTCCGCCAATTTATCATACCAACATTATGTTACAGATAGTAGGTATCATTGATGTGGAATGACAATTAGTTCCAACAGAACCACAATTAACAGTTGATTTAATATTCTGAAATACAAGTCTATTAAGAATCAATATAATGCCCTCGATCCAAAACAGAATTCTGAAAGCCGTTAATTTATGTACAAAGTCATTAACGCAATAGCTTAGAGAGCTGGGAACTAGCAGAGAGCTTAAATTTCCCTTACCTTAAATGTGCTGCAATGGCCTAACCACTTGGCAGAAATTCAGGACGCCGCTGCACTAATAAACGATGCAATGTACCTCTATGCACGACATGCACGTTCTATAAAATACTAGGCTTTATTACACACTTTTTTATGCTCCGCATTGTAAAATATAAAGTCTTAGAACACGCAAAATTGCAGCATTGAGTCGGATTTCTAGAACGGCTTCCAACAAATTTGGTTCGTGTTCTTTATTATTTTCCGTAGTTCCTTCTTTTTCTTTCAATCTCAAAAAGGTACTCATAGTTTTCTAATTCCTAACTTACTTAGAGTAAAACATGTATATTTAAAATTATGTGTTCAATATTACCAGGCATTGAGTTAAGTGTCGATCGCTTCCCTCAAATACTCAATTCAATACTGCCTACATGCTCGTACATATTCGGGCTACAACGAGAAATCTGTTTATTGGTATCTGTTATTAATATAAACAGACAGAAACGTCAAACGTCAAACGTCTTTTTAAAAAAACTAAAAAAAAAGACAAAGGCAAATATTTAGTTTTGAAATGTACGCACTGTACAAGTCTTGATCAAAGTGAACTCAAGCTGAACATAGTGTGATTGCATTTTATTTGGATAAAATACATTTCGTCGACAGTAAAGACGGATTCCGCATTGAGTATACTACTAACTGGAATAGTACCGACTAGGATACTACCGATTGGAGTCCAATATCCCTCGCGTAGCGATGTTGTCTCGCTGCGGACCAGGTCGAACTGTGTACGCTCAATTTGACCTAATAAATACAAGATACAAAATCTTGTACGAGTTAGATGCCTTTTTAAGTTTTTGAGATTTAGAACTCGAGAAGTTTTATCGTCTTGTTGGGTATTCAATCCTACTTAGTTTATTTGAATCTGCTTTTTCATGATTACATACATACTACATACAAAGTATATCGAATACATACAAAGGTCGCTTCGTCGTAGGTCGTTTAAAAAAATCTGTAACAAAATGCGGCCAATGTACTCGTATGTATATAACAACATATATATTAGATGGATATGAAGGAAGGAGCTAAACATGTAAGAACAAAACGGTCCGCTTTGATATCAGCCGACCTTGACAACGTCTCGCATATTAAATAACTGCCACAAATATTTCTAACATCAACATATTAAATTCTTTCGGGGACAATATTAGTAATTCCTCAAAATCTAGTTGTTTGTGACTAATTCAACAGTTTAGTATTCCATTTGGAACCGTTAAGCTCCTGTGAAGAGTACAACCGGAAATTGCCTCGCGAACGCGACATTCCCTCCGTCGGATTATTGTCAATTCGGTACGTCATTTCCGCTTTACGAAAACATCCTGTAATTATTCGGATATTGTCAAAACGTAATAGAGAGAGGGTTGTTAAAACGAATCACCTGCTGAATGTTAATCTGGTACGAATTATTTATTATGTTTTTGTTTAATTTTAACGAGTTTCTTTGAAATTGCATAAATCTGGAAAAAGGTTGTTAGAATAAACACGTTACGATAATTTTGTATGTTAAATTCCATATGTAAACGGTTTATAAAACAAAAAAAAAACAAATAAATAACAAGAATAAACAAATTACTAAGACTTTTTTTACAGTTCATGAGAAATCCTTTTCAATATCAACTTACAGAATGTCAAACCCTGAATACACGCCGCAAAATCACATTCAAGTGAATATTACCGATCGCAGACCACATAGCTCTTACAAAATGATCATAGAAATTCAACGGTAAAATATCACCAAGCAATTCGGATAATGCAATTGCGGTCCTCTGTCACCACAAGCGGAATGGAATCGGTTTGGTGTCAACGCATTGTTCTCAGCCACACTATCAATTAGCGACTAACCGAAATAGCGGTAATTACGAGTAATAAATAAAGCAATGATCTGGACCTAAATTTGAAAGGATTTTGCTTTCTAGGGTTAGCTGTAATTTACAGGTATGCAATTTGTTGGTCGAGAATTTATTTCATATTTATTATTGCATACAATGTGACAATGCTGCCAGCCTTTTGGGCACTTCTCCTGTTGACAGCGATGCGGACGATTTTTTTTAGGCCGTATGGTTATTTCTCCTCCTTTTTATATATTTTTAAATATTATTATGATTTTAAAACTGTTAGCTTTGAAATTATGTTAATACATATAATCTTGGAAATTTATTTTTGGTGGCAGTGGATCATGTTATCGCCGTCACGTGCTGTATAAAAAAAAAGCTTTAAATAATATAAGGGTTTAAAACTACCTCGTTTTTTTTTTTTAAAGTAATCATCCCTAATTTATAAAAGTAAAGTAAGAAGGAAGGCCTTTGCCCTGCAGTAGGACAACATAGGCTTATAATAATCTTCTTGTCCATAGCGTGGATTCCAGTTCTCAGGTTAGGTCAATTTATTACTCTCGAAGTTCGAAAACAAAACTGTAGCTCGATGAGTGAAAATCGCAACTGCGACCCACTAAAGCTTTAACAAGAAATCCGACTGAAAAATCTACAGTTTCGTCACGTACACTACGTCAGTCTATCCATCCATCTGCTTTAATTAAACACGCTCTTGTAATTCTTTTGTTTAACCGCTTTCTAAAGGGAAATGCACGAAGCAATGGTACGAATAAATATTGAAATGGAGATTGTTCTTTGCGATTTATATTCGAATATAATAAAATTGTATGTCGTTTATCTATATTTATTCGGTAAGCTTTCCAGAGTTAGATAAAAAAATAAATTATTACTAATCCAAACCGTATACACTAAAAAACTATTTCTGTAAACTAAATACGCTTTAAACTAAACTCCTACGTAGCATTGAAATGGTTCCGACTCACCACAAATTGTAAAATAAACACAAAGTTGAAATAGTTTAATTAAAATATAGCGAAATTACATAAATTGGACATACGATGCAATACATATTCCGGAATGTGTTTCGAGATTTGTATTGCATCGTATGTCGTGTGTATGATGTAACATGTAACATGTATGAACAACAACCCGCATTCTTTTTTGTAACGTGCAACAAAATTTCGACAAAGGATGATACTCAATTATAAAACTTAAGCCCCGTTCACGGCCTCGAGCGATGCGACTTGCGACGCGATTTGCGTCAACTACACGCGCTCGCGTCATTACGTAGATCCGCAAGTCGCGCCCAGTGACTCGTGGCATATTCTAAACAACTTCTTTCATTCGGTTTTCCCGCATTCACTGTCGCAAGACGCGTGTTGCTTTTGAGCGTCTAGCTCGTGGCCACGGATTTACGGAGAACTTTAAAACGTGTTGCCAGTGCGAATAGCTATGCATGGGTAGACGCATGCGTATTGTTTAAATATTGCATTTCCATCCCTTTGTAGAGCACAAGGACATTGAGGTAAAACTACTGCTAAGGAAAGTGGTAAAAAGATTTAAGAAGTTGTGGTTTGTACATCGTCTGGTTAAAATAAGATCATGAACAGTTTTTAATATTGTTTTATTTTATTTATAGATGCTTACTGTGCCCACGTAGGAAGAAGGCGTGAGTTTATGTAAGTATGTGTTACTGTTTAAAATTTTACTTTGTACAATTTAATCGAATCTGTTTGATTGGCTTAGATTTCTGTTTATAATTTGTAGCCGATATTAAAAGCCTTGTTTTACTAAGGAACTAATAGCGAGATTAAACTTATTGTAAAATGATTATTAGATTTATTTCTTCAGAAGAGCTTAGGAGAAGCTAAAGTTTTCAGCAATTTCTTTTGCGGCCAATCTCTTTGGAAAATTTACTATGGCACTAAAATCTGAGACGCTTTTTAGGCTTAAGATAAATAAAGGTTATAAAATAATTACCAATAGGTATTATTTAAATACGAATATTAATAACTGTTTCATGTATGTACTTTTTTCCGCACAGGACCGATTGATGTAGCGATTTCATTCACCTGAACAATGAAGATTAAAAAAAAAATGTGCCAACTCTTCATTCATCTCCATTGTACTTAAGTGTTATGAATATTTATGAGCCATAATAGAATTTACTTGCACAAGATAACCGCTAATCGAATTATTATACAGTTCTAAACATAGTTCTAATCAAGTATCATATTAATTATATTAATTCGGCAATCAAGGGCAAGCGATAAAGGCTGTAACAGACTGTCAATATTGACTGCGAAGAATAATGGCAATAATGTTTGCTGTCATTAGCGAATCATTACTCACTTTGACGGCAAATTACAGCTGGCCCTGACCTTGTGATTGGGGCGAGTTATATTTATCAAATTACTACCGTCTAATTATAGACGATTATTCAAAAACTGCCTACATAAATTGCAAAATAGAACAGTGAATGAAGTGATTTCGGTGATTTGTTTCCAAAAATATGGATGGTTATTTCTTAATCGTGATACAATTAACACTTTCTTATTTTTTTGATGTTATCCTTCGTTTTCTTGTCGCAAAATACCTTATTTTTGCAAAATAAAGTGCATAAATGCAGTAGAAACACAGTTTTTGCTGTGACGTAATCACACATTGTAGAAATGTGAATGTATTATTATCGCGTTTTCCTTTCAGAGACTGCTCCACGGCTAGAAAGGGTTACATGTAGAATGTTCCTTTGATGCGAACCATGGTGTAATTCCGGTAAGTTTTTGTAATTCTGGATGTTTGAAGCGTAAAATTTTTCGGTTAGTATTTGAGCTTTTAATGATATTTTATACACTGAATGTTCCTTTGAGGGCAAGAAGCCTGAGCCTCTGGGAGTTAAAAGAACTGGGATTGTATATGAACTCAATGTTTTTACATTAAATGTTATAAAAAATATAGTTTATACAGCCGAGAAGGTTCGAACTTGATAGCTTTGAAATGTCGCGTGTGAAAACGCAATGTTTGTCAACGAATTGGCAAACTAATTGTCATTGCGTGATCGTATCGCGGCCTGTGGCTGAAATATTATTCAACTGGTACATTACTGCACCACTAATAATAAGTTATGAACTTGCTGTAAAATTACTGATTGAAAATTATTGTGTTAACCAGTATTTGCAATTGTACGGTATCATGAAATTGTATACCTGGATTTTTTCGTTTCGTAACAAATGGGAACGCGTTAGTTCCAATGTGTTACGCTGTGAGAGTATCGGGCAGTTACTGTCGTGTGACCTTTTACATCTCACGTTTTAATTCGCCGTCGCAAAACAACGCATCACGTCATACAGTTGGAAAAAGCATTTAAACAAGGGCTTGAGTCTGGGACCAAAAGTAAAGACTTGATATTTTTATTTTAAACCTAACCGTAAGTGGCATTTCCTGTACGATTTTTTCTTCTTATGATAAAGCGGACGGGTTCCTCAAGAAATCCGTATATTAAGTTATGTGCTTCAGTTGATTAAACACCTGACTAAGACAAATAAGGAAGGAACTCGAACAAGTTTGCACAATGCCGTACTTCCGTCGATCACTGCCTTTTCCCCGCAGACTATAAAATGCTACTTCGTAGTAAGGCCACAATAAACATACCCTCAAAAACTCTTCGACAAAATTAATCAAAAATCTTTCACGAATAGGCTAAAACATAATACAGGTTGTTCCCCTTTTCGATAGCGAAAACAAACATAGTACGAACAAATACGCGCGTATGTTAGCTATACGTGTGGAAGGGCATTTTAATTTTTTTCCTTGTAACAATAACATTCTACGCGCGCTCCCCCTTAATTAATGTGAGGAGAGGAGTCGGGTAAATTTAGCATCGTAACGAAGTATTGTTTTAACTTGCAGCGTATATTGGCGTGTTTTCATTCGTATTTTCTGTTCTTAATTTATTTTTTCGCTTGGTCTCTGTAAATTGTGTGCAGCAGATTTATTTGATAGTCTTTCCGTATAAAGTGACAGTATTGGAATACTGTCACTTTTCTATTCAAAGAAAACTGTAGTACTGAATCTTGAATTTTATTTCTATTAATATATTTTTTGGCCCTTGCTTGTGTGATAATGTTTATTTACCAAAAACAGTGCTTTAAATTTCCTTACAGTTTACATTTTAAATTAATTTCATATTAGCTTTTTAAGACTTATCTCATATTGTAGGGCTACCTACTGTACTTACCATACTTACTGTACTTTCAGTAACACGCTTACGTTTTAATAAGCCTACCTACCAACAAATCTAAACATCGCAAACCGAGCCGAAATTGTATTACGAAACAACCTTCCCGTTTCCCAATTCGAGGTAAATTTCAACTGTATAAAAAGAAAAAAACACCAACAAATAAAAAATATAAACAACTGGGACACAAAATTTCCTCGCGTTGAATCTGCTTACTAATAATTACCAGAGTTTTTAAATACGAAAAATAAAAACATGCTCGTATAAAGTAGGGCGACGGATCTAAGACCTCTGAAAAACGAGCCAACATTATTTATTCTCGGCCCTCTTTCGGTTTTAATTCGGATTTATGTATATAAATTAAAGAAAGAGGCTTATATCCCCGGGTTTGTGACGTGGCCGCTCTGGCGCTACCTTTACTTTCTCAAAACAAGTGCGTTTGAGAAGCGAGCCAGTGGAAATGTTTATAAAGGATATTAACCACTCTTGCTGCGTGTTAACAGTTCTAGATCTCTCTGTAACGAAGCACAGAACGATGAATTCAGCCTCTATAAAGTTTAAATATACTGGTTTTAAACAAGAATGTCGGTTTTTGAGATGTAAATTGGTATTTTTGTAATCATAAATTCAATAACAATAACGATATATGATTTCTATTAATTTATGTTTGGCAATTACCTGAAATAAATGCATTTATTTATTATTATATTAACAAGCCAGACCTAAATTCCATACGAACTTATCCCAATTTATTTGGGAACGTAATAAAAAAAAACCTAAAACGGTGACCAAAATTTAGGCAATATGCAACGTGAATATTCAAATAACAAAAGATAAAAACCTGTCAATAAGGATTAGAAAACCATTCACGGAAAAGAGAAAAACAATTTTTGTGTAGATGTAGATAGTAGATGGAAAAACCATGTCGAATGCGATTTCGAATCTCTAAATCGCGTTACGAATATCCTGTCAGGTCGAACGAAAATAGGTGAAAAAGGCTTCTGATATTTTATAACATAAACGTACATTTCAAAGTAAAAGTACTAGCTGTCGACAGCTCAGTTCGCCAGTAAGAGCAGTGGTGGTAATGGCCGTGACTTATAAGTTGTAGGTCGTACTTCGAACCCAGACAGGCGCTTTACTTTGTGTACATTATTTCACCACCACTGCTCTCAAAACGGTAAAGGAAAACATCGTCAGGAAACCGGCATGCCCTAAAACCAAAAATTCGAAGACATTTTACATCTACCAACCCGCACTGAGCCCGCGTGATAGATTACAGCCCACTCCCTTTCACCGAGAGAAGGCCTGTGTCCCAACAGTGGGAATATTATAAGCTGATTATGTTACGTGTGAAGTGAAGTGAGATTTTAGAGAACCCATTCCAAAATAAAATTCCGGAATATTACGAGGATATGCGCCGATTTTTTAAATTTATTTTTTGGTGCTAAATCAATCCTTTGGTTTGACGGGACGTATATAAAGATGTACTTTTTTATGTCGTGCAATAGGGCAATCCCCAAAGGGCGTCAAAGTGACGTTTTGCGCACAGTGTAATAGAGAGAATTCCTTCGCGAAGTAACGAGAGATTATTAAAAAAATCAGTTCAGTGGCTCTTCTGTTTCCTAGCTTAGTTAGTGCGAGAGGGTACTGTGTATAAAACCGTTGAATCCCCAAGTCCGTCAGTCGTCGGAGAATTGACGGCAGCTTCATGGCAAATACCATTGGCTCGCGTCAAGGGTGGCCAACCGTCGCTTATCATTTGAGGCTTCATTGCATCGTGGTTGACCACATATCTACATATTCCCCACGTCACAGCTATATACTTGGCGACTTAGATTCGACGTATCAACGCTTTGTTGTTGACTATATCCTTACCTACATGTTTCTGCACTACCTGGCGTCACGCATTAGACTTTCGGAACTAAAACTGAATGAAATCGCAGTACACACTACTTATTAATATGAGTCTTTCACAAAATCAAGTCGATCTCAAACGATATCAAACTTACTGTTTCTGTGACGATATTAGAATAACTGCTCTCGTTATGCTTTGTCGTCACATTCAAACATTTGTTCTTACTTATTTCTTGCGTATTTCGTGAAAGATAAGCCACACATGTCTGTTTGTCCTTATCTTTGATTTTGTAGGTTCTAAGTAAAGGACACTTTACCCATCAAAATAAACTAAGATCTAAGTAATGCCTAAGTATAAGAAAGTAGTTGGAAAGTTGTCTTAGCAACTTTTATACATTACTCGAGATACTCGTTCAAACTTTCACTCTTTTAATATGTCTGTAAATATTCCAATTAAGGTAAGCCTTTTAAATAGGAATGCCGCCTGAAATAACAATTTGAATATTATATTTTAGTTGTGCTAAGATGCCACGAATCTGTAACCCAAAACAAATTAAAAGTTATATTTGATTTAAGGCTTATTTTGAGCCTTAAAATGTAATTGTGTCAAATACTTACTGTTATATTAAAACAAGCTGTATTTGTAAAAGGTTTTTTAATGTCTCGAATAACATCGGTCATTTGCAAGCTACAGTGCCGTTGCGAATTCGCAAATGGTTTGATGCCTCGTTTGATATTTCCTCCATTAGGACTAAATTATAAAACTTCACCGCTCGTAAAGTAGGAAACTTTCTTCGCATCATCGTTTTTCTGCGAGTGGAAAATGATGTCTTCATTAGCTCTCACTTGAGTTTGTGTTATTTAGGTGTAGTTCCAAGTGTGCTGTAGTGCCTTCCACAAAAGTTTACCGCTATAATATCCTCGAGGATCCAGTTACTCTCAAAAGTTTTCCAATTTGAGAACCGCGTAGTTTTTTAATTTAGGACAGCGGGAGTTAAAATATGTTAAGCGCAGCTGAAAATACGCATGTGTTTGTTTTCATTAGCATTGCGAATGGTAATAAGGGGCGAAACGAGGGAGAGCCGCTATTCGGCTAATATAAAATGTGCCCGGAACCGCACCTGTACATTGTGGAGCGTTGCGTTCCGCGTATACAAACACTGTGCGATTCGCGTGAATAGACCTTTCAGCGTGCAATTTTTAATACAGCAACATTCCATCGGGCAAGCGGACAAGCTGCAAGTCGCTAGCAATATCCAGTGGATCGATCCAGTTCCGCTATAAAATGCGGGGCGATGCAGTGACTCCTTTGTGATATGTAGTTATTGAGCCCGATACAATGTCGGCACGACCTGTTCTCACTTTGTATGACGTTGCTGTTCCTTAGAATCGTAATAAAATTTTGCGCATCGTTTCCTACCTCTGTCATTTCTTCATTTTGTTGCGACATATTGGCTTTCCGTTATTTCTCGATGTTGTTTTGTTCGCCGCGCCGTTTCGAGATCATCTGTCATCCAATGTTCTGTTATGTTGATATTGAATTTCGCTTTCGTGAGGTAATGTTTCCCACCTTTATTGTTACGTTTTACTATTATCGTTTACGATTATACAGCTTTGTGTGTTGATGAGACGCATATTGTCAATTTGAATAAATTTAGTTCTTACATGCATGATTAAGATAAAGATCTAGTTTCTTTCGAAAATCTTTAAAATTAACTGCGATTAACTTCAACCGATTTGTCTAATAATTCTAAGATAAAATCAGCTCCGACCATCATGGCATGCATCGTAGAACACCTATCAGTGCCCATTCTGAGCACTAAAGGGTTTACGTACAAAATGTGCAAAATGAAAATATTATTCAATCAATTTACCCGTACGGGTATCAATGTGAAATCATGCAGATAAACGGAATCGAGGGTTCTGCAGCCTGATCCAATGCCTGGTTACTTAAAATCGCATGTATAATTTAAAAGGAGTGGCTGACACACCACATTTACCATGTGGAGGGCAGGGAGATCGCACGTCCCCGATAACGCTGATAAAACGGGAAGCTGGGCTTTAAGGATTTATCACTGGCTCCCAGATTTATTTATTTGTAATTGCAACCACTTGTGGAATTTCCCTTATACATATAAAACTGTTTTCAACTTACTCATAGCGGTTACTTAGGTGTATTACGGTTAATTGTTTTTTAGTTTAATCGGTCAATATTAATTAAATTATTCCACGGGATAAATTAAAATATTTAACGCAACTTTGTTTACGATAGTGTCAATAAACACCAGAGCCAAAGCAAAACTATTTTAATATCGAAACTGTTCGTACTTTTTCCACAAAAAGCAAAACAAAAATCCATTTTTAAAACTTTCATAATAATATTAGTAAGTACTTTTTTGTTCATGCCCATGCCGAAGCCCATGCCAGTCTGATTTTCTAATTATTTAAAGTCTGTATAAAAGTGTTTTGTAGATTACATTTGAAAGGGAGTGATGGCCGTACCATATAGGGGCGCTTTCAAAGATCAAAGCCAAAGAAGAATGGATCTTTAGAAGTAATGCGGTGAGATTAAATGTGCCTTCTGGCTTCAAATCGACCCTTATCCATCTCTCTTTAGAGTATCACTTTAATGTTGTGTGTTATAATAATACCTATAAGTTGATACCTACCTACCTCAATCCACCTACAATGTTATCCGATTTATTTTAAAATGTGTTTTTATAAATTTGGATTGCTAAAACAACTCAAATAGCATGTTTAGCTGTTTGCCAAGAAGCCGTCGTCAGAGACACCACGTAACGAGTCGATGTCACTCGCAGTGCCAACGAGTCGTGCAGATAATTGTTGTGAAAGGGGTATTATCGTTTCAGTGATCGCTCGTTTTTGGTATGGTCACGGAATTTCAGTATTCCAAAATGCATTATCGTAATGCAACGTTCGCCGTCCTTTGTCCGCCCCGCATGCTCCAAATCGATTCACAATGTACCTACCCACTTGGCTGACTACGCCTCGGTAATGTAATTTGAAAAACCGAACATTATAGGACATCAGGTCTTACATTTATTCGACTTGGCATATTCGAACAAGTTCGTGTACTAAAAGTAATACAAGAAAAAGTTTAGACGTAACTTAGGTGGAGACGACGAGCGAAGAGTTTTCTTTCAACATATTATAGGTACAGTTATTTTATCATAGGTACCTGAGCTGAAACAAATATAAAATTTGAAGTTCGGTTTGTTTGTGAAGTGAACTTTGTGTGTTTTTGAAAACAGTTAGGAACTATTTATAACGCCGTAGAACATAGCCTTAAAAAAAAAACATCACCTAATATTCATAAATTTTTTCATGGAATTATATCTAAAAAGAACCTATTTATCATTTCCGCACTTTCCTTTTGTTTGTAAAAAATATGATGTAAACATTTTTCTGTATAAATAGCCGTCACAGGATGGTCGACGTTTCCGAGCGGATTTTACCAAAGAAATCTTAAGTTTTTCTGCGGAACAATATTCAGAGTACATTTTCTCCGTTCGAGATTGCCAATGAGGTTACGATAAGGCGAGCTCGGCGCGTGAGTCTGCATATTTTTCTGGCTACGTTTTCAATTTAATCCGTATAATCTCAATGTGGGGTTGTTATCAAACAATTTCTCCCTTATTTGATGGAGAATTTTTTAATAATAATAATTCCGTTTTCGCAAAAATGCAAAGCAGGCTAGTGATAATGTTGGGAAGTTATCTTTTTAAATTGCAAAGAGTCTCAAGCTTTTTCTTTACTTACATTATTATCAAATAAGTGCCCTTTTTCACTAGCATAATAGATAGGTAGATAAATAAGCAGAGTAAACTTTATTGCTCACCAATAGGTTGTACAGTACAATGAGGGGTCGCTAAAACCCAATCATCAAAAATCATTGGTAGTGGAAAAGATTATCAAGAGTATCCGACGCAGGTACTTTACAAAAATTATGTAACTTCTTATACCTATTTACTACAAAAAGTCTATGTATGACCTACACTGGTATAGATGGTAATAAATAAACACGATTAGTCTATATATTACCGAAAGTGTGGTACCTTCAGTAAATACTATAATAGGTACTATTAGTATCGGCACCAAAATTTCAAAATAGCAGACACCTGCTAAACAAGTATAGTAAATCCGAAATACGTTTAAGTGCAAAAACGAAACGCACAAGGGCATGGCTTGGAAACTCGCTTAATCCCTCAAATCCTTTAATGGACGTTCGGAAATGTTGTCTAAAAGGTGTAACCGTTCGCTGTACCGGCTTTACCGACCAACAACGTGATAATTATTCACTTATTATTGAAACTATACAGGGTTCATTTAATTAGTTGACGAAACCACAAAAAAATCAAACACGACAAACAACAACAAATCTATACGAGTATCAAATCATGTTGAAACCAATTTCAAAATTTCGAAAAACGGTACTGCTGCTCATCGTTAACGTTCTCGGGACGCACCAGCTTTGAGAAATTATGAGTTTTAGAAATCTTTTCTTTTTGTTTTAATATCATGTTTTGATATCGATATCCGTCACGGCTGTGAAGTTTCAGTAACTAATTGACCTTTTTATTACCTAAACAATTTACTGTCTTAACAAACTACTTCGAAGAACAGTCTTATCTAGTACAATTAGCAAGCATTCATGTCTTCTATTGGATTACCCGGAACTCTAACAAATGAGCCAACACATCACTGTCTCTATCTTTCCGCAAACTAAAAATATTACGAGCATCACTCTTCTCCTATTTCTCTCTAAAATGCATTTTAACGTTCCTACTTGTAGCAATTTATATTAATAAAGAAACACAAAGTGTGTCTTGGCAGACGCAGCAGTTAGCGGTATGTATGCAAATCAATGGAATTTTAATTTCTCCAGAGGAATATTAACATTGATCAAGATAATTGATTTTCTGCCTCATTTCTACATTTCCTACTCGTTACAAAGTCAAGTGAAGCAGAAAATGGCATTCCGCAATCATCAACTTGATACAGATACCGCGCTCTTTTCAAAAAGACTCGTAAGCGAAAACAAAGACGTCCATTTTGCAATTTTAATGTAGCATTATTGGTGAGGAGCGCGCGATCAAAAGAACTTTTACATTAAAAAGTTGACTCCGCAATCCCTCACGTTTGACGATGCAGTACTTTTATCTTAGCTACAGTCAAAAATGCACCGCTATTACTCCTAGCACTCCCACCGGAGCGGAAATCTTTTGCTCTCTGATTTTTTTACAGACGAATGGAAAATTTAATTTGGGTCTCATTTTGGGGCGCACCTGACTTTAGGGGAATACGATTCATACTTTAAGTTCATCCTTCAATAAACTATCAGCTAGATGGATTGGGTTTTAGAGGTTTTAAAATTTTACTCACGAATTCCGTTCGCGTTTGTAAAAGAAATATTTTTAGAGTTCAATATCTTGAACATGAAATATGATTCGGATTTTTGAAGCAATAAGCAGAGTAATGAATAATTAAGCAAGCCGAGCGAGGATGCCTGCTTAAGACGGCTCTCGTATATTTTACGAGTCGTTTTACTCAGCGTAAAGGGTGTCGGGAAATCTACCCTGACATAATAAACGTGAATATCAAAATAATATTTATGTCGAGTCAGGTCCAAAAGAGAGTTATTAACTTACTACTAATTTGGACACCATTCATTCAGGCTCAACTCGAAGCTGCAGTGAGTCGATACTAAATGAAAAATAGTGCATTGAATTGAATCGATTCGAATGCAATGTGTATGAATTTTAAACTATCTGCATACAGATGAAGCAGGCATGTCGTGATTGAAAAACTGATATAGATCAAGCTCCAATCCAAAGAGTTTTGTGTAGGATTATGTTTTGCGTTTTGGTATTACTTAATGTCAATAGATTTGAGACATCTGTTTCGAAAATGTTCAAGATGTTGTTTGTAAAATACCGTCACCATTTATTAGGTACTTAATTGTATTTTATTAGGTACTTATTTTTTGTAATTGTGATTATTTACACAAATAAATTGTAAATAAGTTGCCATTTGATCACAGTGGCCAAACAATAACATTTTGCTCCTACATGCCTTTACAAAAAAATCAAATAAGGTTTATGACAATTACATGTAAAAATTTAGAGAATATAATAATTCTCTGGCCAGTACATTATGTGATCAAAGGTTTAATAATATAGATGACCCAAATGAGTTCTATGCCGAGTCCTTTTCACTATTAAACACTCAATTTAATAACACTTTTCCACTAAAGACTAAAACTATTTACACAAAGTTTTTATTTAGTGATTGGGTGACTCCAGGTATTCGTAGAAGCAGGGAAAATCTTTTTGAACTTTATGGTCTAATCTAAAGCAACATATGAATAATACAAGCTTTCACCAGTATGTTGCAAAATATTCAAAAACTTTTAAAAGTGTGTGCAAAATAGCAAAAGCTCTTTATATTAGCAATAAAATAAAATCAGATAATGATAAAATAAAAACTACCTGGCAAATAATAAATAATGAAACAGGCAGGAAAAAACAGCGTAATACAGAATTTAATTTAGAGACTGCACATGGCCCCATCAACTCAGATGTAGAAATAGCTCAGGAATTTGAAAACTTTTTTACTAATATTCCCTCTAAAAACTACTGAAGCTTTAAATTCATCACTCGCGCTTTCTGCTGCCTTACTTAAAAATATGTAAAGGCATGCCCTTTGGAGTTTAGGTTTCAGCTTACAAACCCCCAAGCTGTTATAAAAGCTTTTGAATATCTTAAAATTAAATCAACAGAGGATCTCTGGGGAACGTCTGTAAAAGTTTGTAGATCTCTCATCGAAACCATTGCGCCCTATTTAACTTTCATATTTAACACCAGTGTAGACCAAGGAGTCTTTCCAGATCTTATGAAACACAGTAAAGTAGTTCCATTGTTCAAATCCGGTGATAGCAAAGAACCCAAAAATTATAGGCCTGTGTCAATTCTGCCAGTTCTCAGTAAGGTATTTAAAAAGTTAATGCTTAATCAAATGTTACGTCACTTTAATAAAAATTCCATCTTTCATGAACAACAGTACGGTTTCACGAAAGGGCGATGTACCACTGACGCTGGTGTCACCCTAATAAAGAACATTTTTAACGCCTGAGAGGAAGCACAAGATGCCATTGGAATCTTTTGCGACCTCTCTAAGGCTTTCGATTGCGTAAAACATGAGACACTTCTGCTGAAACTAGAGCACTATGGGATTAGGAATACTGCTCTTGATCTACTAAGATCATACCTGAAAGATAGAAAAGTTAAAGTTCAAGTAAACGGCATGAACTCATTAGGGTCTGAAATGACAATCGGCGTTCCTCAAGGTTCGATATTGGGTCCATTCCTCTTTTTAGTTTACCCCAATTACTGCAGAATCAACCGAAGATGGCGTTATTTGCAGATGACACATCATTGATCTTTAAAGTAGGCCGACGGTCACAAAATCTTGACGACGTGAATAACTCTATTCTTCAGGTCCAAGACTGGTTTATGGTAAATAATTTGCTACTAAATAAAAAAAAACCAAATGCATTAGATTTCAATTACCAAATGTTGGAAGTTGCGAATGTGACATCTTATTGAATGGAGAAAAACTAGAATTTGTTAATCAGACGGTTTTCCTGGGAATCACGCTAGACGAGAAATTGCAACGGGGACCCCATATAACATCTCTTGCTTGGTGGTTAAGCTCGGCCGCTTATGCTGTTAGGAAGATAAGACAGTTAACAGATGTAGAAACCGCGCGTTTAGTCTATTTTAGCTACTTCCACAGCATTATGTTATATGGCATTATACTGTGGGGTCGGGCTGCTGACATTGAATCCATTTTCATTTTGCAGAAGAGAGCTGCCAGGGCCATTTACAATCTACGTCGTCGCGAATCTCTTAGGGAACTATTTAAAAAGATTAATATTTTGACGGTACCTTGTCAATTCATCCATGACAATATTATGTATTAAGAAAAAATCTACATCTTTTTAATAAAATAAGTGATGGACATAATTTTATTACTAGAAATAAAGATAAAATAGATCAACCATTTTTTAGATTATCTAAAGTACATACATCTTTTATGGGGTACTACTGTGTTAAATGTTACAACAAAATACCTTGTGATATATTGCAATTAAATGAAAGAAAATTTAAGACTCATATTAAAAGTACACTTTGTAAACAAGCATATTACAAATTAGAGGATTATATCCTAGATAAGAATTCTTGGAAACATGCTGGTCCTGCTCCATGGGACAATCTAGAGTCTAGACAAAATCAAACTGGTTGCTAATTTAATTGTATAATATATAATTTTTTGACATATTTTTTTAATATTATGTGACTACTTTAACTCACACACAAAATTATTACTTGTGAAATTTTGGAAAATACATTTACTTTTCAATATTTGTAAATATGTGAGCACCATGTAGGTATCTATCTCATAATGAATTTACCTGTCATGCGTTATATTTAATTAATTTAACCTATTGTGGTATAGTAATTTTATTCTAGGTGCATCGTCTTCACATACTCGTATAATTAATGTATACATAATATTGTACAATATTTTTAAAAGAGTAACGGTAGAGTTTCTTGCCCATTCATCTCCATACGAAACTACCTTTTGGAAGGGGCAACAAGAATCAATTCTATTTTTTTTTTGTAAATTTTGACGTTCAATAGTGCCGTTTATGTGCCTATTTGAAATAAATGATTTGACTTTGACTTTGTAATAAAAAAGAACTTTTGTATTAATAACTACTCATCAAAAAGCCTACTTATTAACTTAAAAAATGCAGCAACATGTCACCAAAAATGCAAACGGTATAACTTAAAAAAAAAAACAATAGTTTTTGGTTGAAATAATCGTCTAGATCAGCGAAAAGTATGTGTATCGGTAACATATTCGGGCTCACGTACCGCCGTTATCAGCGGGACGCAGTCGACCGCGACGTAGTCCTGCCCCCCCCACTCCTTCGCAATTGTTTATTTCTAAGGATAATCTTTACAAACGCTCCGCTTAATGTAAATAAATAAAAGTAATGTCAACCCTCCCAAACAAATAGACACAACAATAATGACACTCGATTTTTCGATTAGGAATTTTGAAAATAGTGTTATTTTTCAACGTCCAAAGATTATGACACTCGATTTTTATACTTTGGTTTTTTTTTAAACGAGTAGGTAATTTGTAAAAGACCAAAGAAAATGAAATTCGATTTTTCAAATTTGAAATGCTACTTAATGATTCGCTTGAATGAAATGAAAAAAGATAAATAACAGCTAGCATAGTGGCCAGTCATTTTGTGCTTAAAGTGTAGAGTCTATAAGAGAGGGGTTTATTGTGTCTGATTGTGGCGCACAACGATAGGAAAGCAATTTCACCACTCATGTGCAAGGGTACTAGGGAATTTTTAATCCGCCATATTGTTGCATATGGCTTCCGCTTGGCTCCTATTCCGACAAAAAGAATCCTGTTATTGAAGCGTTATTGATAGTTTGATGATTGTTTGCTTATAATAATATATTTATGTGACTTACAATATTAGAGAGATATTGACGCTAACGTGCCTTAAATGACTACTAAGGCCGTGTACAAATGTGTACGTGTGAAAAAGGAAAGCTGTATATTATTTTTTTATCACACTTTAATATATGAAGGTGCACGTGTAGCTTATGCATGATAACCCTAAAGTGTTTTATATCCGTATCATTATGTAAAGTGGGGCCTAAAACAACTCTTCGTGAGACTGTTATGTTCGCTATCAGTTTAAACCGTAATTTAAAGGAGTTTATTTGGTACTACGAGGCTATATATTTAAAACTAGACCAAGTTTATGCGGAGATATTGAGTTATACGACAAGGTACTACTTTCATGGTGTTTTTGTTTGTAGACTTATGAGCCTACCTTCATACATATGGTTTGGTAGTTGCTATGAAATACGCTTAAGTGTAAAAGTTTGATAATGATAGCTGTTAATTAAACACCTGGCTAAGAGAAGTTTAAGGAAATCTTAAGTTACATAAACAATAATTATAGTACCCACCTATGGAACTCTAATAATAGTATTTAAGTCACACGAAATAATTCCGATCTTAGAGGAGAAAAATGTACCACTATTTGTGTCCACTTTATTTACGCGAGCTTTGACGATATTTTTGCTTTTTGTGACTATTTCAAAACCTTTCTTGTCTTTGGTTTGTAAAACAATATCTATACAAAGCAATTTTTTTCAAAAATATCTTCTTTCTGGCGCCAAACTCAGACAGCTAGACTTCCTGAGGACAATTTTACATCGTCTTTCTCTAACAAAGAGTACATGGTAAAGATGGCACTAACAACGTTTAAAAAAAGAACGTTGCATCATATTGAGTAACCTGTAGCACTATGACGTTGAAGAACAGGATCTGCGTTGTCACTGAGGAAAGGAGACTAGTTTCGTAATATTTGTATAAATACAGCTTGATTAAAAATAATAATATCTATTAAATGCAACGTCTTCGATCCCTAATATTAAACCTTTCTTCTAAAATATTATTGACAAAAGTTTTCAGCTTCACTCACCACCTTTTCAATTTGACAGAAAATTTGCCCTTCAAGTATTGCCTCAATTACCATGGTTACCTAGCACAAACGTAACGTTTCATTGAAATAAGAGGCTCGGTCAAACGCCCTGATTATCCTTTTGTTATCACCATCGGCCTCCCTTGTAATTATATATCACTCCCTAATTAAAAAGGGTTGCGAAACACGGATTACAACAAAAGCTTAATCATTAAACTGTTTACGGAAATAGTAATGAGCTGGTTTCCTTGAATGAAATTTTATCAAGATAGCAGGATTCCCAATAGAGATTTTTAACCGACAAAAAGGACGAGGTGATTGTTAGTGATTCTGTTTTTGCAATTTCCTACATACAGTTTTTTTTACATATACAAGACTATGACTTTTTTACTAGCAACTGATAGGAATGTGTTCATATTATTTTACTCGAACGACTATCGAAAACCTCAACAACATTTTTCTATTCCAGTTCTCTACCAAATCACGGAACTATAAGTAATCAAAGTCTTCTTAACAAACTGTTTTTTTATTCCTGAAGGTTTCCATTAAACTTAAAACAAATTCGCATTAAAACTCTTAAAAACTTGAGCGTTCCTAGCTTTTAGTTGCACTAATTCAACACAAAAGGTAGACTTAGAGTTATAGCATTCTGGCCCAGTTAACTTTTCAGCTTACCGGTACAAGTGTTGGATGTTGGTGGGACTACTTAACTCCTGAATCGGCGTACTTTGTATTTTAGATTGAACTGTAAGACTATCTTTAGAGGAAAACATTGTAAAATGTGTGTTCAATATGAAGTCTTTTATTTTATCACGACATATTTTGCAGCAACCTATCGTGCTTACAGTGACCCGATTATTAATAATAGAACTTTCCAGACTAGTGACCGACGACTTGGCACTATAGCCATTCCACTTTGCCGATTCACAAATACCGATAACATCACTTTAAATGACAGCTTTTATGTAACGAAGCCCCATGATTTCAACTGTGACGATTTATCTGATCCACTCCCGCATTATTCCGGTAACCACAGCGCGTTTGCCTCGATCCCAATATCGAAATACGAAAAAGGGACACGCTTAAAAAAAATAAAAAAGAGCGACACGTACATAAATTAGTAGCGAAAAAATGGCTTCTCCGCATAACGTGAGATATGGCCAATATAACGGGCATGATGTACGCTGGATGGGAGTCGCGCGGTCAATATTGATACGCCTTTATGACCCATTTACCTTTTCGGCTGGCGCGTAGCGTGGGCCAGGCACCGGCGCGGCGGAATTCCGCCAGAGCGTCGTTTCAAAATTCACGCGGCTTTTCAAAAGCGCTAACTTGTTTACATTGCTGTGACCGGCTACAGTACAGTTTGTACCAGTCTTTTAACATATGCTACGGGGTGTGCTACGAGCTACGACGTAATGTCTACGAGCGCGTAGCACGCGCGTAGGCCGGCGTTTACTTTACAAGTTAGTGAAATTTAAACATTGCTGTGTTTCTTTTTGCGTCGTCAGTATATAACGCAATTTATAGCACAAAAATACACAAAATATTAAACCTAGCTTTGGAAAATAAAATATTTGATCCTTGTAAACCTTTTTCATACAAAATTCCAAGTTATTCTTCCCAAATTGTGAACAAAGTACATTAAAAAAAAAAGTACATTTTACTGGCATACTTTAAATAGGGTACTTTGCGTACGTTGTACTGAACACAAAGTGAACATTAAGTGGGTGGTTTACTTCATCACTCTTCTTGACGTCCGCGAACTATTCTGAAATCGTTCAACACTTGCAATCTCAGACTGGTGGGGCCATAAACTATGCTGTTCAGGATTCATTTTTAGATCCTCTATTTTTGGTATATTGTTAATTTTTTATATACTTAGTGAGTTTTTTTTGTCTTCCTTGTTTGACCGGTATACTTTTGTATTTAAAAAGAATAGTAGTTATGGCTAAATAGCATTTATAATGAATTATGCTGACAAACCATTATTGTTTTAGGCCTATTTGAACGAATAACTTATTTCTATTTTTGGTAAAGAAGTTAATTTCGATAAGTTCTTTGATAGTACTGGGGCTGGCATATCTACAAACGCCACATGCGAACTACGTAACATACTCACGTCACGCAAAATCATGCATCGCGCAAGCAGAGTTTAGCGCGCAACTAGCATATATGCAACGTCCCGAGATCAAACGACGAGCAGTTGCCCACCAGACACAACAGCCATCTGGTCGGAGGATCCTCCCTTTTCTATAGAGCATGAATGAACTTTACACCCTGTTCCTCATGCCTCTATATTACTCAAGTATAGTATAGTACTTATGTTGGCAGAATGCCAATTTTTATTTAATTTCAGACCTACAAAGGCCTTTGCCTAAAAATAAGTCTAAACTCATTTAGTTAGACTATTTGTACCAGTTTTATTTATATTTAGTTAAAGTAAAGAAGTTCTCATTTACATATGTTTGTCCATAACTATTTGCTATCAATTAATATAATAATATTGATGGTTACTGGAGGTATTGGATAATTAAGTTAAGTGGAAAAAGGAAAGGGAGGCCTGCAGTGCGATAATACAGGCTAATTATTATTATTATTATATTATCAATCAATAGTGCCAATGGCAATATAACTCGTGACTCTTCTGTCCCCTATTTCGTGTGACTTAACCATAATAATATACTCCTGCCAGGAGTTTTCCTCGCAGGAGTATATTATTACAGAGGTAATGTAAATTTACCATAATCAATACTAAGTACCTACCGATAGATTTTGTGCATTTTAAATTAGAACTTTCAAGTAACATTTTATTTAATTTTTCAATTACGTTTTTTTTTTGTCTCATAGGCCGTCTTCCTTTTCCAAAGTACAAGAAATTATATGATTTTAAACATGTAACAATGAATGACCCTTTGACAGCAGACGGAAAAAACGCCGTTAAAATATATACTACCGTCATCCTCGCTCATTTTAAAGCCCGTTGCTTCAAACTGAAGAAGAACGATAGAACTTTCAAGTTGTATTGAATAGTCGGGAGAATTTATACACTACCGACTACAGTTCGACCGAGGACAAGCGTCTTCAAAAACTATCGGCTACTTATACACTTAAAACAATTCTTATTTCTAAATTAACAGTGAATGTTTATTAAACATTGTTGTTTCTTTATTTTGTTTAAAAGTAAGAATATATTGCAACCATCGCATGGTATTTTGCAGATGGTGACTTAACATCTCTAAGGCTACGGGTTATTGCCCCAAATAATTAGGCATAGAAGCTTCAACATAGAGAACTTTCGGACAAAAAACGATAGATTCACCAGTCAAAATAAATAGTCGAAAAAGATTGGCTAGGGTTTAATGAAGGACCTACAAAGCTCTGTGAATTCAGAATTGGCAAACTTAGTGGATACTGGTTAAAAAATTCAAGTACTAAGACTAGTATTTAAAAAATCTCCCTTACTGCTACACACATAAAGGCTCTACTATAATGTCAAACTGTTACCACTGATGTGCTGCTACCTGTACGACGAGTTTTTGATCTCACTTTTTTATTTTAATCGTGAGATTTTCACACGTTTCACCACGCGGTTGTCGCTGTCACTGCAATTGACTTCTGAACGCGCCTACCTGATCGACTTTAATCAATTGAGTGCTAAAATTTATAATTTGACACGCTCTCTAGGAAGATGTTAAAGGCTGGTGGATGGTTAAGAGTTATAACAATAATATTATGCTCAAATGTGCATGTCGATCTTTAAGGAATTTATTTAATTTATATCTAATATGAGCACATTAAGTTTTTTTTTTAACGATATTGTTAGAGGACCTAGCCAGCGCTAAGTTGCTGACCAGTGTAAAATCAGTTGGTTGATAGGAACAGAGTCGCTCATTTGAAATGTAAGTTTAAGAAACACGTAAAACATCAAGGCTTCCACTGCACCAGAAAATAAAATAGCAAGCCAAACATTGTAAAAGCCGCAGTATAAAATCGTTTTGTGTTGATTGCGCATTGATTGTGCAACTGTCGAACCATTCGATGCACTTTCAAGAACTTTTTGCGGACGTGTGGTGTGCCAGAATGCGTTGCTTTTTACCGCCCGTAGTCAATTCCCGTTCCGTTTAAACTGATATTTGATTGTCCTACAAAAACTTAATACAAATTCGTTACGGACGGTTAAACAACGCAGTTTTACTCGTAAGCAGATTTTAATTTGGTAAAATCTTGCGTAATCAGTGGATGGGTTAACACCAATAAATAAAGAATCATTGTCTATAATGAATGTACAGTGCAGTTTGAAATCTGATTTGGAAGTAGGGCAAATGCAAAAGATAATATAACAGCCTGATCTCATTAAAAGACCAAGTTGTGAATAGATCGGCGGCGAGTCCATTAATATTGAAATGATAACGAGTTGAACTAGCCAAAGAGATAAAGAGAAGCTCGAAGTGATTTCTCGCTCTTTCATATCGAAAGCACAGTAAATTGTTTTCGTTGGATAAATGTCCGAGTGACCGAATTGGGGGTATTTTAGTAAGAACAGACCCTCGTGAAGGTGTCGACTCATAAAATAAATTGAAATGCTTCGTCGATCAAGATTCGCGGCAGGACGCAGCGGCCGCTCAGAGCTCCGACGATAAATCAACTCGGCGCTTTTATGTATAAAAAGGAAAAAGAGCGGGAAAGTCGTTTATTTGTTTCCAAACTATATTCGAAGGGTTCCCAAGCTTCGATACTTTAATAAAAATCTTGCTGTGGAATTGAAATTTCACATTTCGTCGCACTGGGCTCGGTGGGGGAAACGGGGTTTCAAAGTACGGACACTAGGGAAAAATGGATAACTGCTAAACTTTCCGTGTTTCCAGCTTTAATTAGGTAGAAAATGCTCTCATAGCCGAAATGTTTAAGTAGGGCGTTACTTACAAGAGATTCATGTTATGGGATTTTTTTTTAGCGCTGCATGGTATTATTTGTCATAATACTTTGTCGTAACACTTGTCAAAGGTTTTGTAGCAAATGTTTTTTTTTTTTTGTGATATCCTATATTTTGTTCCACTGCTGAGCAAAGGCCTCCCCGTTTCCTTCAAAACCCTGTCTTGTGCGATCTCTGGCCATGTTCCATTCATCAAGTTAATGTTATTAAAACCGAACTTTTTCGTTTGATGTTTATGTAAAACAGTGGGATCCCTTACGCATTCACACAAAACTAATTCTCGAATAAACTCAATGATTGTCGCTTGATCCGAATAAGTGGTTTACGGGTAACAAAGAGAAACCTTAATAAAGGTCGTGATTGACCACCAAACTGAGCTCGGATCATCGGCCCTTATTGCGTGATGTTCCGTACTGGGGAATTCAGGATTATTTTTTCTTTTTCCTTCGCTCTTTTCGGAAATTCTAGTCCTGTTTCATTTTTTTTTTTCTTCTGTATGCCCAAGATTGTTTTTAAAAAAATGAAAAATGCTATTATAGGATAGGTACGTCATAAATATACTATTATTAATCTAAGTGATAGTTTGTAGGTACCCTATGAAATTCTCTTGCTTTCATTAAAATAAGCAGCTAATAATGCCAAACCATATTTCTGCTCCGTGTTACAAAGAACAGGTGATTCGATTGGCTGTGCCAATAACACGGTAATATTCGTTGAAAAATACCCCCAACTAATATTCTTGCTAGCCAGGGGTCCGGTGAGAAAAATGAAAAAGTTTTTGTTCCCTCATTGTATTTGGGACGCTTGACATTAGATTAATTCCTTTACCTTTCTCAGTCTGTCCGGGTGAAAGCCTCTTGTTCTCTCGTCCACTTGAAAATAATTTATCGAGATTAAAATTTATGAAAATGAAATTTTACTTTGCGGCGTGAATTTTCCGCTTTTGTTGTAAGTGAAGTTTGAGAATTGGAATAAAAAGAATTTATATATTTTAATGATAAATGAGTTGTAATTTGATTAAAAAATCTGCTGTAGAACTTTATGTTTTAATTAAAACCTCTGAATAGTAGACAATGAACGGCTGTTGTTTATGTTGTATGTTTGTATAACAAGTTAGCGACAGCATTATGTGCTTAATATGAAACTTATTATTGAGAAACTTAATAGCGTTAGTAACTGGCTTAGTTGAGCGTATTGAGTGGCTACACAGATGCAGACGGCATGATATAGGTACGAAACTTGGTAAGACTGTTCGTATTCGACGGGGCCATAGGTTTGCAGCCTCAAAACTTAGCCAGGCAAAGTTAGGGAGCCAAAGACACTATCATCCGCATAGTACAAGCGTTTTTGGTGATACATTGCTTATTTCTTGTGAACAGAAAAGTATTTCGTTTTTTTGGTGAATGCGAGCTTATTGTGGCATTTGATGTTCTCATTCATTAGCTAATGAATTTTGGACTCGTTTTTTTGTACTTTTAAGAGGCGTTATTATGGCTGCAGTAAGGACTGCAGCCATAATATAGTCCAAATACGACCTTATATATTCTTTACCTACGTTTTGGTACCTATAAAGTTTGCGGCCCTTTTTATTACTTTTCTTATTCAATGATCTATCTGTATATAAACTGCTTAGATAGGTAGTCGTATCTGAGCTACCGAAATATCGGATTATTTTGCGTGATATGCTTGGCAATTCGCCAGCTATTATTCTTTTAGCCTTAATACTTGTATGGCAAATTGACACTACATCGTCAATACTTTCTTTACTGTAACTCTATTACTAACATTTTTACTATTTGTAATTGTATTCCCAACTTGGGGATTGAACTCAAGACCGCATGCTCAGAAGTTGCAATAGTCGCTTTTAAAAAATCTATTTTTTATCATCACGTCCGTAATCCCCGAAGGGTTAGGCAGACGTGTACCTATAGTACACTCACATTTTGCCAGTAATGTTTAAGTCCCATGTATTAGGAGGCGAGCCTATTGCCATCAACCGGGCATAATTCCTAACTCCGGGCTGCTACTGCGAAATTTCTGATGGCGAAATCCAATAACGCTTTCCCGACCTGGGAATTGAACCCAGGACCTCGTGCTGAGTAATAGCGCTTGCGATCACTAGAGGAATAAGGCCGTCAGTTGTAATTTACTTTTGAATCGTGATTTTGTTTTTGTTTCTGCCTTGAATTAAAGGACCGATCATGCATCAGCCCTGAACATTCCATTCTATGTTCGTGCCTGGTCAGACACGTAATGTAGGTACCTAAGCTATAATATCAAGGGTGGGTACACTCGCAGGCTTGCTCCCTAACACAATAGGCTTAAACAGCCATCGGGTAATACCCGAAGTACTAAAAGCACACCTCTACTTAGGTACCCAAGTCTCTGGGGCCTAAAGGGGCGAGGGGCTTTTAACTTCAAAGGTTTTAACATTAACAATAAAATTATAGGGCATTTTTATCCAGGTAACTAGTTTGACATTTACGTTACGTGTTTAGTTTTTGTGATATTTTATTTTCAATACTGGACTTAGTAATTTTTGCCATAATTATCTAATCGGTAGGAAACTGCAATTGCAAAAGATGTATAGGTAATCTATAATAATCGCGGTGTTAGAAATTTCAATAACACAGAACATTCGATTTTTGTAGAAATAGTAAATAATGACACTTCATTATTTACTATTTCTACAAAAATCTAATTTTCTGTATTTTTAATTGAAATAGAGCAGTTTTCTGAGCATGCGCGTGCGAGCCCTCACGACGGGGGATGCTGTGGCCCGGGGTGGGGTCGTCTTGGCGGTGTCTCTAGACATCGCCAATGCCTTCAATACCCTGCCCTGGAGTTGCATCAGGGAGGCACTCCGGTATCACCGGATGCCGACCTACCTCTGTCGCATAGTCGAGGCCTATCTGACGGACAGGGCCGTCATCTACCCCGGTCATCAGGGAGAATGGAACCGGCGAGTAAGAAAATTGCTCTATTTGTCGAAAAACCAACCGCTCCCGATCAAATGAAATTCTTTTTTTACCCATAACTTGACAATAAAATCCGCAAACATGTAAAATCGGTATCAAATCGGTTCCATATTGATTGAAAATTAATTTCAAACGATTTTCGAATACGTCGTACGTATCATTTGGTCCGTTTTCGAAGCCTTAACGTGTTTTACATTAAAAGTCCATGGATTACATTTTTACATTCAATACACGTTATCAAAGGAACGTTGGTGTAGAAAAAGTTATAATCGAGCAATGAATGCCCAACACACGTACGGTACATTGCTAATGGCACCTATGGATTTGAAACAGGTGCTCAGTCTTCAGCGTTCAAGTTTTTACAGGCATTTTTCATAAATTTTATTTCAAGTCTGTACTCGCACTTTTTTTCAATTTCTTACTTGGACTTTTTAATTTGTATGATTGTTTATCGATTTCAGTCCCTCATTATAATGGACGTAAACATAACTGTTTTCGTTTTGTGGTTTTTTGATAAAATCTGATTAAGAAAAGGTTTTGCTAAGCTTTTCTCAAGATTTTCTTTTGAATTCCGAAATATATTTCTTTTGAGACTTCAAGAATAACATTAAATAGGACAATTTAACTTTATTTATTTTGCAGTCTCGGGGAAATTCGATTGAACCTTATTACAATTGACTTATTTTTTTCTAAGAATAAATATTTTTATTTCTTTAGTTCCAAATACATTAAATAAATATAAAATGAGTAAAAGTAATAGACTAAAAGTAATAATTCGATATACAATATTTTCTTTGAGTAGAAATAGTTTGATTTTGTGATATATTTTATGTTATTCAAAGAAGGAAGTTGTGATTCAGTTTAGTGCTCTTAGATAGAGTGGCAACCATATGGCTAATTTAGGCTTTTATCTCGAACTTTTATTTTTTATAATAGGTATTTTTTTAGTAGTTTATTAGTTTATATAGGTATATAATAGGTTTTAATTTGCAATTGTTCTAATTTTTTAAGATTTCTTTATATTTTGCCGTAGCTTTCATATAAATATATTTATTATGAAAGGCACTTTGAAAATTATTATACATACACTGAAACACAATGTTGATAATAAAACGATACCTTTAAAGAGAAATTGACCAACGAAGTCATTGGACGTAAACATCTTAAAATTATAAATCCGTTTTTCGATGTTCTTCTGCGCCATATTCAGCAACTCTTCCAGAATTCTCGTTTTTTCTATTATAACTAAATTGTTTCCTAACTTAATGAATATGCAACATCATAAAATCATTTTATGAAGTTGGCATCATTGTGGAATTGATGTAAGTATTAGTTAAGATGAAGATAGGAAAAAAAATACAATATTACATTTTTTACATTTTACCGTTACAGTTTTCTTTTTACATTTTGCTATAAAAACAAAAGACATTGACATTTATTTGTACCAAAAGTTACTTTAGTGAAATATACAATTTAAATTAAACAAAGTAGATATTTATTTTACTCGATATCATAATACACATCCAATGAATTTAAATACTACCCTCCCATACATTAGTGCTGTTTGGTTATTTAATTTGCATATTAAAATTGTATCAACATCTCATTTCCCTAATTTGCATTGCTGATTCGGAAGTTTGCGATCAACCTAATTGAATTTTGATATGATTTTATTACGCTGAAGCTAAAAATTACCGTGGTAATAATATTTTGTGGACTTTAAAATTTCCCGTTTTTTTTTTTTGTGAACAGAATAATTTGTCCATAAATTCGCTGTTGTTTTTTGACGCCAATATAGATTGTACCTACTTAAAACTTAGGACGTTTAAATGGCTAATTGTTGATTTTATTTCTTCACAGGAATAATATTATAGTGATCGAAATTCATTTTTATCTCAGTTCAGTTCAGCTGGGGTTTTCAATTTTTTATTTGGTAATTGTATCCCGAACACGTTTATTTTGAAATGATCGTACGAATATTATTTTATTGAAATGTCTGATAGCAAAAAAAATAATAATTGTGGTCGTCCCCAATGCACGTTATAAAGCCGCTGAAAATGTTGCTGTAAATTGTTGCATATCCATCCAGTAAAAACTTAAAGTGAAGCTTAATCGTAACTTAAAATGAACTTAAGAAAAAATGTTACTACATAAATAATTTTACTAAGGAAATTATTAAAAATTTCAAAACTTATAAAAAATCAGAACTTAAGATAAAATTATACAATACAATTTACAATAAAATCAATGAAATCATTAAAATATTAATTTGCAGATTTATTGAGTTATATGAATATCTGCAAAGACTTAGACCTAAAAATTATTATAAAAGACTTTATAAAATTTGAAAACAGCAAAATAATTATACAAATTACAAAAAGTGCTAAAGCAATTTTATTTTTATTTAAAAAAAGCAACAAGTAACTTAAAAACGCCTTAAATTTAAAACCTACCTTTAGAACGCCCTCTCATTCACCAGCAGCAGGCACCAAAGTCATAATGTAAAAAGTCTTCATCACAGAAAATATCAGTCACTTCACAAAAAACTTCCCTTATGCAGGTGGGAAGCACATTACTACGACCGAGGAACGCGTGAGCGAGGTGGGAGTTCCGACCCAACTCGCTGGCTCCAAACTTGAATCTGAGGCCCGACCATGCCTGCCAGCCTATTTATCCTTGCCGGGGAGATACGCGCAGGCGTCCAGCACCCTGTTGCTTCTTAGTGAAGGGGGAACAGAGCGTGCCGATATCGATATGAATATATTTAACTTGCACGTTTTGATTTTTTTTATTGAATTTTAATCCGGTTCTAATTCTATGGTGTTATAATTACTGAGTACGACAGAGGGATGTAATAAAATACATATTTAATTTATTAATCCACTACAGGAGCTGAAAAAACAATGTTAAAGAGTGGATACGTAACTATTACGTAATGAGCTAGTGTTCATGTTTTTTTTGTAATTTTAGGACTAAGTAATGTGATAAAATTATTTATTTTTCTAAGTTATGTTTGTTTCAGTGGTAAAGTAATTTCAGTAATGTATCATTTATACGAAATAGATAACAAACAAGCATAAAGCAGAATCTCACTTCAAAAATATATTTAATCATGATTTTAGGAGATTCAATATCATCCCACATCAATATTTCGCATGGTAATCTCTTTAATATAAAAAATGCTAATAAGTTCAACATAAAATAAATGATTAAATATTTTCGAACACATCGACGTACGCGTGAACTGACGTCACTACGAATCTCCCCTCACACCCGGGCAACCTGTAACTCCCCTCCCCTCCGCCCTATCGTTTAAACACTGACTTATCAAAAAACTTATGTTTAAGTTAGATGCCATTACAAGTTTTACCACAGTGAGGCGGTCGGGGGCAAGAATCCGCCCGTAGTTGCCCCGGTTGCCCCAACCGATACCCGTTTCATCCATGAAAGATCCTCTTAATTAAGATATTTGGCGGATGGTTTTCTAGATCCTTAAAGTTATGCCATAATCTGATTACGAGACAATGTAAGTTTTAACGAAAACAGGACGGACGGAATATTAATTTTCTCAAGATTTTGTCTCGAACATTTTCATAATAAACTCAATAGAAAACGTTTACGCAAAATTATCGAGATAGCCCCTCCAAAGTGCGCTCTGTTATCTCCGGGAGCTTTTGTTTGAAGTATTTGTCTTTTTTAAATGACATCTAAAACACACATTGTGTCCGTGAACTCCCTACCAGTTTTTAAAGCTCCGGGCTAAAACAGGAAGACAAAGGGTGTTCATTTATTCAGATGCAGACACGGAACTCTCCACTATTGATCTGACAGGGTAGGAAAATATTCACAGTTTTTAGATTTTATGCTATTTTCGTGACGCTCGGCAGTCAACCACCTTGCCTCTTTAATTTGAATTTGCCAGGTAAAGTTCTAAAATAATAGCAGAAATGCAAGAATTATGCAAAAGGTGGTTACTATGTACTGTGAAGTGCACTAAGAGGAGTTTCCGAAGGAACATTTACAAGAAATCGTTTGTACCTACACTTCTGAGCCCCTCTCAAGTTTAAATGTGAACAAAGTATTATGTATCAGAAAGAACTGTATTTTAAAACTTGTGGTCAAGCTGTTATTTCATACATATTCATTTTCAGCGCGGAAGTCCTTAAAGGACAAATATTTAAAAAAATCATTTGAACGTCTAAACATAACACAAAATTCAGGACTACCCGACCTTTTGCGAGGTAAACCCTTTCGACGATCTGACTACTGGACTTGCCTCTACCTTGAATAAATTAGAACATAGGCATTTCACAGTCGACCTTACTCACAATAGTCAACTATAAATAGTGCTTCATTTTAAGCCAAAACTACGAACAATTACTTTGTTTTGCTTTCAGAGTAAGATTAATGTTTGTTGGTTATGAAAATTATGCTTTTCCACGTCAATATAATATTATTATGAGGTAGCATGTTCTCTCTCGTGTTGTGTAGAAACTCGTATTTTCATAACATTACGGCAGGGCACTTACAAACTTCTTTTTTCCTGGTAAACGGTTTTATGGTGCTCCACATGTGTTCATATCCTTTTCAGAAACTTGTGTTTAGCGGTTACGGAAAGTGATATAAGGAAAAATAATGACATCGTTTCGCGACCACCTCTTGCTGAAATAAACTAAGCGTTATGCTTTTTTTATTTTGTCAGACTGCTGTCTTCTTGTGTTATAATTATTTTCACTCCTGTTGGAGTACCTACTGATTACTATCAGTACTTTAACGTCGCCATTTATTCGTGTTTAAAACGGTAAAAAGTAGGTTTACTCCGCAAACATCTCGGATAGTCTTTTTTCATTGCGGAATAAAGTTAAACCGTTTACCAGGAAAACAGAAGTTTGTAAGTGCCCTGCCGTAATGTACCAAAAATGTAATTCTCTAAAAATTCGGTGACTGAATACTGGTTGATAGGGCTAACGGCTTAAATATAATTGTGCATCCAACTTCGTTTAGCGGTATAACGTGATTGTGAACGAAGCAACTAATTTTCTCTTGTGTGACTGTGAATCCGTGTAAATTACTCACTTGGAATAGGTAACGATCGCGGAAAGCAGCATAATTTGAGAATATTTTGTACCAGTACCATATACTGGTACTGGTACCAAATATACTCTATTATTGTATATTCTTTATAATCAAGTAATTGATGGCTGGCGAATCAATACTAAGAAGTGACAGTATTGCCGAATGTCACAAATTCATTAGGGTCTGAAATGACAGTGGGCGTTCCTCAAGGTTCAGTATTGGGTCCATTCCTCTTTTTAGTTTACGTTAATGATTTACCCCAATACTTCAGGAACAACCGAAGAAAGTGTTATTTGCAGATGACACATCATTGATGTTTAAAATAAACTGATGGTCACTCTATTCTTTGTTATGAACTACATAAAATGAGTATAGGCAGTGCTAGCAAAGAAATATAATATAATTAAGTTGTAAAACAGATTGACAGACGCAAGACAATACATTGACCTATTCTGATATTCTAGATACAAATTACTATTTGTTCAATACAAAAGAGGCTTTATGTTTCAAATTCTTCAGGTCCAAGATTGGTTTACGGTAAATAATATGGTACAAAATGTAAAAGAATAAAAATGAATTAGATTTAAAATACCTAATGTTAGAAGTTGCGAATGTGACATCATATTGAATGGAGAAACACTAGATTTTATTAACCGGACGGTTTTCCTAGGAATCATGTTAGACGAGAAATTACAATGGAGATCTCATATAACAACATCTCTTGCGGGGCGGCTAAGCTCGGCCGCTTATGCTGTTAGAAAGATCAGACAGTTAACTGATGTAGAAACCGCGCGTTTGGTCTTTTTTAACTGCTTCCACAGCATTATGTCATATGACATTTTACTGTGGGGTCGGGCTGCTGACAGTGAATCCATTTTTATTTTGCATAAGAGGTCAGGTCCGTTTACAATCTATGTCTCTGCGTTAGGGAACTATTTAAAAAGATTAATATTATGACAGACCTTGCGAATTCATTTATGAAGTTAATATGTAAATAAGAAAAAATCTACATTTTTTAAATAAAATAAGTAATAGACATAATTTTAATACTAGAAATAAAGACAAAATAGATCAACCATTTTTCAGATTATCTAAAGTACATACATCTTTTATGGGAAATGTGTTAAATGTTACAACAAAATACCTTGTAATACATTGCAATTAAGTAAATGAAAGAAAATTTAAAAGTCATTAAATGTACACTTTGTAAACAAGCATATTATAAATTAGAGGATTATATCTTAGATAAGAATGCTTGGAAACATGCTGGTTTCATAAGACAATCTAGAGTCTAGAAAAAATCAAACTGGTTGCTAATTTAACTGTACTTATGATTTATAATTTTTATGACATTGATTTTACATTCTGTTACTACTGTAACTCACACACTAAAATTAAATATTTAGGTACTTGTTAACATTTTAGAAAATCATCTACTTTTCAATATTTGTAAATATGTGAGCACCATGTATCTATCACATAATTAACTTGCGTGTCATTGCTTTTTTAACCGACTTCAAAAAGGAGGAGGTTATCAATTCGGATATTTGTATTTTTTTTTGTTTTTTAATGTATTTTGGGGCATAACTCCGTCATCTATAGACGGATTTGCAAAAATCTTTTTTTGTTTGAAAGGGTATACTCTCGAGGTGGTCCCATTGTCACCAAGTCAGAATCTGATGAAGGGATCCCATGGAAATCGAGGGATATCTTCAAATTTTACAGGCACGCCTATAGCGATTTGGGTATTTTTTATAGTAACTCGTGCATTCGCTCTCGGAAAGCACCATTCGGTGAAGTGGAACTGATAATGAAGACCAGAGGTGGCCACCGGAACTACTCAATTCTAAGTATTTCACGGGTTACGATTCGATTACTTTAATATGGTTGCTAAGCAATTTATGCTTGTCACAATGAATATGGTGAAATGGTGCTGATAGTGGCTTCACCATCAGCTCCAGTTCTTTTGGTTCTTACCAGGAGAACTCCTCAACAAGTAACGTCCCTGCATCGGGAAAAGGAATATTTTGTAAAAGGTGATGAGTAGTTGAGATTAGGCTATTGTAACTTAGATAAATTAATAGCTGACTCACTAAAAAGTGAAAAATAAAAAACTTTTTTACGTTAAGTTTTTTTAATTCATTATTTTTACCTATTGTGGTACAGTAATTTTATTCTAGGTGCATTAATGTGTACCCATAAATTCAGTACATGATTATTATTATAACCCGCAGCGTATATAATAAAACCAGGTTATTAAAAAAAAAACTGCAGTTTTATACAAAGTGCCGATCAATTTACACGGTTAAAATGTATGCAACACCAGGTCTTTTTTTATAACCGACAAAAATTTCAAGTTTGGTGGATCTATAATCACGTCATGTTAAAACATGGAATTTCACGCGGACGAATTCGCGGGCAGAAACTAGTGTAAAAGAAAAATTACTCATCTGCATTTTCCAATAATCCCTCCATGATGGTGTTTGCACCGAAGTTTTTCTCATTTCTCGTGAAGTCCGTTTTAATAGCAAACACAAGGAAAAAACTACTAGGTACGTTAATTAAATCACACGGGCTTTTTACTTTAACATCCACATTTATTAAATTATAAAATAGGTATATAATAATAAAAAAGTTTGTAGTATCGCCAAGTCACGTTATTTGAGTTCAAAAATTAAATATAAGTAGTAGTAATGTAATTAAAATGAAATGGAATATCGTTAATAGTGAAACGAGAAGATCATTGCAACCGAAGTATATAGTGACTACAGCCTTGCTATTGATGGCAATATAATTGGCCGCGCCATTTGAAAAATTATTTGCAGAGGGATCCTGTAACTTATCACTAGAGATCGGATATTCGGATGCAAATTTACCTAAAGTTTTTTTTTTGCTCTGTACTCGTAACTATGGAAGCGGCTTATTAAATATATTTTTTGTGAAAAAGAACCACCACCACCACCAGCCCCCAGCCACCACCAGGAACACTGGGAATGCATGACTAAGACATGCAAACGTCAGCGGCTGGTTACTGACAATGTAAACAGCACCCTCGCAAATGTAGTTAACTGGTTTAATGTTAATAATACCCTCCTTAATAACGAGAAAAAAACTAAATGTATTAAGTTTACGAAGTCTCATGTTAGACAAGTAGAAACTAGTGTTCTCATAAAAGGTGAAGAGTTCAAACCCGATGATACCGCAGTACCTATTCTTAGGCATAACTTTGGATGTCAAGCTTCAATGGGGCCCCCATGAACCCCATCATGGGGGATGATGATGGGGGGTCGTAGCATTATGCTGAGCGATTGCCGTTTTGCGTGGATGTGACGCATATTTTCCCCCAACTCGTTTTATTTTTTTGTATTTGTGTTTTTTCTTTGCGTCATGTTTACCGCAAATAAACGTATTTTCTTTCTTTCTTTATCTTTCATATAAACAAAATGAGAAAAAGCTTAGCTCTGCAGCATACGCCGTTAGGAAAATTCGTGATTTAACTGATCTAAAAACAGCCCGTTTGGTATACTTTAGTTATTTTCATATTGTGATGTCGCCGATATTCAGACTATTTTCTTTTACAAAATAAGATAATTCCAGAGACAAGAAATAGATTATTAAAATTACTGTGCCATCTCAGTGTATTTATGAAAATCTTTTGTATGCACAGAAAATATTAATCTATTTAAAAAATACAGTGATATCCATAATACTTGTATACACTAGGAGTAAACACAAATTTGTTCCACCAGGCTCAAGAAAATAGGTAGCTCGTTTAGATGCCAATGTATACATTTTTATAATAAATTTCCTAGCCACATTCAAGAACTAAGTCTTAATAAATTCAAATATTTTATAAAGCGGAAACTATGCCAGTGTCAGTCTAGTCAGTGGAGAAAATAGCGCAGCGGTCTGGCGGTACTTGTGTGGCTTTTGTAATTCTCATTCAGGCAAATTAAGACTTTATAAAATTTTAATTAAGACTACTTATATTTTAATTGCATTTTTTTGAGATTCAACTAATTCTGCCAAAGGTCCTTTGTTGGGTATGGAAATGGGTAGCTTCCTTTGGTGTCTTTATTTAAATAGATTTTAATTTATGAAGTTTCTGTATCGTAGGTCTTCGGTTCACAGAGAATTCTAAAGGTACAAGTTCGTAGTCGACTGCAGCAGGCTTAACATGACACTTTCTATTTCTTGGAAGAATAGACATAGCAATTTCTATACAAAGTGACATTTCGTCTCTCTATTTTTGACATCGCACCGTAAAAATCCTTCTAAAATCTGTCATTTTCTCATTCGTTTCTACCGATCGTTGTCTAGGTCCTTTTTTATGTAGACTATTTCAGAAGAAAGTTTTCTATGCCAAACTGTCAAAATCACACTGACAACTGACAGTTGTCTAAGGTAGTGAAGACAATTTGATTTTGTAATCGCCATGCTAAAGACGTAGAAAACTTTTTAGTCGACGGCCACAAAGTATAAAAATGGAATGGAAAAATGGAATTTTTCACTTTTTGTATGGAAAATATGAATAATTATTATATGTTGAGTTTTAGGGGTTTGAGGGTTTTATAAAGGGGATCGAAATTTTCATTATTTTTGTGACAGGACACACCATTTTCGAGATATAAGCAAAATAATAGAAAAACGTGAATAAACTACTGAATTTCGTAAAAAGTGCAGTTGAATCTTTCTACTTTGCTGTCGTCGTACTGTCTTCACGGAAAGTCTTTTTGTCTATCCTTCCGACGAAAAAACGGTGCTTGCGCTAAGCCTTCTGGCAACAGCAGCAGGCGACGTGTCGCCACGACACTACTGGTTTCTATGTATACCTTTCGTAGCTAGCGATCGTAGCACGTCGTTGTCATAGAAATTCATAGAAACCAGTAGTGTTCCAGCGACACGTCGTCTGCCGCCGAAGTTTTACCTTTATAGTAAGACGCGGTGTCAACTTCATTTCCAAGCGCGTATTTTGCGCACGGATTCTCAAGACTTTTTTTTATCAGTAAACTGCACTCGTATTTTTAACCGTTTTATTGTTTGTCCAGTGTATTAACAATATGAGATTTAGAGGGTTTTTCTAAGCAAGTAGGTAAGTAAAAACAAAAGTGGTTTATAAATCATGTTATCGAAAATTAAGTTTTTTTTTTTTTACTTTGTTGCCTTAATCTACACTGTTCTCGAATTGGTCGCTGTTTTATATTGTTCAAAACTACGATACCTATCTATTTTGGTTATACTACAAAATAATAAGAATAATACCTTATTTAAATGAATATACAACAAAGTAGGCCTGTATTGTACATGACTATAGTAGGTACCTTAAACAATAAAATACATTGTGCTTGCACTTCTATATATTTAATTTATTTATTTGTAAATTACCTATACCTATACATTATATAACATTATATAAACTAGCTTCTGCCCGTGACTTCGCCCTCGTGATATTTCATGTTCCTCCAACCCACCCCGTCGCATCGCATCGCCCGCCCGCGCTTTGTCTTCGTTTTCGCTCAGCGTTATTTCTGCCTGTTTTCCCTTTGCTCGGCTTTTAAGGGTCGTAGCGTGATGTTACATAGCCTATAACCTTCCTCAAGAATTAGGCTATAAAACGCGTTTTTTTTTTTGAAGTCTGACTAGTAGTTCCAGAGATTAGCACTTTTGAACAAAAAATCAAACTCTTTAGCTTTATTAGTGTACATTTAGATAAATAAGTATTCGGGCAAATTTTCAAGTTAATAGAGCAGTGGAATAAGGTTTTTCAAATAAACACCGTCCTCCCTTTTCATCACGACTAGGCTTATTTTATTTAAAAAAAGTGTTTGGTACGTTTCTATTAAATGTTATAACATTATCTATACCTATTTTCGAGTTAATTGAAGCAAGCAGTAGAATCCAACTTTATTACCCTTTTTCACCCCGTTAGGAGGTGATTTTTGAAAAACCCTGACTGAGTCGTACTTTTTTTTTTTTGTTGTATAATATTAGTACTGAGTTTCGAGTTAATCGACAGCGCCCTTACTTACTAACTTTGATACCCTCCAAATCCTCTGTGCGTTGCTGTTTAAAAAAACTAAAATGGCTAATCTTATTTACTGAGGAAAATATTTCCAAGTTTAGTAATCAAAAGAATAAGATTTTTGATATAAACTGTTTCCCCTCTTTCCCCCCAACACGGGTGGAATTTTGAAAAATCGTTAGGAGTGTTTCCATACCTTAAATTAAAGATTATTCATACCGTTTTTTGAGTTAATTAAGCCACGTAGTGAAGTTCTCCCCTTAAAAAAAAATTATAACCCCAGTGGCAGGGGAGGATTTTTCAAAACCCTGATATAAGTTATTCTTTCATTTTGGTCTTAAGTATAAGTATTAAGTTTCGAGTTAATCAGACCGCGCTTTGAAATACTTCCATACAAACTTTGACACACATCCCCCTTTAGGCGGTAGTATAAAAAAATACAAAATTACAATCTTTATAATGTATTTAGATATGTAATTGTGCTGAGTTTCAAGTTATTTAAGTCAAGGAATAAGGTTTTTCCAAAAACCCCTTCTTAGCGGATGCCAGCGTCACCAATAACATAACGACATGTAAATCATTAAAATGCAGAAATGAGAGAATTAGTAAATAAATAAATGAATTAATTAATCCTGCATAAATAGAGCATTACTATGTACCCTACAAATACATGCGCCAAATACATAACATAAATTCAATCTGTTGGAAGACAGTGGATTACTCCGCGAGCGACAGGTTTGTTCTTTTTATTTTTGTCTGGTTTGAAATCATCAGATTTGAGAAGGTTCTTATGACCTTTCACAAAATTTGACGACGAACAAAAATATACACGGCTTTGAAACACTATTATTTCTTCATAATACATTTTGCTATATTTGCTAGTATGGGCCCGTTATCCATGTCCTTTGGATAGGACAACGTCTGTCGGGTCAGCTAGTTATTAATAAAAACCGCAAAGGTAACGTTATCCGTAATAGTAAAAGTTTTATTCGTGTTCATTAGAGTGAAAAAAGTCCAAAGCCTTGACCAATCATTTTCCAGTTTTCCACCAAAATATAAAAAGCAATGTATAATATATATTTCTCGAAATAAATTATTCACCTATAAGTAAAAATGAGTTTTATTTTTTTCTGTGAATTTATTTATACAGTTTCCAGAATCCATCTGCAAATAAACTCGATAAATATGTTTCTTTGTTAACTTATTACCCCTTAGTCAGTTTTTCCATGTAATAATGGGTGGTTAAATTTTAAGGGCCGATGTTGATTTTGAATAAAACACAAATTACTTAGGAAGTTATTGTCATTTCTTTTTATTATGATAATATGGTATGGTTCAATTATGTATGGAACAAAATATCGGCCAAATGGCCGCCGCGACCTCCGCGGCACACCTCCATCCGATGGTTCAAAATTTCGATGACGCTGAGGCATAATTGAGGTTCTATGCCGTTAATGTGCCGAATTATCTCATCCTTTAGCTCTTGAATTGTTGCTGGCTTATCGACGTACACCTTTTCTTTCAAACAACGCCAAAGAAAGAAGTCCATCGGTGTCAAATCACATGATCTTGGCGGCCAATTGACATCGCCACCACGTGAGATAACACGGCCATTGAATTTGTCGCGCAAAAGAGCCATTGTTTCGTTAGCTGTGTGGCAAGTGGCACCGTCCTGTTGAAACCACATATCGTCCACATCCATATCTTCCAATTCGGGCCATAAAAAGTTCGTTATCATCTCACGATATGCATTTTGATTTGAACGCCCATTTTCATAATAAGCCTGAATAACTTTAACGCGTTGCTCGGTTGTGTATCTTTCCATGGTTCAAATTGAGTTAGTCTGAAATTGAGAAATGTCAAATGAAATGCAGAAAAAAACTTGACGTTTAGGTGTGGTTCACATTCAACATCGGCCCTTCTAATTTAACCACCCTTTATATACCGTACGGTAAATAAAAATGAAACATGTAAGTAAAAAGATGACTACGAAAACAAATTGGATGCAGATTATATTTTACAAATACCTAACCGTTGAGTTTCATAACTCTGTATTCCAGTATATTTTTTATTTACATTTTATGTCCATTTGTATTTATTTTCTCTTAACTTCTTTCATTACTAGAGAATAAAAGTGGGTACTAATTGTTCCTACGGCTACAGAAACTCGTCGCTAAAGCGTTTTAGTATTTTTATACATTATTCTCTGTCTATTTATGGAATGCGACAACAAAAGTTTAAAATGATTAATTAATCTAACCTTATATCTAAAAGTTGGTTTAGGAAAATGACTCTAACATTCTAACTGCTTACCTAGGAATATTACGTATTTAGTATAATACCTACTAATTAACATAAGGAGTATTACACACTTAAACTAAACTCAAAAAAATACTTCACAAATGAACAAAACCACGATACAAAAATATATTACTGTACCTACAAATTAGTCCAGTCATTTAAGCTTAAATTAGGTAAGAATCTCGGAATTCGAGATACCCAGCTGTAAGTCTGTAAATACTTGTATATTGGCACCCTAAAAGTTGTCTCAAAACCTACATATGGTAGGGTGTACGCAACTATTAAATTTCAAGGTCAAAGGTCACAAAAATCGGTTTTTTGTGCTTTTTTTGCTATTTGTATTTAATATCAATATTGTAGAATACAAAATTCTCTACAAATTTTGTTTAAAAAAGTTTTTCATACGGTGAACCGTTTTCGAGATAGAGGGCGGAGAGCGCGCGGTCACAGCATCACTTCAGGACAACCGGTGCCTCCGGTCGAAAACGCGCCATATATAGTTGGTTCCAAAATAATTGTTGTATTTGACGGATATTCAGACTATAGCAAGAACGTAAAAGCTATAGAGCAGCAGAGAAGAACTACTGCACTTTCAAAAACGTATGAAGTCTGTTTCGATGAAACAATGGTTGTACCAGTTACTCAAGAAAAATTCTTATCAAAACGAAATAACAAAGATATGCTCATTAATATGTTAATTGAAAGATTACAAGCTGCAAATATTACTACTAAACAAGCCAGAGATGATGCGGATGTTCTTATTGTTGAAACTGCAATTGAAGAATCCAAGTCTGAAAAAACTGCAGTTATAATAGGACAAGATATTGATTTACTTGTCATTTTAATTGGGCGTACACTGTCTTACGAACAAGAAATTTTCTTTAAAAAGGTTGGGAAAGGAAATGTAAAAACGGAGATATACTCGACTAAAAGTTTTGATAATTATCCTCATTCCAAAACACAGTCATATTTTATTTCTGCACGCATTAAGTGGCTGTGACACAACTTCTGCGCTTTTTAAAAAGGGAAAAAAATCATTTTTAAAATTTTTGAGAAATTGAAAAATTTGGATGAACTAGCTGCAGCATTTGAGGAAGAAAATTGTTCGGCCCAGAGATTATTAGAGAGTGGAACTCAAACCTTATTGGCAGTCTATAATGCTCCGAAATCTGTTGAAAGTCTCGTTCATCTTCGTTATATGCATTACGTCAAGTCTACAAAACTTAATAAACCTGTGCAGCTTTCAAATATTCCACCAACAAGTGCAGCTGCTCATCAATATTTCAAACGTGTATATTATCAAGTTCAAACTTGGTTAGGGCATGATTTGGAACCCCAGGTATGGGGTTGGGCAATGCGAAACGATTTTCTGGAGCCTATCATGACAATTTTACCACCTGCTCCAGAAGATTTGCTAAATACAATTTTCTGCAACTACAAGAGAGGTTGTGGTTCGCGATGCGGATGCAGGAAAACGGGCTTGCAATGCTCTTTAGCTTATGGCCAATGTAATGGGCAAGCTTGTCTCAATGCTCAACCATATCAGAACGACATTAACGAAGACGGAACCTTTGACCCCGAAATCATGGAAGAAATTGAGACAAATGTCGTTGAAGACGATAATGAAGACCAGTTTGAAATTTACCAGCAGCCGGAAGACGACGATGAAGAGGAAGAAGATGATTAAAATTATAAATTGTAGTTTTTGTACCCTTTATTCCATTTTTTTACTTTTAATAAAAATAAATGTATTGAATGATAGTTTTAATAAAAAGATTAATTCATAATTTATGGGTTTTTTTTTTCATCATGTTAGAAGTTATTAATATTAATTAGGTTAAAATTCAAATATAATTCCTATATTTTCATTAACAATTCGCAATTACATGGGCAGGTAAGTGTTGTTAAATAAATTAATACTGAATAAAAAGTGGATAAGTTAGGAAAAAAAATATAAAATATATTATAATAGAAAATAAAAATTGACAAATATTTATAATCATTGATTTATCGATAGTTCATCAACTATATATGGCGCGTTTTCGACTGGAGGCACCGGTTGACCTGAAGTGATCCTGTGACCGCGCGCTCTCCGTCCTCTATCTCGAAAACGGTACACCGTATAAAAAAAAAATAACAAAATTTGTAGAGAATTTTGTATTCTACAATATTGATATTAAGTAAAAATAGCAAAAAAACCCATAGGAAATGAGATATTTACAAAAAAAGCGCAAAAAAACGATTTTTGTGACCTTTGACCTTGAAATGTAATAGTTGCGTACACCCTACCATATGTAGGTTTTGAGACAACTTTTAGGGTGTCAATATACAAGTATTTACAGACTTACAGCTGGGTATCTCGAATTCCGAGGTGAACTTACTATAATGACTGGACTAAATGGACTTCAAACGGAAACAGTTCTACCGCGGAAATTCCACCATGAATTGTAATTTATATTTTATTCTAAAGCATGGTGAACCACAATATAACGTATTTATTGGGTTAAAATTACACTGTCATCTACGTATAAATTAATATTTAGGGAGCAAAATAAATATCCAATACGATTTAAAATCATAGACTAGCACAAAAGAAAAACTTCGTTTTTAAACTGACATTAGCTATTTGTGGTGCTGACATGTACAGGCACGGAATAAAAAGTAAATCACTTTTAGTTCAATTTTATTTGCACTAGGGATCTTTTTCCCTCTTTTTCCCTCTTTTTTCCATTTGATTTTTCCGATTAAGTAAGTATTGCCAACAATTAATAATAATAATAATAAAAATTTGCTAATGACTCTAGAGCTACATGACCGAAACCAGCCGTACCAGCTTGGCAGTGCAGAATTGAGCGCCGTATTGGTGGGGCCAGAGCGCTCATCGGCAAACTAACCTGCTTCAGGGAGGGCAATAGTCGCCCTAGAGTGATGCGCTTTGTGAGACGCGCGTTCGCAGGGACCAATATCAGTCCTCAGGATTATATGTCCTGTGTCACAGAACCGTGAACATGGGCGAACCGTATCCGTAGGTATAAGCGGCGAGTGGAGCGATACACTCAGAATCGCACCTTCCAGCGCGATGAAAGGTGGGTTTATAGGGATTGGGAACGACCGGATCAAGGTGTGACTGACACGTACCTACCAGATGATGATGCCATGTGCTCTTTCTGGCGCAATATCTGGTCGGTGCCTGTCAGTCACACCGAAGGTGATTGGACTCGGGAAGTCGAGCGAGCCTGCGAACCAATACCGGAAATGGGGGCTATTACCATCTGCCCCCAAGACGTGGCTCGTGCAGTCCGTCCGTTGCCTAACTGGAAGTCTCCAGGGCCGGACGGGCTGCACAACTTTTGGATAAAATCGTTTTTAAGGTCGCACGCTCGCTTGGCGGATCAGTTCCAGGTTGCTTTGGAGTCCGGTTCGCTACCCCAGTTCCTAACAACAGGAGTTACCCACCTGCTCCATAAATCAGGTAGCACTGCGGAACCCAAAAATTATAGGCCTATCACGTGTTTACCGACGGTCTATAAAGTTCTTACATCCATTTTGAGAGCTAAAATTAACAACCATATAGACACCAATTCCATCATGTCTCCTTCTCAAAATGGATGTAGGAACGGGTCCCGTGGTACTAAGGAGCTACTCCTCATTGATATGACCATTAGCCAACAGGTTCGTCGTTCCCGAAAGGATCTTTCGACATGTTGGATAGATTACAAGAAGGCCTATGACTCGGTGCCACATACGTGGAGTTGTATACAATAGATTCAACTCTGCGCACCTTCCTGAAGTCATGTATGGGGCAATGGAGAACGGTCCTTCACTACCTAGGATGTCGAAATATTCAGAGGAATAGCGAACCGATAAGGATCGAGCGAGGCATATTTCAGGGTGATAGTTTGAGTCCACTTTGGTTCTGCTTAGCCTTGAATCCTCTAAGCACACTGCTGGAGAATTCAGGTCTAGGCTATCGGCTGAGGAGAGGTGGTCAGGTTATATCTCACCTCCTCTACATGGATGACCTAAAACTTTTTGCCCCCAACAATTTGCAACTGATGGAGCTGTTGAAAGTAACTGAAACTTTCAGTAGCGCCATCAGGATGGAATTTGGTGTGGACAAATGTGCGGTCATGCATGTAAAGCGAGGGGAGATTGTGGAATCCGTGGGAACCCAACTCTCGGATTCCATAAACCTTAGAGCCCTCTCCGCATCCGAAACCTATAAGTATTTGGGTATATCGGAAGCGTTGGGCATCAATGGTACTGACATGAAGCAGTCGTTAAAGGAACGCTTCTTTGGCCGCCTGAAAAAAGTATTTAATAGTCTTTTATCAGGCGGAAACAAGGTGCGCGCCTTTAACGGTTGGGTCATGCCAGTTTTGATGTACTCTTTCGGCATACTCAAATGGACTCAGACCAAACTCGACGCCCTGGATAAGAAGGTTCGTTCGCTGCTAACTGCAAATCGAATGCATCACCCACGATCATCGGTAATGAGGCTGTATATCCCGCGAAAGTGTGGAGGTCGAGGCTTTTTAAATGCTAAGACCCTCCACAATCGCGAGATATGCAGTCTCAGGGAATATTTCTTAGAAGCCGACGTGGGGATCCATCGAGATGTGGTCACAGTGGACAAGGGCCTCACCCCGCTCTCCTTGGCTAAAGAGAACTGGCGCAAACCAGTAGTGCTTGACACCAATGATCGCATGGAAGTATGGCAGAGTAAGGAACTTCACGGACGCTTTTTTCGGGCCCTACATGGACCTGATGTAGACCAACTAGCGTCCGTAGCCTGGCTGCGTTACGGTGACCTCTTTGGAGAAACCGAAGGTTTTGTCTGTGCAATTATGGACGAAGTTATGATGACGAAGAATTACCGGAGATTTATTGTGAAAGACGGCACGGATGACATCTGTCGGGCATGCCACCGTCCGGGTGAATCAATCAGACATATTATCTCCGGATGTTCTCGTCTAGCTAACGAAGAGTACTTGCATAGACACAACCTTGTAGCCAGGAAGTTCTCGAAAATGGACATATCACATTATACTGGGATCGATCCATCATCACTGACAGGACTATTGTTGCCAATAAGCCTGATATAGTGGTGGTGGATCGAATAGAGCGGCGCGCAGTGATCGTTGACATCACGATTCCGCATGATGGGAACCTCGTGAAAGCCGAGAAAGAAACCAAGTATCTTGACTTGGCTCGCGAGGTTGTCGACATGTGGGACGTGGACTCAGCGATCATTGTGCCGATAGTCGTAACAGCCAATGGCTTAATAGCCAAGAGCCTTGACCAACACCTGAGGAGGCTCTCGTTGGGCAGCTGGATCAAGGGCTTGATTCAGAAGGCGGTACTTCTGGACACGGCTCGCATTGTCAGGAGGTTCCTCTCTCTGGAGCCCTGACCGCCCGTAGCTTGGACCCTGTTCCCGATACCGGTGGGCTACTATTTTTTATATTTTTAAATGTTTTTATATGTTATATATTCTAATGTTTAAAAATATAATTTATATGTATATAATGAAATAAAGAAAAAAAAAAATTCTTTCATTCAGACTTGGTCCATACCAAGACACTGACTTGGTTGGACTTGGTTAATGCAATGGCCAACCCGCACTGGGCCCGCATGGTAGATTACAGCCCACTCCCTCTCGAAGAGAGGAGGCCTGTGTCCCAGCAGTGGGAACATTATAGGCTGATTATGTATGTTATGTAATGCAATGGCAGTTTTAAAAGGTTACATGTATTTCAAAATAGCCTTACTTTTTCTTTCCGCGGTTGTACGTTACAATTGAAAAGTGTGGGTGCTACGTAAATAAAAGCATAAACAAAATATTTGTTGTATAACAAACTGGCTTTTATATTTGATTGAATGTTTATTTAACTGATTGATTGACGGTTCAGTTTCAAGTAATTGGCCTAGTGTCAATATTAGATGATAATGTTTTAGTGGTGAACGTTTGTGCCGTAACATGTGAAGGTAGCTTCGTTGTGATACCTACTTGCTGTGTTGTTACATAAAACTGCAAGTTGATTTTTATTAAGACTATTTTAATAACTGCTTCTTTGGTCTTGTGGTCGGGCATAGTGTTAGTGGGTTTTTCTATCTGGAATTTCTCAGTAGCAGCCCGGAGTCTGGATTTGTGTGCGGTTGATGATGATAAAGGTTCGGCCCCTATTCCATGGGACTTAAACATAACTGGCGAAATTAGAAAGAGAAATAATGAAAAATTGTTTATTCTGCACAAACAAGACGCACATTAGGAAAAAAATAGACAAAATACATATACTAATAAAACATAGCCAAAAGCCTCGCATTCAAAACGTTAAAAGTTTGACAATGTTGTCAATAATGTCAGGGCTGATCAAAACCAAAGATATAAAACTACCTAGAAGATAGCTTGATCTCTGCGACACATGTTAAACTGACATTCCTAGGGTTGTCAGGATATAAAAAAATGTCGATAGAAATTATCGACGTTTCTTACTATTATCGATGCTAATGTAAAATATAATTGGATTTAATTTAATTACAAACGTTACTAAATTAAACGAATATTTTAATATATCATTTATTATCTTAAAGGAGTACACCCCAAATCCATAATTATCTGAATCAGTTTCTGAATCGCTAGAACAATCTTGTAAATTTATTATAAACTCTTGTTCGCAAATATTATCAAATCAGACGTCCTGCCACGTTCTTCCAGTCTTCTGCAGATACATTGTCGACCGCACTTTTTAATAACTGCAACATTTTATTTGCCGTTAAAGGATGGAATGTTACATGAGTAGGTGAGAAATTGGGTTTTACTCACTTTTATATTTATTTTTATTTTATTTATATTTATTATATTTCACTTTTATATTTACACTTTTACTCACTATTATATTAGATCAAGTATGTACAATTGTAAATAATGTTATGATATTAAAATATACAATAAAATTAAAAGATAAATTAATTTTAAATTAAGTTTTATTTAAAATATCGATAGTTTATAGTTTGTGGTCACGATGATTCATCGCCCATCACTAATTAGGTCGGCATGGCCATAAAGTATGATATTGGCAGGTACTGTCTGTACTATTATAAAATTCAGGACTTTACTGACAGCTGTCGCAGAGATCAAGCTATCCTTTATGAAGTATACATATATTGCGTAATGCGTTGTGACACTCGCAAATGACAACAGCAAAGACAAACAAAAGATGAAATGATCTACTTTCGTAACAAACAACAAATACAAGTAGGATAAGACCGTGCGTCGCATCTGTGCAAAAACAGGTCGTTGCTCACTTGTAGGTGTACTATACGTACACATCTGCCTAACCCTTCGGGGAATAAAGGTGGTGTTATGTTATGTTATTTTAAAATATTGAATATAGGGTCCATAAAGTGCCTTATTAGATACCATAGGAATTATAATTATTGCCTCTTCATATAGAAGTAAGTTATTTTTTAATTAAAAGTAATGCGCGACGATAGTCATTCTTGTCGTTGGAGGTATCAGAATAAAACTGCTTCGTGCTTTGCCTCACATATCATAATTATAGTTATTTTTATCTGGGTAGGTTTTTTAAGGTAATTTTTAACATTAATCGTTGTGAAATAGGTACATAATTTGATTATTACATTACTTTATTGTTCCCACATGATACAGCGTGACCTCTGTGGTTTCAACCTATTTCTTTCTAGTTCGTTTATCAGGTCATCAATTTTTTATTCTAAATTTTTAAAATTTTCATAATTCGACTAAGTACGACGTAACGTATAAACTTCAGTTGCTGAAAAATATGAATTCAATCTAGTAGATTTTTATAAATTCTCTACTTCAAATTTGAAATTGAGATTTTATTGGTTATACTTTACCTTAATTCCTAATCAAGTTTTAAGTCATTACGTTCTGTTATCTGCAGCCAACCAAGTTATATTGTTGAGTTCTGAACAAATAGTGTAAGATATGATTCGAATTTGGTATGTACTTTCCGTTATTTGTCCTCTCAGCGGAAGTTTTAGGCTTTTCTCTGATGTAGTACCCTATTTTATTTATAGTAGGTGTAGAACCAGTTAAAAAAGGGCTGTTTCCGGCCCTTTTTACCGGCCACCGGACTATTTACCAGGCTTGCGTGCTTTTGGGTCGCTTTTACTAGCCGCATAGAAACCTTGGAGTTCGGGACCGGCAACTCCGTTTTGGTCCGCGACACATGTCATGATCGTCGTATCACCTGCGATTCTGTCGAGGCGTGCCACGCTTCGAGGTTGCGGTTCATCAGGATCAACTTGTTATTTAAGCCATCACATTTAACTATTACAGTTATTAGTACTTTCAGGGCTAACATTTTTATACTAGTTGATCTTTAACCAGGACTGTTTCTATTGGGATAACTTAGGCGGCACAGGCCCGGCGCAGGTGTGAGATGGAACACCGGGGTGGTTTTTAGTCAGTAATAGTCTGACAGACCCCTCCGCCCCCCCCCAGGGCGGCGGACATCCATGAGGATTTTCCAACCCAGATCAAAAAAAAAAAAGGTTAATCTATATAAGATAATATTAATTTGAATGTTTACGTAATTTAATGGTCACGAACCTAATACCGATTGCAATCTATTCCCTAGTTTAGAAACCAAATAACAAAGATTTACCATCCAATGTACCTTAAGTTTTCTCGTAATCTCTTTTCATACATACATACATACATAACATCTCTTTTCATTTACGCCAAATTACCTGTTCCGCAACTGTTTGAATGATATTAAATTTTAGCTTATTTTTTTTTTTTGGTGCCTTTCTTTAATAATATTGACAAATATAATACGTAACGTAACAAACGTAACAAATATAATACTTGTTAAAGTGGTGAGTTTTCATTTTTATTTCGCTACAATAGGTATGTATTGTTTTAGGTATTAAAATTGAACATTTACTGAAGTACCGACCTCCAGAAGAAACTTTTATTATGTTGCCATCGCAACAATTCCTTCTAACGTGTTTAACCTTCATTTTAAAAAGAAACATGATTTCGCAATTGTATGGGGTAAGGAGGTTACGACCCGATCGAAGGATACCCACCCACGCGGCTTTACCAGATGTTAGGTTGTGGCCATGCTGAAGCGAAACGAAAGAAGTTGATTAGGGCATCCGACGAGTCGCCGCGATGCGATTCGCGGAGCGACGGAACGAAACAGTAAACGCGCGCACGTCTCTGGACGTAAGTCGCCATGCTCGAAGCTGTGAGTGGAGGACCTTAAGAAGCACATTCACGATAAAAAAGTACGTAAAACCATTAGTAAGTTCGCTCAACCAGAAACTTTAACATTTCGAAAGCGTTCGTAGCGTGACTTCTGCGATACATTCTATGTGTTCCTAATGCTAGGTCGCGCGCCGTAGCCATGGTTTCTTCTGCCCACGGGAGTTCAGCAGTCGCCAGGCTGTCTGGCACGACTTGCTTTCACAACGGTTTCTTTGTTGCCAGTAAAACCTTTATTTTTACTTCGTTGATCTTTTACTTTTTAAACACAGCATACTTTATCGTAAAATCAGGGAAATGAATTGACTAGGTACCAACTTAAATTTTCCGTACATTAAAATCGCAACTGTCATTCTTTTGACAGTTGTATGAAATGACTATGTCAGGACACATTGACGTAGGATGTCAATTTGCTTAAAAAATAAAGAAATCGATCGATTTTGCAAAAAAATACACTATTTTGTACTAGTTCCCGAAATCGATGGAAAATAAACGGAAATAAGATAGCCGGAAAACACCAACTAGCAGTTTCATTAAGTTCCTTTATTAATACTATGGACAGGTTTGAAAAAATAAATTTTAGCTATTTATAATACATATACCTACTTGTGAAGGTACCTACTAGGTATGAAATAAATATAGCGGAAAACATCTCAAGTTTTAAACTGTAATAAGGACTTAAGAGTGAACTGGAAGTAAATTAGTTTCACAAAGCAGAGGTTAAAGATTATCTCTTTCTTGGTAAATTACAGTTGATTGAAGTGAAAACCACACAGATCCATGTCGAAAGCCTTGGATGATTACTTTTCTATGCAGTTGAATACCTGGAAGTCGATATCCAAGCAAATTAAATTGTCAACCTGGCATAACAAGTCAACCGAGATGATTTTTTTGCAGTTAAATACATAGTTGTTTACATTCTAATTCAAAGTTCAATGTACTCGTTCATGGAATCTTTCACCTCCTATTTAATAAACGTCATACTTATAAGTAAGTATGAAGTATATTAAACAATCGAACCATATTTTTCCATTGATACCAATAGCGGCATCTTCTTAGAACACCGGAGTTAAGGCGCTTTCACACATGACTAGATGTAAACCTCGAAATTCGAAGCCGGCATTGATCAACAATCACTCTATACAATGTGGAGACGACAATACGACAATTAATGAAAACACTTTTTAATAAAAGTCTCTTATGCTATTTGGAACCATCTATCAAATAAATCCTGAATTCGAAATTAAAAAATGTGATTGTTTTTTTCAAATATCTATATATATAAAAATGAATCCCTATTTCCCTTGGTCACGCCATCACGCGGCTGGACCGATTTCACTAATTTTGTTTTGTTGTGTTCGTTATTGTCAGGAGAAGGATCTTATGAAATAAAAAAATATGGAAGTTGATCGGAACGTTACAAAATTTAAGAAAACTTAACGCCAATATTAATTTTACATAATTGTCAGTTGTTTGAAATAACTGTCAGCGATTGACAGAATGCGCGCTAGAAATATCGTTTAACACAGATGGGTCGGTTGATAAATGAGTCGATAGTTTTAGTTTTAGTCAATAGTCAAAACTAAAACTAAACGACATATGACATACATAGTTAAGACAGGACAACGTCTAAAGGGGCAGCTTGTACTAAATATTAGTGATGGGTTGACTTATAGGTTATATACGGTATATTATTATTATTATTATATTAGGTTTTGCTGATCAGTCGTCTAGCTATAGTGACTAAACTTTTTATATTTATGATTGTTTTTTTATGCATACTAGGAACATCATGATCGTGACATGTACGCTGTTTAGTTTATCGTTGTATTGTCTGCACGTAGTCTAAAAGAGAGCAATTAGTTCTGAAAGCCGTGCACTGTCTACGTTTTCTTCTTGAATCTGCAGACAATACAGCTTTTTTTATATTTTTTTATTGTACACTTTGTTGGTTGTGGCTTTGAGAGCAGTTGTCGCAAAATCCATTTATATATTGTATTTTGTAGCGCCCGCGCCGGTAAAAGCTCGTGGAATTATCTGAAATGGAGTGATATAAACATTTTTCTCACCATTTTAATAAAATTTTGCAAATCTGTTATTGGACAACTCCTTTGTACTTTTTATTTATTATTATGACATTTTATTCAATAATAATAAATATTATTACAAAGTTTCACTCAAAAACCTCATAAAAGTATAAAAAATACACATTCGCTTCCGAAAATATTTGACAACAAAACTACCTATTTTCTAATTTGTTTTCTTTGGCGTCTGCTCCCGGGTGGTTCTAAATGAATGTGCTTGATTGTATCACGCACATTTTTACACCGACATGTCGTGTCGGTGTGAAAATATACGAGTCTGTCGCGCGGCTAATTTACAATTTGGTGCGTAGTCAACGCCCTATGGATGCCACGTCGTGCCGTGAATGTATGAGCAGGTAAATAGTGTTGTACTGATATGAGCACTGCCTTCAGGTTTCACGGTGACCAAATCACTAGTTTTAAATGTCTATTTTCAAACTCAAAAACCCAAACTCAAAGCATTTATTTCAAATAAACCAATTACAGGCATTTTTGAATTGTCAATGGTTCGGTCAGTCAGAAAGATGAAGCTAGTTACCCATTCCAAAGCGTAGTAGGTACCTATGGAGATGAACGGGCAAGAAATTACATGGACACTCTTTTAAATCAAAATATGGTTACACAATATTGGTTACATCGTTCATGTTGAAATTATGCATGTGAGAACGATGCAGAACGTTAAAAGCGTCCGTAATAAAAAGACAAAAGCAATTCAAATATTAAATTAAGAATAATATAATATAAGCCGTGGCAGCTAAGAAATGACCAGTCCCCACTGACGGCGCTCGTTCACGAACATGATGCATGGATCGGTACCATTCAGCTCAACCATTTTGAATGGAACTTAATGATCCAACACACACGCCACCACCAGCGAGACATTAGAGTGAGCATGACACACTCAAACTCAAACTCAAACTCAAAGCATTTATTTCAAATAAACCAATTACAGGCACTTTTGAATTGTCAATGGTTCGGTCAGTCAGAAAGATGAAGCTAGTTACCCATTCCAAAGCGTAGTAGGTACCTATGGAGATGAACGGGCAAGAAACTCCATGGACACTCTTTTAGATCAAAATATGGTTACAAAATATTGGTTACATCGTTCATGTTGAAATTATGCATGTGAGAACGATGCAGAACGTTAAAAGCGTCCGTAATAAAAAGACAAAAGCAATTCAAATATTAAATTAAGAATAATATAATATAAGCCGTGGCAGCTAAGAAATGACCAGTCCCCACTGACGGCGCTCGTTCACGAACATGATGCATGGATCGGTACCATTCAGCTCAACCATTTTGAATGGAACTTAATGATCCAACACACACGCCACCACCAGCGAGACATTAGAGTGAGCATGACACATTCAAACTCAAACTCAAACTCAAAGCATTTATTTCAAATAAACCAATTACAGGCACTTTTGAATTGTCAATGGTTCGGTCAGTCAGAAAGATGAAGCTAGTTACCCATTCCAAAGCGTAGTAGGTACCTATGGAGATGAACGGGCAAGAAACTCCATGGACACTCTTTTAGATCAAAATATGGTTACAAAATATTGGTTACATCGTTCATGTTGAAATTATGCATGTGAGAACGATGCAGAACGTTAAAAGCGTCCGTAATAAAAAGACAAAAGCAATACAAATATTAAATTAAGAATAATATAATATAAGCCGTGGCAGCTAAGAAATGACCAGTCCCCACTGACGGCGCCCGTTCACGAACATGACGTATGGATCAGCACAATTCAGCTCAACCATTTTGAAGGGACCTTAATGATCCAACACACACGCCACCACCAGCGAGACATTAGAGTGAGCATGACATACTCTCAGCCGCCAGGGCACATTCAAGTCAATGAAATAAAAACCTATTAAATGGTATTTTTATAGTAGGTACATAGTACATATACATGCGCTATGCAATTATACAATACTAAAATATTGAATTTATACAATTCAAAGATAGTTTTTTTAAATCTTCAGTAGCTCCAACAGTAGTTTCCAATGCTAATCATTTAGTTTATGCGCCCTTGTGGAACAGGACCAGCGTTGAGCCAAGCATTTTTATCAGCGATGTAATCCCCCAACTCATAATATGCTTGGCTGCATAGTGTGCGTTATATTTATTCTCTATAAAGAATAAACCCAATGTTTAAAAATATAGAACTTCTATAGTACAATTCGTTATCGGAAACACCAGTTTTGCCTTTAGACAATCATTGACTCATCATTTTGAAAATCACTGTAATATCCATAAAATTACCAACATTGATTGCAGAAATTCATTTTACTTATTACCTACGTAAAGTTATACGAAGGAAATGTATTGAAAAGCTCTTACAAGAAATAATAAGAGAAGTGATTAAGAACCTTAATACGTACATAAGAAAAACAACAAAGTCTCGATTGATCAACGTATTCAGTAAAAATTTACAGGCGGAAAACCCTACTGTTATACTCAAATAGCAACACAACACGCAGGGTTTTCAAAATAATCGAATTATGAGTCCTCCAGCACTCTGCATGCAGCTTCCAAAGTTTCAGCCAATTCCATTTTTTTTTTCAAAAATCTACCAATTACTGCTGAAGAGTACTCGGTGATTTTATTGAATTTCCTGTCAATCAAATAGGTACGAGTTGATATGGACTAGCCTGCCGTCATGTTTGGAATTACTCGCCGGATCGCTCGTATCGGCGACTATTTCATTAAAACCGGCGTGCGGGCCTAGTAATCATGTTATACGTAGATGTGAAAGCAAAAAGGAAAAACTATGCTCTCCAGCTGTACACTGACAGTCTATGGAACCTACCACTATGCATTGATCTAATTATGTAGGTTTGAAAGTGGAATTTTATGGATGCTCTTCAGGTAACTCAGGGCGAATTTCACCAATGAAACTGAACGGGATCTTCACATCTTAACCGCGTTCAAGAGCTGTCAATGTCGTCTGTTGTTTAATATCGATACTGATAGATAGTAAAAATACAGTACAACAGTGTTGAAATAAGCATAATCATCTGAATTGTAAGAAGTTATGCAATTGAACTGACACAGCTGTGGTTTTGAGAAAAAAGTGTTCGAAGTTTTGAACTATAATTAAATCATTGTATAGGAACGTTTTCTAAACTTTTCAATATTTTTTTACTTTATTTGAAGATAACTTCATTATTTACTAAATAAGAAGCTTTAAATAATCTTGTTTATTTGAAAATAATTCCCCGAGCAAAAGAAAGTAAGAATAAATATTTATTGGGACTCGCGCAGGAAAATGTGGGATGGCTGTTATCAACTCCAAAAACAATATACGTGACATAAACTTTTATTGTAAAATCAAAAACTTCTACTTTAAAATTTACAAAAGACGGCGCCTGGCGCTCAATTAATGTAAATTAAGGAACATGAGACCTTATTATAAAATTTATTTAGGTTTATAGAACGTTGACACGAAAAAAAAGGATTGTTTTTAGGTACCTACATTAAAAAAATGTTCTAACATTACAGAGTTGGGGGCAAACAGACGTGGCGTGGGCTGAGTTATAGATTCCCGTTGGTAAACTATTTTGACATTCAAATCTCATAGTTATATGGCGGTTTATCTTGAACACAGCTTTAAGCCCACAACGTATGATTGTAATGTCAAAGTGTGAAGCCTACAGAGTACTAATTAAATCGAACACCGATCATTGGGGCATCAAAGGGTGGATAGTACAGCGGCGGTGTCCGTTAGCGTCAGTTCTTTGTGTCTGTCAAAGGGGAGTACCCATATTCGTTCGAGTGTGTGTGTTCGTACCTATGGATTGTAATTCAACCTGAACTACCCCTTAATTACGGTGTTTTGTGATTGGCTGATTAACATTGTTTACCGTACCTAGTACTGCGCCTTAATTATGAAGCGTAGGCATTCAAATTGTTGGGATTTATGCGTGCTATCTTTTTGATAGTGTATTTATTTGAAAACATACGTTGATTATTATAAATACGAGGGTGACACTGAAAGTTCTTAGAATATCAAAAATTGAACAAATTAGCAAGTTATTACTTTTATTATATCTTTTCAAAATGTCCATTTACATCAAAACATCGCTGCATCCGATGGAACCACTGAGAAATGCACTTTTCCCACTCGTCCTTAGGGGTTTCTTCGACGGCATTTTGAAACGCAGCCACTGCTTCCTCGGGGTCCATAAAAAGTTTTCCTCGAATTTTTCTTTTATATAAATAAAAATCGCAAGGTGCGAAGTCAAGGGGCTATAGGGCGCTGACCCAGTAACTCCACGTCTGACGTCCCCAAGTAGTCGATTGTTCGCTTGGCGGTGTGCAACGAGGCGTTGTCGTGGTGAAGGAGGATCCTACTGCGAGGTCGTTTCTCCCGAACTTTTTCCAAGACAAGTGGCAAACAATTGCGTAATGACCCGTCCTTACGAAGAACGACGCCACCATCTTTTTCCCCACGCTTCGACCTCTCTTCCCTTTAGTTGGAAACTCCTCGGAAGGAAACACCCAGACAGCAGACTGTCTCTTAGTTTCAGGATCATAACAATAAATCCAGCTTTCGTCACCTGTAAGTATGTCGAACACAGCATTTGAGTCACCTCCGTTAAATCTTTGAACCACTTCACGACACCAATCAACATGACGGAGTTTTCGGGCCTTTGTCAAATTATGAGGTATCCACCGAGCACAAAGCTTCCTGACCGCTAAATGTTCATAGAAGATTTTGTGCACTTGACTCCTACCGATGCCTACGCTTGTCCGAATCTACTGATAAGTCACTCTTTTGTCAATCTCTATCATACGCCGCACAACAGTGATGTTATCTTTAGTCGTCGCCGTAGAAGGCCGTCCCTCACGCAGATCTTCGATGAGAATAGTGCGACCACGTTTAAACACATTAAACCAGTTGTAAACAGTGGCACGAGATGGGGCTTCATCGGGAAAGGCCAATCGAAGTCATCATAACTTTCTTGTTGACTTAAATGACATCGAAACTCATAAAAAAATATTGTACGAAAATTTACTCGCGTTAAATTCATGCTGACGTGACACAGACAATTTTCAATTTGCCACCAAATCGTAAACAAATGACAAATGAATACAATACATACACAATAATATTGGCAAAGAGTTCCATTTTCAAAATTTGTTTTTTTTTATTTTTATTATATCGTTTACAAGTGGCCAGTTCTAAAAACTGTCAGTGTCGCCCTCGTAATGTATGCATCCATTAAAATAAATAATTTTTCATTGATCGTCTACTATGACATCTTTAAGTAATAAGGCAGGTGCTGTAAATCCCGCGAGCCTGGGGTACCCTAGGTACCAAACAATTGATATTACCTATATGAGTGCAAATACCTGTGCACACAGTGCGTCTCCCAGTTAAGCACGTATGAACAATTGGTATCATTATTAATTATATAATATATATATATATATATATATATATATATATAATATAATATATATATGTATATATAATATAATATTTATTATACAATCAAATAACAAAATACCCTCATGCATAAAAAAGTTACACTCAATCAATACATTCAAAACTCAATTGGCTGCGTATTTAATCACAAATAACACCCTTCCTGAAAGCTGAATGCATTGGATGCACTGTATCCTTCTTTCTTTTAACTATGACTGTATTATAATTGCTACCGAGACGTCTGTGACGAACTTTATATTCATATAATTTATTTTAAGCTTTGTTCTCATGCAAGTGTAATCGCCGGAGTCCAGAGTGCGAATACCTAAACAATCGCAAAATATTAAGAATCGGAGCGCAGTCACACACGATACAAACGATCAACTGACATTATTTTCCGTCATTTAATAATATTTTTAACCATAATTGCTCTAAACGAAGAATTTACAGGACAACCGTTATTTTGCGGCCGTTAAGGTCATCACACACATTTCAGCCTAGTTTCGGATCAGCACCTCCTCACCGCATCGACACGCCACCGCGCTGCCGCCTACCAGGCAGTACGAGAATGAATGAAGTTTCATGGCGATGCCGATTCATTGCAGAGCTGAAATGCTGCAAGCTTTATTTCAAGACACTGCTTACCGATAGAAACCCAAAAGCTACCATTACAAGAAAGTGATGGGGGGGAGGAGTGAACCCATGATCGGTTACTGGGTAACGTGTGACGTCGACGGATTTCCAATGATGCTCAAAATGTCAGTGAATTGAAACTGACATGTTTGCTACAGTATAACTCTGAACGGACAAGGATTTGGATTTAGGCGCCCGCACCATAGTAACTTCTATTCAGTTTAAAAATACTGGCTTTTGGAGGGGGGTAGGTACCAAAATAAGCATCGTTTGATATATACTCTAACGTCCAAGATAAAAGTTTAATCAAAATACATTTTTAGGTATTCGTGCAATGTAGACTCCTTTCGCTTTTTATATGGCTTCATGAGACTAGACCCACAGAATCGTGGAAAATACGAAGATGAACACAATGAGATGCAGTTTATTTTGTTGTTCGATTTCAGACTCCCTGGAAAAAGAAGGAATCCATATCTGTTTGTTTTATTTCTGCATGAGTGTTTTATTACGTTTACAAATAAAATGTACAGACAGAAAAGTAGGTACCGTACCTAAGTAAGTATAGTACCACTATTTTCTTCATGTCCCTCGGGAATCATCGCATTTCCGAAACGAATGCTAATTTCCATGTCCGTCAATTATTAGATTTATCTTGTATAATAATTTGAATTCAGAACTAAGTACTTTATTGTTGTTTAGTTCTGAATTCAAATTATTATACACGATAAATCTAATAATTAGCATTCGTTTGTATTCGGAGATGCGATGATTCCCGAGGGGCATTAAGAAAATAAATATAGTGTATATGAGTTGTATGTCTTAAATAAAAGATCATAATTAAGTAAGATAATAACAAAATAGTAACACAAATCAGATGTAACCTCAAGTTTAAAAATCAAATTTTGTTATCAAATTCCAAACAAATTGATGAATTCCATCTGTCTTCATAGCAATTGTCTGTTTAATTACTCTAATGCCCGCCGAATAAATTACTGTTTGCTAATGAACTACCAACATTATCCTAACGATTGTTCTTAGCCAACTTTTAAAGCCACAACTGTTTATTTTCCCGCATTAAAAGCTCTCCTAATCCTATTAAGATAAAAATAAAACAGGGTATAGAGCAACCAATTTTAAAGTCGGTGCCCGGGTTCCGTACTGCCTCCGTCCCGCACGTTAAACTTTTCTAATATATTAAAAATTTCCCGTACAAACATGCTGCATTAAAGTCGGAAAGTATCTAGAAAGTTGCTTAAATACCTACACACGGGGCAATTTATTGACTGTCTTATCACGAAACGGTAACGATTTTTAAGAAATGTCAACATAACTATTGGTCTATGATTAGTCACAGCTTTCCAATGTCGTTTTTTTATTTTATGTTGAACCTGACTGGCGGCTATCTACAAAACTAAGAGGATTGCCGGTCAGATCAATCTCTAAGGTCACAAGTACTTTAATTGGTCTGTTCCCAATTATATTCCTCACACGGATACCCACTAATGCTGCTCAATGGCAAAATTACGTCTGGAGGTACTTAACACTTCGCCGAACTAATATATGATTGTCTTCACAAGCTTATCTGCTACCAAGTGATATTTATCACGTTTTACTTTACATGTGTACCTACTACATAAACATCATCATAACATCACGCCTGTATTCCCCGAAGGGTTAGGCGGAGGTGTACCTATAGCACACCCACATTTCGCCAGTTATGTTTAAGTCCCATGTAATATAGGGCGAGCCTATTGCCATCAACCGGGCACAAATCCAGACTCCGGGCTGCTACCGAGAAATTCCAGATGGAAAAACCCGATAACACTTTGCCCGACCCGGGAATCGAACCCAGGACCTCATGCTCGGCAGTAGCGTTTGCGACCACTAGACCAAGTAGGCAGTCCAGTGTACCTACTAAGTACCATGTAATCAGTATTTTATGGAACAGTTATGGTTGCTCCAGAAATCGTACACTCGTACTCTTGGAGAGAACTCTAGGAATCGTTTGATAAAAAGCAATCCATTGGAAAAAGATTTAAAAATATTACCAATCCTCATTTCTGCGAACGAAATATAATTTCAACATTAGATTAATGTTTTCCTATTAAAATGTTGTTTTAGATCGAATTTGGAAAATACACCTTCGTTTTATTTGTTTAAAAGGGAAATTAACAAAAGGTATTTACCAGGCAGATTGTGAGTGGAAACGCCGGGAGGGGACGCCCTAGGAAGACATATAGTGACTTTATTGGTGATGTTCTTCAGAAAGGTCAGGTGCGTAGTACTCACAACCGGCGTGCGTGTATGACCAGATGTATGAACGTAAACGAGGCAAAAGGAGTAGGTAAGGATCGTAGCAGGTGGCGTTCTGTAGTTTCTGCCTACCCCCATGGGAAGAAGGCGTGAGTTTATATATGTATGTATGTATGAGTATTTATGTAACAGGCTCATTAATAGGTAGAAATAGGAATATCTACCCATGCATATTTTATTTAATTATTCGTGAAAATATTTCATTTGTAACTACCTGTCCTGGCTTCGTTTAAACAATATAATATTTATGTAGGTATTTCAGTTCTAACCTTTGTCACGAAATGAGCAGAACGTTGATGGAAATCGCATCAAGAACCGTCAAACAATTTAAAAACCTTCGGAAAAACCGATACAGACAGACTTGACTGAGCTATTCCAATTTATAAACCTACATATTTAGTTTGATAAACACCACTTACTTTTCATTAAACGTTTCGATATAAACTGCAGAATAAATTAAACAAACAGTGAATCTGTTTCTTTGAATCAAATTAATATGCACAGTTGCACACTTTATTTTCTACATACCTACATTTCCACTTCAATCGTACGAGCGTTCCTTTATTTCTGCTGGCAATATGTGAATACAGGAATATTGATGTTGTAGCCAGCCATATTATGTAAAACATGGAGCCTTTCAGCGGAACCGATGAGCATGAAAAGTAAAAAGAAAACTAGTGTTCAGTCATAGAAGTATATTAACTATTTGATATAAAACGTTGGTTGTAAAGGAAAGTCCTACATGAGATCGTTTGGCGGCATAGACGAGGCAGGCGGAGCAGGGATGCTGCAAAAATATAAAGTCCAGTACGTCCTTTCGCATGTTTGCTTCAAAAAGAATTGGTAGGTTCCTTGTAGCATAGTCCGATGTCGTTAGGTACTGGAGTAGCTTTGCAGTCACAAAGCAAAATAAAAACGATACACATGAGCTCAAAGAGAGAGTAATAAGATTTTCACTTTCTTCTCAATTCATAATTAGTAACAAAGATACAGCTTCAGTTTAAAACACTAATATTTCTTATAAATCATATCTATTTCCCAAATTATACACGGTTGTTCTGATAGGTACTCATACCGAAACATGAAATCAAATGTTTATATTTTGAATTTAGGCGATTTGAAACGCGCACCAGTTTAATATCCGTATGGCAGAATCCTATTTCCTGGCGAGACAAGACAACATTATTATAATAATGAAATGATCGAGAGATGTATTTCCATTCCGAGATAAGGAAGGAAAGGTGTGACGAACATTTATTATAATAAATAATATACATTCTTAGGAAATATAGGAGCGTTGGTGGCCCAGCGGTAACGGCCAACAACAACTTATGAATTAAGCTTCGAACCCAGGCAGGCACTTACTTTGTGTAAATTACTTCATCGCCACAGCTCTCAAAACGGTGAAGGAATAAAAACAGTAATTTAAAAAACTAAAAATCCTGACTGCGTTTCTGTGTAATTTGGAAATGTAAAAACCCTAAAACAAGAAAGTCGTCATACCCGTTTGCACTTGAACACCCCGGAAGTCGGTGTCTTTGGTTTAGTATTTTCGTTTTTGGCTACCGACTTCCGAAATTAAAGTTAGTTTTAAGTTAAGTGCAATCGGGTATGCCGACTTTCTTATTTTAGGGTTTTTCATTTCCACATTACACAGAAACGCAGTCAGGATTTTTAGTTTTTTAAATCCCAGTGTCACTCTCAGAGTAAATACGAATATCTAACGACACCTCTCAAGCTAAAATCCATCAAGCCGTTCAGGCTGGTGAGCGTGTCAAACAATTATACATACATACATACATACTCTCGAAAAACATAACCCTCCTTCTGGCGCAGTCGGGTAAACATCGTGAGGAAACCGGCATGTCATAGAACCAAAGGTTCGAAGGCATGTGACATCTACCGACGCGCACAGGGCTCGCGTGGTGGATTAAGACCCTCTCCCTCTCACAGAGAGGAGGCCTGTGTTCTAGCAGTGGGAACGTTATAGGCTGATGAATATGCTTATGCATAGGAAATAAATATTGACTGATTCAGATAAATATGCGAGTATATATGTACGTATTCCTCTTGATAACTAGTCTTAGCGGAAAAACATGTCGTTCTATTACAACAGATGTATATGATAAAGTTAGCTAACAATAATGTGGATACCTCCACTCGAATATTAGGAGTTTACAGAGCTCGAAACTAGCTAAAAAGAATAGCACAGAATACTCTTAATTACATACAACATGCGAATAACGGATAAAATGTAGTTTTTTTTTCATTGGGTGACACAATGGGCGATCTTATCGCTAAAGGCGAAAATAATGGTCTTTATTACCATTATTTTTATTTATCGTGACTAAAAAGTAGGTAAAACTGAAAATATTCTGTCAAAGTTACCAACATTGCCACAAACGCAGTGCAGAGGTTTTTTTTGTGAAAGAAATAACTAATCCACGATCCTCTCTGTACACCACAAGATATTTTTTTGATGGATATCCAACTAACTTTTTTCTGAATTATAATCTCTACAGCGCGCATTTCGATGAAACCTACAGACGTTTGTCAAAATATTGCTCGTTCTAATTTAAAATACAAGCAAAGGCTTATGTTTGGTTTGCGGTTTGCGGAATTAAGCTAACGGTGTTGATTTTGTTAAAAAAAGTATTTGCCAGATTGATCTTGTCTCGACTAGACAAATAGAATGTAGTGGTTTTATTGAAACACTGTATTTTGGCGACACTCAACCTGCAATTTTCTTTTCATTGCAAAGCTAACACTTTTAACCAATTTATAAAAATTAAAAAAACTCGTTTATCGAACTTTGAGTCTTGCAAGGTTTAAAAGAACTGTAACACAAGTATATACCTACCTCCCATAGGTACATTTCAAGGCAATTTCTAAAATGTGATGTGTAAAAATTCTTTTGCGACATAATTTTTCTGGCACTTACTGGCATTAGTAATAACTGTGTTATTTATTACACAGTTATTACGGCTCAAACATTTATTAAAAACTCGCATGGCTACTTCAGTAATTCCAATATGCACTCCATGTTCAATTAACAATGAACGAGCACTCAAGCATGCACTCGGACGCAATCACACACGGCTCTATTTTCATTCCACACATTTTTGTAAAGTGTGGGTAGTAATAAGTTGACGGCTGCCAATACGCCCTATTGGTCGATTCGCATGAATTTACTCGCCTGAAACGGGTGAATAGACACTTTTAAATAATATGTTTTTTTTTTTGTGGGCAACTCGAACGTAGTTAATTTATTTCTGGGCGAATGGACAACTCCAGAAATACGTATTAGGCAATTGACACATTGTGAATTTTGTGCAATAAATTTAAGAAAAAAGTACACTAGCGCTCAGAAGTGTTAAGAGTAAAATATTTTATGGCGAGTAAATTCGTGCGAATCGACCAATAAAACCGCCGATACAGGGTGCCCCATGGAAATAATAGAATCAATCATTTAATCTGCAGCAATGCTCGCGCAAATCGATTCCGATTTCCGTCAGAGCATTTAATTGGCACTGAGTGAACCGAGATGGATTAAAATCTTTTTACTTATTCACTATTTCGTACAATTTTGCTTAGGTGTTGCCCTCAGCGAATGGTTTTTGTTTGGCAAAATAAAACTTCCTTTTACAGGCGACCGTGAGAGGTGTAGAAAGAGGAATTGTGGAGAACTCATCTTTTTGTGTGAATACAAACCGGACTTAATTTTATTGTAGCTTACACGTTAACTAAATTACGTTTTGTTTTTTATGTTTAAGGCGGATTGTTCTGTTTAATTTTGCTTGTTATAATGTGCTTTTAGCAGCCTTCTCATCTCGATATTGTTCTTGAATGGATCGCTTTATACAGCTTCATTATCTTCATTATTTCCCATATAGTGCTATATCCCATATAGTGCACTGTATAAATTAGCATTTCATTAGTAGGACTCTTCTCTCTTACAGCTTGGAGACAAAATTGTCTTCTTTTTTTTGGCTCGTTCTGTTGCACGTACTGTCATATTTGCGACCGAAATATTCAAGTCCAAGCTGTTAACAAAAAATATTCCAGACAAAAACCTACTAAAGCTTTGCCCAAATAATCTGAACAAACACTTCAACGCAGTGGAGTGAATTGCATATTATATTGCATTTTCCTAGAATAGACAGTTTTCTCCTGACTGATCTAAATGATAAAATGACAAATGATTTTATTTCTGTAAGTAGGTTTGTACAAACACTTTTACACGTTAAATCACGTGTAAAAGTTTTAAAAAAATTGATGAGGTCGCCGTTTCCTATCTGACTACTCTGAGAAGAAAGGCCGAAACAAACTCAGAGGTCACAGCCTCTTTTAAATCACTCAGTTATGCAATATGCTCGAAATTGCAATCACACATTGCGATGAGCTTCAATTATTTTATTTTTTTCAATATATGCATGCTCGGAACAATAATTCCGTACTCATTTTGTTTACAAAGATGGACGAGATTAAACCAGTAGCGCTCGCATATTCCATGTAAGGTTTTATTTCTTGTTATTCACTACTAATAAAAGGAATCGAATGTAATGAGAACTGCGATTGCCTTTCACAAATGTAAATGCGTAAAGGCTGCTCGCGACACGCGAGGCGAACACAAAGGCACCGCGTGTCGCGCTACAAGCGGCGCCTTTGTGTCGCGCGCGATTCGCGTCGTATGTCGCGCCTGTTTGAAGGAGCCTTAACAAGAAACTTGCAGAATGTAATATACGACCGTTGGCTCCACTAAAAAAGAACCAGATAGACTGAGGACGTTAAATAAAATTCGATTGAATGTTACTGCAATACATCATATTCTTTTAGTGTTCTTAAACACAAGTCTGTCATAATCAGTGTGATGATACCAATTATCAATAGCAAAACATCCTGAAACACGTGAGAAGTTTCCTGAAATCTCCTAAAAATCAGAAACAAAAATCTAGGGCTATTATAGAAACAACTTCCATTAACGATTACAAGGGTTTGATAGAAATTGTAACGCACACGAAGCGGATTCCTCTCCGGATTCCTTTCGTGATAAGTTTGCCTCGTTTCTGCACGATTTGCTACTGATTATAGTCCTGCCAAATGAATTCCGAAGGCGCAAAAAAAAAAAAATTAAGGGCCCTACTCGGCTGTCGCGTCGCGTTTGTATCACGTGAATTAGCTTTTAACCTAAGCATCGGTCGTGCGGAAATATTAATGAAGCTAGTATCGTGTGTACGTTTCACACGACGTTGGCTACATTTTGTATGGATTTTAAGCATTTGGAATTTCAGGTAAATAAGTATGAAAAGATTATTGGCGCTTGCTGTGGCTTATCATATTGATGATTAGGTTCTGTGGTTAGGTTAGAGTAAGCCATTTTGGAACCATCATCGATCCATGTGTAGAGAAACGACAAAATGTAAAGCAGATATGTAGATACCATCACATGGACGAAACTAAATCAAATAGACGAATTAATCGAAAGGTTCTGACAAAATTACAGTTTTCTAATAAATGTTTTGACGAATTCAGAAATATCTCGACATGTCCAAGGTATATTTGGGTAAGTTCCATAAATTCTATAGGTCATATTAAATGAATCAATGAAATTTATGGGAGATTGGCCGGAGAAGGCAACGCGCAAGGAAGAGTTCAAAGCTATGCAGAAGACCTTTGCCCAGCAGTGGGACTTTACTGTCAAAGTGTATTGTTTATTGTTCGTGCACTACTGTCAAAGTTGAGCATAAGTTCATAACTTGTAAGAATGTAAACGTTTTATATTATTAGATTGATACCTACAGGTAGTTAAAAAAAAACCAATGAACTTAGTATTCCATTCCATTTCCATGGCGCAGACTGTGGAAACACCTCTCAAATAGAGTTTAGATATTTAAAACGGAATTGTTTGTGACATTTTGCTAACATGATTGCTGGTAAAAGTGCTGGTCCAAGTGGTTTGCAATCATACTAATGTCAGTATAATAAACATAACTTATCGCCTGTATCCCCGAAGGGTTTGTATCAATACAATACTCGTTGGTAATTAATTAATACTGAGTATGTTTTTAAATTCTTTTGACATTCGTGTAATCTAATCTTTGTTTGTCTCGGTATTACTAAAAAAAATATTTATAAAAGTAATAAGAATAAGAATAAAGAAAAGAAAGATAAATCATAGTAAGTAGTTAATACTTATACATAGCCTATGTTTTTGCTTACTGCTTAGTATAAGAATAATTTACTCAGATTTTGCTGCAAAAGCTTATTGTTATAATATTTTTGTGATGTTTTGAACTTTTAGAAGAAAATAAAACGCTGATCTAGTTTAGTTGATTATTTTAAAGTAAATAGATACCGAAGGTAACGAAATATGCAATACGTTTTTTTTTTTTTTATAAATTGTAAAGGACTAAGTTAACCTATAATTTATATCATATCAGCATGTACTTTATTACATTGAATACTAAATACATACCTAGGTAGCATTTCCCAAGCTCATAGGAAAAAGATGAATAACTTAATAGCAGATCTATAGCAAATTAGCTATTCGAGTTATAGCGTTTTTCTATTATGATATTCTCAGTATCAGCTGTGTCATCTAGATTTAGGCTAGGTAAGTTGCGTCATCTACACACTTTGTTCCTTGGACCTTCTTTAAGTACACAAAACAATTATTACGTTAGGATACAATGAAAAATAAAAATACCAATAGAAATCATAGAAAAACAGCTTGGAACTAAAATTTTTACTCAAAGGGTTGTTACCCTTTGAGTAAAAATTTTAGTTACCATTATTTTGCACTTCTTTCAAAGTATCGACAAAGCTAATTCCAGAGGAAGATTGACGTCAGTCTTTTATTTTTCCTTTTGTATCAAAAATCTGAGAAATACTTATTAATAATATTATAATAACAGTTTACCAAGAAATTCTTATAATGTCGTATTTAATGCCAAAGCTGAAAATGCTAATAAAAATGTATACAACAGTTTCACAACCATTTCGTCGTAACCATAATAGCAACTTCACAATTAGTTATTTCAGGGAATCATATTTATAGCCACAATAATTTCATATCTATTTTTATCCTGAATAACTCTCTGCTCTCGGAATTATAATTATGGGTCTGTCAACAAACAATAGCATTGTTTGTGAAATAGTAGATCGTTCGCCGGATAAATTATTACAAGTTTTAGATACTTTAGTTTTCTGCTTCGGGCCTGCAATCTAAATACCTAATTAAATGACTAACTATACAAATAAGTCCAAGAACAAAAAGTCACTTAGGCGTCGAAATACTCGTCCGCATCACTGTCACCAGGAAACGTGTCCAGAAGACTCGCACCATTGCTGCAATGAATGGCAATGCAAATTTGTTGGCCACCTAACGAGCCAGCCCTCTGGTCACATGAAGTGTTGACCAGTCAGCGAGAAATTTCCTTAAAATATCTCATTATAATTTACTGTTACTGCACTGGCACTGTTACTCCTTAATACAGGCTATTTCATAGCCTAGCAAGGAGAGCAGCACGTCACCCACTTGATTGTAGAAACTAAATAATTTATTACCTACCCACTTTGTAAAAACTATTACATATAATACTGCAATCTGTTTTTATTATAATAAAGATTATTCTTATTATTATTATAATTTACTTTACAATATCTAGGTTAGTTAACGACAGCTGCATGTAAGTTGAATTTTGGACTATGGAGAAAAGAAGAATATAATAAATAATTATAATAACAGGTTATGGGCCCAGCGACTTGCAAGGAGGTGTTTAATGGTAACAGGAGCTCTCATAGAGAGCAAAACTCAACAATGGCACAAAATACGGAGTCTTCAAGCAGTAGTGGGTTGCCTTCCATAGAGAAATTGGTAACAGCAATTACGCCATATGGAAGTTTTTGATGGAGTTGCACGACGACTTGAGTGACGTTGTTCACGATGACTTGTAGGGGTATACAAGAGTTACACCTGAAACGACTGATGTTCTAGGCATGAGAAAGGACCAGAAAGTTTAGAGCAAAGAATTGTTTGATGATTAGACCTCATTGCTTGGTGCATGTACGCAAAGCCAAAACAGCGAAAGATACCTAAGAAGTATTAATGAGTGCGTTGGAGGACAAAGGTCTGGATAACCACTGCGGGCTACTTGCAAAGCTGGTGAGCATGAAGCTGGAACAATTTCCATCGCTTATGAAATATGTCACATCTGTGATGATGTATCTTAGGAACTTCAAGACCTAGGAAAGGAGGTTGGCGATGAACTTTTGGCTGCTTTACTTCTCCAATGCCTTACCATAGAGTTCCAACCAATGAAAAGCAACATTGTTCTTACTACCGACTATGTAAAGATGACCTTTTTTTATCAAATGGATGATACATATTCGATAAGCACGAGTGCAAGCCAACCGACTTCAGCGCTATTGTCAAATAAGCATAACGGTAAGAGTACACCCTTTTGACTTTACGGCGTCAAAAACGCTCTCTAGGAAACCCACCAACTTACTGATAAGCAAAGTTCTAGTGACGTCATTCACCGGTAAAATGCGGAGGCAATGTGGGCTGTCACCGTAGCTTAAGAGTATTCAGTTCTTAACTCGATGGGAACTTGTAGATGGGCAGCGCCACCGAGGGCAACCAAGAATAGACGGCAGGGTTACCTCCAACCTAACTTACTAAGACGAATTATAGTAGTGACACACAAATGTCCTTGGATAATATTAGAATGTCAATTGCTGAACACTATCCCCTGAGATACAAGTTCCCGCCTAGTTCAGGGGCTGGTCAATACTCTGTGCAGCTTATTATGATCGCCACAAAAATGTTGAAATACTTGTCATGTACCTATTTGTGTAGTTGTAACTTTCAATGGTGAGACATACACTATTTTTATTATTTTACTTTTATTTAAAACTAGCTGACCTGACAGACGTTGTCCTGTCTTAACTATGAATGTCATATGTCGTTTGGTTTTAGTTTTGACTATTGACTAAAACTAAAACTATCGACTCATTTATCAACCGATCCATCTGTGTTTAACGATATTTGCAGCGCGCATTCTGTCAATCGCTGACAGTTATTTCAAACAACTGACAGTTATGTAAAATTAATATTGGCGTTAAGTTTTCATAAATTATCTAATTTTCCGCGCATTTTTTTATTTTTTTCTTTCATACGGTCCTTCTCCAGATAAGAAAGAACACAACAAAAATAATTGTTATATCGGTCCAGCCGTTCACGCGTGATGGCGTGACCAAGGGAAATAGGGATTCATTTTTATATACCTATATATATATATATATAGATATATAGATTGCGTCACACTTTCAGTCATAATCCGAAGGATTTTGAAGGAAATTGTTAATCCATTGCTTCTTATGTTTGATAAATTCGTCTGAGGAATAGCGTAAATGTCACTTTGAATGTTGTTGAATAGTCAAAATGAAAGGCATTGCAATTATAAGTATGATACGCGATTACCCCGCTGGGAGTAATAAAGTACCTAGAAATAAGTAACAGGGGAACTTTTCCAGCAGTGGCACAGAATGCGCTAAAATGAATTTTGAAATCATTTTCTTTTTCCAGTAGTTCTCAACTGTGAAGTTATAACAGAAGCTCATGATGGTGGTTTCTGAGTAGAACTTAAGCGCACGAGGACGAAGCATATCGAGTAATCGTGGGCATGTAGGTGATTAAGCGATTGAGCAAGTCGAAGGGATGAGAAAGTGGGACTTCTGAACAATCTCGATATTGTCTACCTAGCCTTGCTGGTCAACTGTATGTTTATATAAACATAAAATATTGTGGTAAACCAAATCATTATGCCAACGTAATGATATGCTAATTAATTATGTTTATTTAAATTGTAGATTTAAGATATAACAAAACAACGGTAAACGTCGAAATAGAGCGTAACAAGCTTTCAATATAAATAACATCTCTGAATATAACCCGGATCCTGAATTGACATTTTGAAGTTGAGAACTTATCAACTTGAGTCTTGTCTATTTTAGCATTACTTCTATAGTGCAAGCTCGCGAAATTCAAAATTTATTTGCAAAGAACGTTAGTGAATTTCGCGGAATACATTACACATATTCTCAATTTCAGATTCTCAATTCGGAACCCGGGAAAGCTAATCCGCTACTAAACACTTGTACGTGGGAAGCTCCTCCCCAACTCATAAGTTAACACCATTCAACTCATGAGCCGAGCTATATCGGCCGGGCAATTTGTGGGCGAAAGTTGTCATATTACGGGTTCCAAATTACTCAGGATGGTCAAATGCCTCTCAGATATATTTCCAGGGGAAAAATCTATCTGTAATTTTCCGTAGGCTACCCCAGCGGTTTTATGATGACCATCATCATTTACCATCGTTTTGATAACATTGATGGTTGTAAGAGGGTTAGAATAGGACGTTTGAATACTGCTATTAAAAGTTTGGTATTGCAGTTGTAATATTAAGGGATGGCTTTTATATTGTAAATCTAAGAATATTAGTAACTATGAGATAATATCCTAACATTGACAGTGTTTTAATCTAAGGGGCCTATTTCTCCACCTACGGATCCCTTCCTGTAAAATTACTTTACAGAAAACGCCACACAAATCCTATTCCATTTTTTTTATTAATTGGTGAGCGGGTAGTAAGTAGCTACCTATTCAAACTACATTGTAAAATGGGCCCTAAATATTTTATAAAGCATTTTCGACTCAAAGCTAGCTAGCATCAAAGGTAAATAAATACCAAGACGTTGTTCAAGAGCTTCTCTTGTCTACTGCCTTGAAAATTAAAAAAAAACCCGTCACTACTCATCCAGACTCCTTGTGTAAGCCTGTCGTCTGCACTGTAAGCTTGTACTTAATTAAAAACTTTTATAGCAAGAATAAATAGGTACACTGCCTGTTTATAAATGAATTGAAATGACAATGGTTAAAGACGAGCGAAGGTATGAAATGTTTTACGATTGGTCAACACTAACATGTCAATGAACTACCAAATGATAGTTAGCATTGCATTGCAATTAAAATATCATGACCACTTTAATATGTACCCACAGTTTAATCCAATCTGTTTTTGATTTTGTGGTGCCTATCCCTTAATAATATGAACGATTGCATTAAATGCAAATCAATTATTTGTTAACACACAAATGAACATTCGTATGAACCTAACCGTTTATCTTTACGTTACGTATCATCTATATCTACTACCTAGACTAATATTGTAAAGATGTAAAATTTGTGAATTTGTCGTTTGTATGCAGGGAGTAATCTTCGAAAGTACTGATCCGATTCTTTCACAAATAAGACGCAACAGTACCTATTGCCGAGTGCCAAAGGATATATTTTATGTTAAGAGCGCATACACGGGTCCACTAGCGCCACTCCATTAAAAACATATTATCTCGTAACTGAGAAGGAATTTTGAAAAACGGCTCAATAAGCGACCTCGGTAAGTGTGTCTAGAATTTTCAAATACCTTTTGAATGAATGAATGAATGATATATTTATTTGCAAGAATAGAGGTAGTTATCAAGTTCTTATGATCTATGAGTTTCACTATATTCGACATTTCAGCCGTGCAAATATTGAGATTTTACATATTGGTTCTAAAGCATGCAGTAAGTACACATTAAGTAATTAGTAATAACATAAAAATACTAATAATAGTTTCTTAATTTAAAAATAGATTACAATGCCATTAATAAAATTAAAATGAGATAAATTCTATTCATTTAAAATAAAAATTCATATTATAATAGCGATCAAAAATAATAATGTCATGTCAAAAAATAAAGAAATAAAATAAAAAATAGCAAGAATATTTAAAATGTTTCAATATTATATAAGTAATGTCAATATGTAGATGTCGTAATCATAATAATAAATAAGTTTTAGATTTTACAGTCAAAATATTCATTGATGGAATAAAAACATCTCTCACACAACCAGCTATATAGCTTTCTATTAAATTCTAGATCTGTTGCACTTCTAAATTCTTCGGCTAAGTGGTTATATATTTTCACCGCCATTGTATACAACTTTTTGTTGCATATTTTTAATCTATTACGCGGGACTACTAGCGGCTTTTGTGTTATTTTCCTCTTTGACATAGCCTTTTCATCTTTTTCAAAAAGCGAGTAGTTGTTTCTTACAAATTTGCAGGTTTCAAATACATATAAAGACGGCAGAGTAAGCAGCTTTTGCTGAATAAATACAGGTTTACAAGAGTCTGTCCACTTAAGATTAAAAATTGACCTCACACACTTTTTTGGGCTATGAATGCCCTCTGGGCATCTGTTGAATTCCCCCACACAGTTATTCCATACCTTAAAACAGAACACACATGGTTATGGTATACCAATAAGGCTGTTTGAATGTCTGTTAAATTTTTGATCCTCCTAAGTGCAAATACGAATTTGTTTATTTTCTTACACACATTATCTAATTGAGCTTTCCAATTGCAATCTCTGTCCATAACTACTCCTAAAAATTTGATATTATTAATTTCTTCTATGTCATTATTATTGTATTTTAAACTTAATTTCATTTCATTTCCAAATTTTTTGTGGTTATTATATGGCATAAATGTTATTAATTTAGTTTTATTTGTATTTATTTTTAAGTTATTCCTATCGAGCCAATTGATTAAATCTGTCAGTGCTTTATTCGTAATTATTTTACTGTTATCTAGAGTTTTCTCTTTTGTCAACACGGTAGTATCATAAGCAAACAATATAGTATATTGGTTCGTGGAGTTAGGCAGTTCATTTATATATATTATAAACAATAAAACTATAAACTTTCATATTGAGACACGAAGCAACAAAATACGGTCTAAATGAATGTGGCCGCTTTTGTTTAGATCGAATTTTGTTGCTTCGTGTCTCAATATGAAAGTTTATAGAAGGTATTAGAAAAATCTTGACACACTTACCGAGGTCGCTTACAGAGCCGTTTTTCAAAATTCCTTCTCAGTCACGAGATAATATGTTTTTAAAGGACTGGCGCTAGTGGACCCGTGTATGCGCTCTTAAAACAAGAAATCTCACGCGTACGAAGTCGCGGGCAGAAGATAGAAATCATAAAAATCGCAATTATGATTATATTAATGCATGGTTGCAGGCTGCCTTCTTTATGACAAAATATACCTACATGAAGTCAATTTATAGCCGGCATACTTTATAATAAACAACGTGCAACGAACGCATAAAAGCGGCATAACTAAACAAAGCAACAGACCCACACCCCAACGTGCACTACTTTCTATGCGAGAGGGGCGCCTCTTAATTTCCGTCGCGGAAAACATATAACATGGAAGGACGAAAAAATTATCGCAACATTAAATCGAACGCAAGTGTATTTATATCTTAATGGTGAAAAGTATTTGAATGTTATCAAAATGCATTAATTTTATCATGATTTATACGGAGCTTTCGTGAGAAAACTCGACTTGAATTATAAACATTCTCTGTGTTTTGAAATCGTGCCGCCTAACGCTTGTCTGACTATAATTCCCAAGATGCCTTGCAGCCATAGAATTCATGTAATTTCTGCAATAGAGGGAAAAAAAATCCCTTCTATTTAAAAGCTAGTATCGGATACTAAATTATTCGGGGAAATGGTTGCCTGTGTAGGCATTTCTATATCCCATGTTGTTGTTACAAGATCCCATTACGACTATCTGCGACTATTTCGAAGAGTAAAACTGTGATCAGCGAAGAGACAAAAATACTTGTTGCTTCAACGTTGTCATTTCTTTTTTGTGAACACCTTTATTCCCTACCTCGGGGACATATGATTTTTTTGGGCCACGACGAAAAAAGGTTATCTGTGTCAACTGTATGGCTGACAAATCGTTGGTACGAGTATGTATTAGCAGAAAATAGTCAGGGGAGATTGTACGTATAGTCTTTTCCAAAAGTATCTAATTAAAATGTAAATGAATGGATCAGAAAACTAACTTGTGGGTGTTATTTGTAGTGTCACTTACGAATTTAGTACTTCTATTGGATTATTAAAATCATTATACCCAAAATTCCAATTTTAAATCACCATAAAGATGCTTTTCATTTGACAATTATGGGTAATTTTATAACATAAATTTTCATCGATGATTTTACAGTTACAATTTAATAATGTTAATCAAACATATATTTTAAAGTTGAAACCTTTTAACTGCGGATGAATGTCTTACTAATTCCCTTTAGTGAATGATTGTGTATCTAACCTGAACAGGGTTAATTTATACTTTCCTCAGGTACTTATGGAACGGACCATAAAATCAACGGTGATCTGTGTTGATAATAACGCTCATCATAATGAGCCTACTCCAGTCCACTGCTGGACATAGGCCTCTCCAACTGCATGCTATTCAGCTCGATTCTCGGCAACTCTCATCCAAACTCTCAATCCAACTCTTACCAGCCACCCTGCGAAGATCGTAAAAATACACTAAACATACCAACTTCGCGACTAACAATGTACTGTAATAGTACCTTTGTCATGTCCATAAAAAAAAAAATAAGTTACGCGAAATAATGAAGAATTTAAATTAATAAAAAATCGTTATCAATAAATTAAAGCTTTTCCGCGAATACTTAAATGATAAATTATAAGGAACTTCATAACTATCTATTTGTATCTACAAATACTCACTAATGATGCCTACCACATGCCGCTTACACAATACGAAAAATAAGTAAAAAAAAAAAAAAGTCTGATAATAACTTACCCTAGGGATAATAAATATTAATTACCTACGTACTAATTAAAAATAATGATAACTAAATAAAACAATAATGAATAATTGAAAAAATAAAGGGTTCTTACAATGTTACTAAATAAATAAATGTATATAATTTATAAAAAATAATTGTAATTCCTAAATTCAATTCTGTATTAATAAATCAATAAAACTTACTAACTACTTAACTAATAATAAAATGTATTATTAAACAGCCCGTGTTCTTCCACCTCTCTCCTACCTGATCTCTGCTGTGCCCGACAGGGTCCATAATTGAGACTAATATAATTATTTCCCTACCAACTATATACATTATGGTACGCAATAAAGAATTGAGAATTGAATTGAGAAGCGTCGCTCCACCTAGCGCGAGGGCGGTAGGTAATAACGTTGTTTTGTCATTATTTCCTAGTATTGATTAGCTATGCCCACGACTCCTTCAGGGTAAAAGATTTTACTCAGAATATAAATTGTCTAAACAAAAAACCTGTTTATACAAACATCAGTTCTGAAGATCTGTGCTTCTTCCCTAACCGGTATTCGTGAAAACATTTCCAATTGATTTACCGTGAGTTTTTCAATCGGAAGACACGATGTTCATTATACATAAAATATGCTGCAATTTCCACATTGAGAACGACGTGACTGGAGAAAAGTCCTTTCATCACAACAAACAATGTTTTCAAAAAAAAAAAAAATTATAGCAGGAAAACCAAATAATTGAACAAGAAACTACAAAGTTTTCTCTTGTACCTGAGTTTACCATTCAAAGAGTAAAATTTTTTTACTCACTTTATTCGCAATTACAGTTTTGTAAGCAATTTATTTTGTAAAGTTCCGTATACTGAGAAAGAAAGGAAGACATACAATGTTTTCTTGTTGTCAACTCTTTTAAATTATAATGAATTTTTCAAACAATGGTCGGTATAAACAATTCTGAAGTCCGCCTGAAGATTTCATAAAACGGTTCACACTGGTACAAATACATACCTGTGTATGAACACGAGTATGTATTTGTGTGAGTTAACAAGAGTTAACTCCACTAAGTAGGTGGTTCATACCTAGTTTGGGTTGAAGTTTTTCGTAACACGTGTTAGTATTCAATTTGATGCTTGCCTTGCCTTTTTTTAACATCTTTTAGCTATCATTTCTTTATAGTGGTCGGTGTATCTTTCAAGGATAAGATCTTAAAAAGAACTTCAGCTAGTGATACTAACTATAATTAATAATTTAGAGATAAATAAATAATCAAGTAATCAAATACATCATCGAACATTAAACAAAGTTTCCCAATGCTAAACTAATTGTAAATTAAATAACTTAAATTATACTTACATAAATTATTCCACTCAGCACATAATACATCTTCCGCCAATAATTCGAATAATAAGTTATCTCGTCTACTCGGCATCCACATACACAGCATATACACATATGGACACATGACTGCAGGGATCCAGCAGAATATCAGCGTCAGATATATTTGTCTGTGACATGCTGAGACTCGCATTTGGGACCTTGAGACTACATGAGAAGCACACCGCACTTTGCTTGATCTGTAATAATCTATTTTTGTTTATTGGATTTATTTATGCAGCCCTTTCTAGATTATATACAGTCCAAAACTCTGACGCTTAGTTGACAACACTGAGCACAGCCAGTTCAGGCTATCTCTATGTAGTCTGTGGTTCAGGCGGTTCAGGCCAATTGTCAACGAACGAAAACAGCGTGAAAAATATTTATAAAATGGAAAATGCTCGACTTGTAAAACCTATAGGTACACCTCTGCCTAATCCTTCGGGGAATACAGGCGTGATGTTATGTTACGTGTTATGTGTAAAACCTTCCAAAAGTTGCCATGGACATAGCCCGGTAATTTTTCTGGAAAACACAGAATTTTCAAGCGTACAGATAAAAGGAGAAAAACTTATCCGGTGAGTCATATTGAAGTGAGGTTAAGCTAGAATGCATTTTTCGGTCAAGGAAACATTGTTTTAGCCATTTAGCTATTCTGTTTAATTTTTAGCTCCACAAGAGTAACTTATGTAGCTAAGTAGTTGGTTTTGTTCTATTAAAATGGGGTAATCAATTATAGAGCGTGAAAAAACGAAATGGAACGTCAATGACAAAACACAATGAAAATTTCTTGAAAAAATCTATCAATTCCAATAAATAAATTGGATCATCACGACCACAAATTTTTAAATTTAGTTTTATGTTTTATTTATTAATGTTTTTTTAATAGTTATTTTTTGTGTGTTCAGTTTAAATAATTACTTGTTTTGTTTAATTCCGGCTATAGCGAAGCCGGAATGCCACGCAACCTGCCATATCGCTTGAGAAGTGATGGTGAGATGTCCACATTGCTCCCATTCACGTTTCTTTTAAGGCGAACGAAGGCTAGGGATACACTATGGTAAGGATCACAAACTTCATAATGTACCGTTGTGCCCCCCAGCCGCAACCGAAATCCTTCAGAACAAACGCTTTGCATAGCGTTTTGCTATCAAATTTAAATAATTCTAGCTCCGTTTTAAAGAGAGTTCCCTGGGGCGTAGGGCGGTCTGTTGCTCTGTTTGACGCAATGTCTCCGTTTCGCCGGCGGCGTCGACGGCCTGACAGTATTTAAACGACTTACTTAGTTCAGGCGCCGGGGAAGCAGGTGATTTGCTTGTGAAGGAACTTGCAGCTCTAGTTAACCTGATGTTCAACGGCGGTGTGAACGAAGCCGTCGTCGATGTCTTATACGGGGCTAACTATTGTGCCCTATGCAAGAGGGACGGTGGCATTTGTCCCATTACTACGGGGTGCACCTACAGGCCCTTTTTATATACTTGCACATATTATATTATGACGGCGCGCGATGATTTAGTCGATTTATTGTAACACTTTTTAAAAGTTGTAATCGATTATTTTTACTCTGTGGTTTAGAATTTATTTCTATAGTAGTATTTTTAACTTAGAGCGGGTGTCACCGAATGGGGTTGTGAGTGTCATGGCAGCCGTGGCGAGCACTTTTGATGCGATCGTCACGTGATGCACACGCACAAATCCATTACCTCTAAATGCAAGTTTAACAATGATTGTGATTAGACTTAATCAGTGTTAATCATTGTAATCATTAAATTTTATAGTTAAATCTCGTTGCGACATTTGAAAGTAAATTAAGTGCGTTATTTTGCGAGTATTATTTTCCAAACACCTGTACGTACACGCCCATGATGAAGGACCAACAGATGACGGATCAGCAGCGACACGTGGTGTCTCAGCCTCTCGAACATGCCGTCATATATATTTTAGTGTTAGCCCGTATATTGTAAGTATTTAAGTTTATTTCGAACAAACCAAGGGCTATTAAAATCGAGTTGAAGTAGACGAAAAAGAAGTAGTCCTTTATTGTGTAAATGTCACGACTGCGTGTCAGTATCAATCGTCGTGTAAATAAGTTTAATTTAAATTAGTATTTGTTTTTCTTTGCGTTTTATCATTTGACGTGAGCGAGTAACAGTGAGCGTTTTTGTGCGAACTTGGAAAAAAACATTCGATTCGCAATAAATAAATTATTTGTGTTTAATAAAAATAAACGTTTTTGATATCTTGTCGTAAGCCTAATCTTTAAGATACCCTAAATATGTTCAAGTTCCCCATTCTGCATGTATTTATTAATTTTTTTACTTGCCTACTTAATGTATCATTTAATTGTGCTTTTGTGTGTTATGTTTTTTCTTCTGTGTTGCAACAAATAAATGATTTATCTATCTGTCTATCATGCAGCTTATTTTACACACGACGATATAGGTCTCAAGTTATACATGTCCAGTATAAGCTGATCTCGCATTGTTTATGCTTGCCGTACAATCTGAGGTTAGCATCCACCATGCTAACCTCAGATTGTCTGTCGAAGCACAGATGGCCGTTGCAGCAAATAAGACTACCAGTCGAGACCACCATGAGAATCAACAAGCGTGGTGTGGGAAGCCTCCCATGGACCGATGACCTTAAAATACCACTGGGACAGACTAGTTACTTAAAGCAGAAAACTGGGTATTGTGCCACAAGTTGGCATGGTACAATATTGGAGCGCGATAAGTTTACTTGATTCGAGATGGCTCTCAAATCCAAATGTATAGCTTTCAAGTGATCCAACTGACATTTTATAAGTTTTGAGATATACAACAAAACGCGTTTTTATATTCATTTTATAGGTTAAGCAAACCTCAAAATTTTTATTGCTTATTAAATTTTTTAATTTATTTATTTTATTTAACCATTTATGTGTATTCACATAAAAACAAACAAGAAGAAAAGAACAGAAAAATTGGTACAAAGGTGATGCTTATTTCTAAAGAAATCTCTTCCAGCTTTCCTACGATAGGAAAGTAGATAAACAGATATAGACAGCGTGTGTTGAAAGAGAAAATAAAATACATAAAATCAAAAATATTTCGGTTAATAAAATAAAATGAATAATATGAGAATATACTTACAAACATAAATTCATACTTCTGAAATTAATTTCCCTAGAATATTCATATTCATACACATACAGGTTATATGTATTTCTCAAGACTATTTTTATGTCCTTTTATGCCATGAAATTAAAAATCAAAATACAAGTGATCCAAGTTACGTTTTTCACTATTTACTCGTATTACCATAATTCTTTCCCAAATTATATGAGTTTACGTTCTCAATTTTATTTTATTATAATACCCTAATGACCATTATTACTAAAACCTGTAGCAAAATATAAATTGTGATTTGAATAAAATAAATTAAAGTTACAACTACATACTTTAATGGGTTGTCAAACAATATTAAAAGTACAAAAAATTTAATTATGTTCTGGACTGGCAGTTCCAGAAATTAGCGCGATCAAACAAAAAAAATCTTCAGTTTTATTAAGTATACATATTAGTATTTATATTATATTTCGCCTCTGTGTGCGCCAAACCTGTACCACTTTAATGCACAAAAGTGTGTTTCGCATGGCTCCTGTAATTTTCAATAAATTACCTAAAGAAATAAGAGCAATGAATACCACTCTATTTAAGAAAAATCTAAAGATAAAAGGCTCTTTAGATTGTTAATAAATGTTGCTATAACTTGAACGAATATTTAAACGATAACTTTTCCAAACTCAAGACCTCACACTGACATCAAGTACTAGAACAATTGTGCATGTATCTTTAATTAATTAATTTGTTAATGTATTGTTATAATTCTGGGAATGACTTTGAAATAAATAAATTATTAATCTGTATAAATATAACTATATGAAAGAAATTCCATGTAATTTAATATCTTAAATTATTTTTATCTAATTTTATATATTTTAATGCCAATCTTTTATAATTTGTTTTTTTTTTATTAACTGTTACTGTATACATTTTGCATGCCTTACGGTAGAATCATTTGAAACATGTACATTTAATAACACCATCATAACAGTGTTTTCTGCAAAAATAAATAATTTGATTTGATTTATAGATAAACTTTAAACATATTCCAATAGCCATTATGAAATAGTATTTATCTTCCTGCCTTTCCCTGGTGAACAACAATTCAGCAGAAACAGATTTTTGTATGAAACATATTTTTATACCCAAAGACAAAATATATGTAAGCATACTTTGATGTACAACTTGTGTATCAAAGTATTCTTACAAATATTTTGTGTACAAGTAGGTATTAATACTGTTGTTTTAACTAGATAAAATGCATTTACAATGATGAATATATAATATATGATTTTAACATCTATAAAAGCCAAAATGCACAAACTCAATTTTGGCCAAAATGTTGGTTGAATCACGTGCTATCCAAATTTTAATTCGAAGTTTTTTTTTTTTGTTATTATGCCACATAATTTTTGGACAGATTGGAAGACGTACTCGTGCAGTTTTATAAAAGGGTATTTGTATCTAGGTATGTTTAATATAGTAGTGTGGGCTCAACACAAGCCCTTAATTAGGGTCATAACGTACCGGCTTTCACAGAAACATTCAATCATATTGCTCCATAATATAAATTAAAAGCAATACCCAAAGGTAGAAAACTACAAAGCAGTACCTATATATGAATGACCTTACGCGGTAGAAATTACAACAATAACGCAATACTGGAATTGAAAATGAAACAAATATTTGTAGTTGTAATCAACCTGCGTTGCACTTGCAATGTTCGCAGTCCCCCCTGGCAGGGGTGAGTGGGGCTCCAACAATACGCACAAACACAATACCCTCACGACGCATAATAAATGCTATTGATTCGCTGACCGATGCTTTAATCCCGCGAATCCCCTCGCGGAAACATATTGCTTACAGCTGAGTCTAATAAAAAAATATCAAGGGGAAACATGTAACCCAATCTACAAGTGTAATAAATAAAAATGACATTTATATTCGTACTATGGTATTAATAAAGGTTTAATAAAACCCTATGAAACCACATACAATATATCAGGATTGTAGAGATATCCTACTAAGATGTTAAATTGATTGATAGTTTTGAAAAAAAAATAACTGTCAGTAGGGATAATGATATTGTATTAGAAATATTTTAATAAATCATGTAATATTAAAGAACGCATAGGAAAATGAGATAATCGAAAAAATCAGTAAAATCGATGGAAATATGGAGAAGATGCACTCTTTAAAAAAATTTAGAAGGAATTATTCACGTCCTTGTCACGCGGTACGGGTAATGTATGACGCTGCGTTGAGTTGCGTTGTAATATATATAGTTGTGACGTCATTTCTGTGGTTGTGCCGTCTTTGTATAGCAGTTTTTTTTAAAACGACTATTTCCATCAAATATTTTATAGAGATTAAAATAAAAGCTTGTCATCTAATGATGACAATATTATATATCACAATAATATACTGAAAAAAAAAAACAATTTTATCAATAATGTATCTAAGAAAAGGTGCGATGGTAAGAAAATATTTCTTAATATTAAAATAGTAAAATTCCTATGTCGCGAAAGAAAGTATTTTATAATATTTTTGTTGCTACCTTTCCGATACTCCTAGCAAGATAGCAAGGTATCTCATTTTCTGAAAGCTTAAGTAGACATTTTGTTTACGTTGTGCAAAGCTTTTTATCATAATAAAACTACTGTAGCTATTATTTTAGACTTATAATTGTTAGCTCTATACTATTTTTTCCTCTTCCTCCAACCATTATTTTGTAGACAACCCGTAAGCAGACTAAGAAGATTTGGAGTGAAAATAAAAAGCCAATAATTTTACTTCAAACACTTCGCATTCCTTTGGAAATTTGACATGACTATGCAACCGCACCGCGCACTCTACGTCTGCACAAAGGGCACATCGGTAGTATTTGTTCAATCATTAAAATGCGCCTCCCCCAGCCGAGTACTAGCAATACTATTTAATGTTTTATTTTGCAATAAACCGGCGAATGCAGCTGCAACACATTAGTTATGCTGGTCCTAGACGTTTTTTTTTCGACGCCTAGCCTGCACGAAGCAAGATTCGCTCAACAATAATTGCTACTAATTAAATTATTGGGTTCATGTGTATTGCTAGTGTAGTGTACCTTTAGTACTTAAATTAAATATTCTGAAACTCTTAAATAAACAGCACGCTAATTGCGTATCCTACTATCTATCACAATCTGAATCATTTTGAAGCCTATTGCTAATCTATTGCTTCATATGTTCGAAAAATTTGTCTGCTCAACAACGTAAATAACGCAATGAAAGTTGTTGAACTGTCAAAATGAAAGCTATTCCTACTGTTAGTGTGTTACGCAATTACCCCGCAGGTATAAATTTTACATGAGTTGGTTCCGATAACTTGAGGTGGTGGGCGGCTGAGACTATGAAATATTTATTTGGTGCCTTCGCGAAATAATTAGGACGTGATGCCCTTGCTAGCCTTAACCTATTTGAAATCATAATTATTTATTGAAAGAGAAAGTTCCACCAATTTCTCCCTCCATGGGATAAATTGGTGAGATTCTTCTAGAATTAGCAGTAGCCATTTCGAGTTTTATTACAAGGTACAAAAATCATCGAAATAAAAGTCTTTATTTTTGGTTATGGTTGTCGTATGCAAGGAGCTTGTACATTCTAATTCCATAGTCGTATGTCACTTTTTCTATCTTTAACTGTGAAATGTACCGTCGCCAGCAGGTCAAGCTACGCGAAACTGACAAAAAAAAAACAATTTTAAACCTTAAAATATTGCTCGTTAAGTTCAAAATCGAATGAGAAAATCGGACAGGTTATGGTAACTTGATGTGTTGGCGACTGTACGTAGTAGTCATTTTAAAAAGCACATTCCAATCACAGATTACCTACTGCTTACATACATACATACATAAACTCACACCTTCTTCCCATGGGGGTAGGCAGAAACTACAGAACGCCACTTGCTACGATCCATACATACTCCTTTTGCCTCGTTTACGTTCATACATCTGGTCATACACGCACGCCGGTTGTGAGTACCTGACCGCGCACCTGTCCTTTCTGAAGAACATCACCAATAAGGTCACTATATGTCTTCCTAGGGCTTCCCCTCCCGGCGTTTCCAGTCACATCCGCCTTGTAAATACCTTTTGTTAATCATCCTTCATTCATCCTCTCAACATGACCAAACCATCTTAGCATACTCTTTTCAATTTTTGTCACTACATCTTCCTTTAAACCGCACCGTTGCCTTATCACATCATTATTCAGTCTATCATTCACAGTCACACCACACATCCTTCGCAAGGAACGCATTTCCACAGCATACTGCTTGTGCTTGGTTTTGTTCATTCGTTTTTTCGTAATTCGCCGATTTGCATTTATTACTTTTTTATGCGATTGGGGGCTCGTGGCTAAGTAGTAACAGCTGCACGGGTCGATGAATCAGGTAAAGCTACGTTTGCCGCGGTCGGTGCTAAGTGGATGGGTGACCATCTTTGCAAAAGCAAACATAATCTAAAACCATCACAGCTCAACAGCTCCCTGTTATTGAACATGACTTGGCAGAAATGCCTAAACACAATAAAATTTAAGTCTAAAGTCTAAAGCTGATAAGGGAACTGCGATATGGATTGTCAATATTTATCTGTTGATCCGAAACGAGTGGAAGCAAAACAATGACAGTATCAGTCGCCTATTATCTCTGTCGAATTGTAAAAGTCAACAGGGGGAACTTGGCTGTGGTACACTCAACCGTACGACACTGGCAACACTTAACTGATAAATGATGATAAATAACGTTTATTTTATTGATCAAAAAACACTTCAACGCGTCAAAAATAAATTGTGTTTTAAAAGTAGACGAGATCGGTGCTTAATATCTGACTACTCTGAGAAGGAAGGCCGAAACAAACTCAGAGGTCGCAGTATCTTTTAAAGTCCAGACTTATGTTGGGTCTTTTCTTGTTCAGCCATATGAGAACTATGCAGATTAACGTCTGAGATGTTCTTTTGAGGAGACAACTACACAGATTTGAGAGGACCTGTCCAATAAGTATAGAGGCATGAAGAAAAGGGTGTAAAGCTCACTCATACCTCCATAGAAAGGGGAGGATCCCTCGTCGTGTCTGGTGGGCAACTGCCCGACGTTTGATGTCAGGACGTTGTATATATGCTAGTTGCGCGGTAAACACTGCTTACGCGATGCAAGATTTTGCTTGATGTCAGTGTGACGTATAGCTCTTATGTGGCGATGTAGATACCGCTACATCACCTCCCCCCGGCGACCGGAGGTCTATAGTGGGCTGAGTATTGTATCTTGCGATGCTTGCCAGGGCCAGTTGAGGTTCCAGTGAGTCGGAACCGGGTGTCGCATAGCTCACAGTGGGTCGGGAATGTCTTCCAAGGTTCCCCAGTGGGTCGGGGTGGCGCTGGTTTGTGCTCCAGTGCGTCGGATATGGTACAGCGCCGGGTTGAGGCTGACTGCTGGCGTCGACCAGGAGAGGGTTTTAAGGGCTCTTCTTGTTGACCGGCTGAAAGTGCAGTGTGTTATGCCAAGGTTGCTTGATGGGGCTGAGAGTGATGACTAGGTATGCGCTCGCGCTGCATGCTCATGGTCAGGACACCCATTGAAGCCGTAGGTGCTGGCTGGCCATCTGAGTCCGCTCTAAAGCTTGCGGAAGTGATGATGATGACGTCACGCTGAAGTAGTTGTACCATGACTGCGCTGACGATCATGTTCGGGGTCACCAGTATAGAGGTATGAGGAACAGCGTGTAAAGTTCACTCATACCTCCCTAGAAAAGGGAGGATCTTCCGACCAGATTCCGGGTATTGTGCATGGTGAGCAACTGCTCGACGTTTGATGTCGGGACGTTGTAGGTATATAAATGCTAGTTGCACGGTAAACTCTGCATGCGCGATGTAGTATTTTGCGTGACGTCAGTATGACGTGTAGCTCGTATGTGGCGATGTAGATACCGCTACACACACATTTATCAGTAATCGTGTAGCTCAATTCAGAACTCAAGGAGCTCAACGACTCGACGGACAATACTTGAACTACGAACAGCGCGCTACTGCATCGACATACTCGTAAAGGGGAGCCGTCACTATTAAATTGTCAAGATGTGCGTGCGGATGACTGTACTCTTGTGGCGAATTGAATGTTAACTTGTCACGCTAATGCGTTATTTTGCTATCTTCAAAACACGATAAATTTATTATTTGGCTTTAGATATTTATTTATTATGTATGTCAGATGTAGTACCTATTTTGAAATTCTTGGACTTTTTTGTGTTGCTAACTAACCGGCCGCCTAATTAATGGTTGGATGGAAACAAGTAAATAATTCAATTATTCTTAATGCCTAATTACATAGGTATATTTCGACGTATGAAAGAGAATCCCGAAAACAGAAGTGTCAATGTATTGTAATGTATTTAAGAGTAAAGTTATTTAAAACTGTTGCTAGTTATTATTAAAGTTATTGGAAACTGTTGCTAGTTATTATTAAAGTTATTGGAAACTGGTGCTAGCTATTAAAGTTATTGGAAACTGTTGCTAGTTATTATTAAAGTTATTGAAAACTGTTGCTAGTTATTATTAAAGTTATTGGAAACTGGTGCTAGTTATTATTAAAGTTATTGGAAACTGGTGCTAGCTATTAAAGTTATTGGAAACTGTTGCTAGTTATTATTAAAGTTATTGGAAATTGGTGCTAGTTATTATTAAAGTTATTGGAAACTGGTGCTAGCTATTAAAGTTATTGGAAACTGTTGCTAGTTATTATTAAAGTTATTGAAAACTGTTGCTAGTTATTATTAAAGTTATTGGAAACTGTTGCTAGTTATTATTAAAGTTATTGGAAGCTTGTGCTAGTTATTAAAGTTATTGGAAACTGGTGCTAGTTATTAAAGTTATTGGAAACTGGTGCTAGTTATTAAATCGCATAGGTCTCAATATATAAGTCATCTCAAATCATCATATATAAGTCATCTCTATATATAGTAGGTCAGAATATTGGGATAAGTACCCTAGAAAAGTACCCTATGTCCTAATCCTGGTTATGGTTTATCAGGTGCCAAATTTCATCTTAATCCGTTTAGCCGTTTTAGTGTGAAAGCGTATCAAACAAACATACAAAAAATCAAATGGTTTCTCTTTAGAATATTAGTTTAGATAGTTACCGTGGACTAAACAGACTTATTGTTTTATTATTAATCTATTCTGTTTGTTTTATTCTATTTATTTTTTGTGTTTACTCGTAACCAAATACACCTCACCTAAATGTGTGCGTATACCAACCCTCACCTTAATTACGTAACACACTATCTATCAGAATCTGAATTAATTTGAAGCCTATTGCTAATACATTGCTTCATTTTTTCGAAGAATTTGTCGGCTCAACAACGTAAATAACGTAATGAATGTTGTTGAACTGTCAAAATTAAACCCATTCCTACCGTTATTGTATTACGTAATTACCCCGCGGGTCGGTAAGCCGTAAATTCAGGTCCAACTTATTTGCACAATATGTAAGTAGGTAAAAATAAAAATACTTAATAAAATATGACCTAATAATGTAAATCTTTATATAGATTTCGTATTTTCCAAGACAGATTTCATCATAAACAGCTTCTTTTCAATTATTTCTAGAAAAACCTTAAACGGATTCTCAAAGTTACTTTTGAGGTAAGATTGTATACCTAAGTATCCTAAATTGCTATTAACTTGTTTGGTACGGTTTAGTATTATGATACTGCTAATTATAAATTTCCACGAAACCTCTCGAGATATATTGTAATATGGTGCTCCTTGAAAAACTAACAATATTCAAAACAAACAATTATTTATAAATATTATTTCACTAGTTTCTGCCCACTACTTCTTCCGCTGGCAGTCAACTATACCATAAATAGCACTCAGCAATAGTGTACCTTCTGTAAAATAATTATGATATAGTGTTACCCAGTAACTGAGTTGTGGAGGCCAGATAGGTAGTCGCTTCATGTAAAATACTGGTATTCAGCTGCATCTGGTTACACTGGGAGCCGAATCCTACACAATTGGGAAAATTTTAGGCAGATCAGTACTTCAAGAGATTACGTCTTACAAACAAAGAATTTTCACTCTTATTAATATTAGTTTAGATAGCCGACAATACGTACTAATAAGAAACAGAATTACGCTGTCCCAAGAATATGCTAAACACAAAATCACCGCATAGCACTTTATCAATTCCTGGATAAAAAAACATAGTCTAAGTACGTCATGCATCATGTTTATCAATAAGTCCTTTACTTTATCGATCCGGGCCGGAACGGCGCCGTAGACCCTTCTTTTCACTAAGTGTTATTATTCGATGCGGTAATGTAAACCTTTGTGGGAAGGGAATTCCGAGGGACGGAGGAACCATTGTGAGTAAGTGCCGCGCAATGGCGATTTTTTTCGGATAATACCATTGATTCGTGTCATAACGATAAAAGATATTGTGTTGTAGAGTTAAAGTTGAGATTCTCGGTTTATACAGGAATGTATACAAAATAGGTCAATTACATATATTTCAAAAAAGATTTACTTACCTTGAATGCTAATCTATTCAACTGAGCACCAACTTTAATGGAACCTTGTCTAGTTACGATTTTACGCTCACTAATATAATCACCTCTACGTATCTCAGAGAAAATCTAGTTACTCTTTAATACGAAGGTTTTTATGTCATGTTTTTTTTTTTAATAATAAATAATTAGTAACCCTTTCTCAAGAATATTTTACTGTCGTGAAATGCTTTCTGTACAAACGGTTAACGTTTGTTCCATTTGCCTTGTGATGTTGACCAAGGGTTCCAGCCACCCAGCCAGAGAGATAATAGCGCAGTCTCACAACTCAAAAGAGTTGCGGAGAGTGATAAGATGCTATCTTCTTTTCGAGAAAAGTTTTTGGAATTATTTTTAACTTTGGAAACAACGAAGAACTTTGTAAATTTTCTATCCTTACTACAGTCAGACTGGGTAACTGTTCTACGCGTACACTGATCCTACCGCACCTTCCGCGACTAAAGTCGATAAGTCAAGTTGTTCTCTCTCTATTTCTTGGGTTGTGGAAGTTGTATGACAGTTGCCTCATGTCAAAAACTAAAACAGGATCACTCCTTACCTGGAAATATTGTTAAACAATTCTTCTATTTAAATAAAATCTCACATACTTAAATAGAAAAAACTGTACAACAAACAAATATTCATAAGTAGGCAATACCTGGGTACCGAATCACCTATCGGACATGTGACTGACGGCAGTCTTTAGGACGCACCTATTTCTTTATATTGGAACTATTGAAAAGGGAAGAAAAATAACGGCTCTTTAGATGGGTCGTAGGGGTTGGCGACATCGCTCTGTAATATACATATCATTTTTATTCGATGTCTGTTTTCTTTTATTTTATATTTATTGACGATATGATTCCTACTTTTAAAGACTTGATTTGTGATCGCAGTTAAGTAATTTTAGCAGACAGGACTAGGTACTACACTGAATGTAGTACCTAGTCCTGTATGTTTCATATTTTCTGTCAGTATATTGACACAGCTAAAGAATTATTGTTTAAGTAAATAAACAACATAATACCCAGTTATTGGAACGAAGTTTTGGAACGAAGTTCCTTATCGCGCGTTGTGAAAGGGGGCTAGACGGAAAAAATTCTTACGAAAAGTTGTCACGACACTTTTTGCTATAGTAAGCTATTGTAAGCTGTGCGGCTTCGCATGTTTCTCTGTCTGTCTCTCTCTCTCTTATAGAAAGCAAGCCAGATATTTTGACAACAACAACAACAACAACAATCAACAACAATCCCAACAACAAAACAACAACAACAAACAACAACAACAACATCAACAATTCCTTCACTAATTAATCGAATGGAACTTCGTTCCATCTGGGTGTCCCTTGACACCCCTCAAGTTTTTTTTTTTATTAAAATGCCCAATGTTCCGTTGTTAAACAAAACCTGCAGTCAAAAGTAAAATACACGCGCTAATTGGATGGAAGATTTAAAAATTCGGACTATTACGAACATTTAAAACAAAATATAGCCAAATCGGTCCAGCCATTCTCAAGTGATGCGCTTACCAACGAACAGCATTTCATTTTTATTCACTTAGTAGGTAATAGATTTACAAATAAATAAATTGATAACGTGAAGTGCAAGCACAAAGCATTGTATTGTTTAATGTACCTACAACAATCATCAACAATTACAAGTATTATTAGTATTATTGTCATGTACAATATAGGCCTACTTTGTTGTATATTTGTTTAAATAAGGTATTATTCTTATTACATTATAGTATAACCAAAATAGGTATCGGAGTTATAAGCAACACAGCGAACTATACGAAAACAGTGTAGTTTAGGCTTGAAGTAAAAAATAAACTATTTAATTTTCGATAACATGATTTATAAACCATTTTATCTACTCTCATATCGTAAAGTTCGAATTATAAACTTCAAAACGACACCCATGATGAAAAATTTCACAGTCGCCATCTTGGATTTTATTTTGACCGCATTATCAGCTTTAGTACCTCCGAAAACCATGAAAATTACACCCATGATGAAAAATTTCACAGCCGCCATCTTAGATTTTATTTTGACCTCATTATCAGCTTTAGTACCCTCGAAAACCATGAAAACGACACCCATGATGAAAAATTTCACAGCCGCCATCTTGGATTATATTTTGACTTCACTATCAGCTTTAGTATGTACCCCCAAAAACCATGAAAACGACACCCATGATGAAAAATTTCACAGCCGCGATCTTGGATTTCCATTTTGACCTCACTAACGGGTTTAGCACCCACGAGAACCGAAAAAATGACGGGTATGAAATATTATGGCATAATAACAGATAGCATAATATCATGAAAAAATCTAATTTCCGCAACTTTTTCGCGCAACTGTCGTTTCGCGCAAGTATGTTTCGCGCTAGTGGATTCGTGCAAGTGTCGTTCGCGCAAATGTCCATTCGCGCAAAAGTCCGTTCGCGTAAAAGTCTATTCGCACAAAAGTCCATTCGCGGAAATATCTTTTCGCGCAAGTATCCTGCTACCAAAACGGGTCCAGCAAAGTCGTTGATTTTGTGATCAGATATTATTCTCGGGACATGAGGAAATTTTAGCTTTACGTCTATAGGTTAGCAACAATTGCAGATTGGTGGCGGGACAACTTACCATCAAATGGGTCGCCTGCTTGTTTGCTACTCTTGCACTGCTGAGGATGTAAAAAACTTCAATGTTGCCGCGATTCGCATAGTAACTTTTGTATATTTTATAAATATATGATTTTTATTATCACAACTTTAACACTACAATATCACAACTCTGTCCAAAAAGCAATTTATTAACAATTTACAAAACTCAACCAAGAGCTATAAAATACGGGGTACCTCATGGTAGCGTGCTAGGGCCGCAATTTTTTTTAATATACGTAAATCAATGATCTCCCAAAAGTCATATCACAAAATATGGTTATTTTTGCCGATGACAGTACAGCTGTTGTAAAGTGTAATTAATGATAGTCTTAATAAAATTATAAACTGGCTTAATAGCAATAACCTAGTAATTAATTTAAACAAAAGAAAGTTTCATCAAAAGTGTGAAAACCCTCCAGTTCAAGTTACATACGAAAAGTACAAAATAAAAGATACAACTAATGAAAAACTTTTAGGTATAACGATTGATATAAAATTAACATGGAAACCCCATATCGAAGAAATTTGTCTAAAATTAAATAAATCAGCTTATACACTGTTTCAGCTGTCAAAAAAAGTTAATATACGAGTACACACGCTTGTAATAGCGAATCACGGATTGGTAGCATCAGTTCTGAGGTTTGGTGTTATTTTTTGGGGGCGATCTACTGAAACAGAGACTGTTTTTAAAGCGCAAAAACGATGTATTAGATCCATGCGTGGCTTAAAAACTATGGAAACTTCTGCACCCCATTTTAAATCTTTAAAATTACTTACTATGTCAGCTATGTACATCTACGAGACTGCTTTGTTTGTTAAAATTAATTTACACCTTTTTCAAAAATTATCCGGCATAAAAAGGACTCCAATGCGTTCACAATACATAAATCAATTATGCGGCATAAAGTGTAGAACCGCTTTGATGAAAAAGAGTATTTTTGGACTGGCTTCAAAAATGTATACTAAAATACCCGATACCTACTACAAAAAATATGCCCATATCAAAGTTCCAGAAAGCTCTCACTTCGCTATTAATTGAAAAATGCTATTATACTGTTGCAGATTTTTTAAGTGATAATTTTTAATATTTTAATAGTTTGTTTTTGTTTTATTAAATTTTTAAGTATTTTAGTTTTTAATTTTATTTTACGCCTTCACGGCAAAACATAGCGCCCATATATGTTAACCTAACACATATGAGTAAATACCTATGTTTTAAAAATAAATATTCTGATTCTGATTCTGACAACATGTACATTTGGAGTCTGGATTTGTGCCCGGTTGATGGCAATAGGCTCGCCCCATATTATATGGGACTTAAACATAAGTGGCGAAATGTGGGTGTACTCAGTACTGCAGGTACACCTCTAACTAACCCTTCGGGTATTACAGGCGTGGTGTTATGTATATTAACCATTGACTGGAAAAGAAGAAGAAGCCGGTCAGTTTACCAATCAGCAAGGTGATAGAGGCTACCGGGGATCCGTTCAGACATGTGTTCGGCAGTGGGGTGGGTCTATAGTGGACTTATCGTTTGCTAGTCCCGCTGTCGCACGCCATGTTCAGGACTGGCGTGTTTTGGAAGAGGTGGAGACGTTGTCGGATCACAGCGATGGGTACTCAAACGACTGAACCGGGAAGCCCTTCTGGTGGCCTGGATTGTGCAGGCTTGGTTGGACTCACCAGTAAAGCCTGTCGATATTGACGAGGAAGCAGAATGGTTTCGGGAGGCCATGACACAAATCTGTGATGCAGCGATGCCCCGCGTTCGGTCTCCATCTGCCAGGCGCCAGGTGTATTGGTGGTCGCAAGACATTGCGCAGTTACGCGTCGCATGCGTGGCGGCCCGGCGCCCGTACACCAGACACCGACGAAGGCGCCGACGAACACCAGAAGCGCTGGTAAGAGAGGCGGAACTGTATGACGTATACAGAGTGGCGAAGAAGGCTCGCCAGCAAGAAATAAAGCGGGCAAGGGCCCAGGCCCATGATAAATTGCTGGAAATTCTAGAACGTGATCCGTGGGGGCGTCCTTACCGTTTGGTTAGGGGCAAACTTCGCTCGTGGGCGCCCCCACTGTCCCGTAGGCTACAGCCGCAGCTACTGGAGAGAGTGGTGAGTGCCTTATTCCCCTCACAAGGGGAGCACACACCACCACATGTGGTTCCGCCTACTATGGTGCCCAACGCCGAAAATGACGATGACAACGTGCCTGAAGTGACCCAGGTAGAACTGAGAGCGGCAGTACAAAAGCTTCAGACCAAAAACACTGCGCCAAGACCTGACGGCATTCCTGGGCGTGCATGGGTTCTGGCCATCAGGGCTCTCTGGCCCCGATTAGTGAGACTCTTGAGCGCATGTTTGGAGAGGGGCCAGTTTCCACGCCAGTGGAAGACTGAAAAGCTGATACTGTTGAAAAAGGAAGGGCGTCCTGTACTCCTGACTCTGCATCCACTTACCGGCCCATTGTATTGTTGGATGAGGTGGGCAAATTCTTCGAGAGAATTCTTGCATACCGCCTTATCCAACACATGGCAAGAGAAGGGCCGGATTTGGCGGATAACCAATTTGGTTTCCGTCGGGGGCGTTCAACAATTGAAGCGATCATGCGCGTGAGGGTCTTGGCGGAGGAAGCAGTGGCCCAGGGTGAGGTCGTCTTGGCCAATGCCGTCAACACCTTGCCCTGGAGTTGCATTAGGGAGGCACTCCGTTATCATAGGGTGCCAAACTACCTCCGCCGCACTATCGGGGCTTATCTGATGGATATATCCGTCATTTACCCGGGTCGAGAAGGATGGGGTTGGCGAGGAATGTCATTTGGTGTTCCATAGGGTTCGGTTTTGGGGCCACTCCTGTGGAACATCGGATACGACTGGGTGCTGCGCGGTGCGCTCCTCCATGGCGTCAGCGTCATCTGCTACGCCGATGACACGCAGGTAATGGCACGCGGGAAGACGCTCCAGCAGGCGACTGACTTAGCGACAGCTGGGGTCGCGCAAGTCGTAGGCAGGATCTGGCGGTTGGGTCTCCAGGTGGCATTGCGTAAATCGGAAGTCATTTGTTTCCACGGGCCCCGGAAAGCGCCACCTTCGGGATCCAACATCATGGTAGGAGGTGTTCACATCGGTATCGAGTCGACGATGAAATACCTAGGACTTGTCCTCGATAGCCGGTGGAACGTCAGGCTGCATTTTCAGCGTTTGGCTCCCTGATTGATGGGCACTTCGAATGCACTCTCGCGTTTGCTGCCTAATCTGGGGGGGCCAAATACCTCCTGCCGGAGGCTCTATGTCGGGATCGTACGGTCCATGGCGCTCTATGGAGCGCCTGTATGGGCAGATAATGGCAACATTGCAATACTGAGAAGACCACAGAGAGCAATGGACGTCAGGGTGATAAGAGGATACCGTACGGTCTCCTTCGAGGCGGCAAGCCTCTTGGCCGGATCACCACCCTGGGATCTTGACGCCAAAATCCTAGCGACACTATATCGGTGGCGCCGGGACGCGCCGGAGTGGGGCGAGCACCTGATGCCTCGTCACGTCGAGGTGTACAGGGCTGAGCTCCACCAGACCCTAGTGGTGGAGTGGGAGCAGCGACTTGCGCAACCCAGCGCAGGGCACGCCACTATAGAGGCGGTAAGGCCTTTAATGGGGGAGTGGCTGGAGAGACGGCATGGCGCCCTTACTTTCAGGCTGACACAGGTATTGTCCGGACATGGGTGCTACGGATAGTACCTGTGCCGCATAGGCCGAGAACCGACACCCCCATGCCACCATTGCGACTGTCTCAACGACACGACGCAGCACACCCTTGAGGAATGCCCTGCTTGGGCAGTGCAGCGCCGTGACCTCGTCGCGGCGGTTGAAGCCGCGGTTACTCTCTCGCTTCCGGACATGGTCCAGTCCATGGTCGGAAGTGAGAGCGCGTGTGACGCCATCGCCTCCTTCTGTGAGGAAGTGATGGTAGCAAAGGAGGCGGCGGAAAGGGAGAGAGAGGATACAACCTCGCTTCCAATCCGTAGCAGACGCACCGGGCGCCGGCGGGTGCGTAACGATCTCCGGTCGCCGTAGGGTGAGGCCTGCAGGCAACAGACTTGTGGAGTTTGTCGCCTGAACAGTGAAAGGCCCGAGACGGCGACGCGCCGTGTTCCGCGCGCGCCTCTCTCTAGAGGCATTGCAGCCGCATGCAGCTGTTGAAGGTGACGGGGTCCGCATGAATTCATGCGGGCCAACACCTGGCCGGGGGAGCGTGATGAAATGCACAAGCACTCCAGCACCCGGCTAAACGTAGCAGAAGAACACCGTGTGGTTTTAGTCAGTAAGAGTCTGACAGACCCCTCTACCCACCCCAGGGTGGAGGACATCCATGAGGATTTCGAAACAATAAAAAATAAAAAAAGGTGATAGAGGCTAATTGCTTATGATGGGTTAGATGTCCGTCGTGGACGCCATTTTCAGGATTCTTACGAAGGTATTGATTGAGGGAATCCTGATTTGAAAAAAAATCATTTCAAAAAGGTATTAGCACTTTCGCTGAACTTGGTGCAGTGGGTTAAAATACTTGAAAGTATGACAAATTATATGCAGTGTTATGTCAGTAGAGTCTTCCTTTACTCGTCAAACCGTAAAGGCCTACTTTTTGCATTTATGGGCGTGTGGCTTGTGGCCTACTTTTTGTTACGCTTCTGTGCCGTTTTTAACCTGCAAAATGAAAATCAAAATATTTTATTTCACATAAACCAACATGGGCACTTATGAGCCGTCAGAAAATGGGTGCACGGTTCCAATTGGTTGTTTCTGCTCTTTTGTATATCTTTGACCTTTATTCCTTGTGTTACCATGTATTGTGTGGTGTATAATCAGAATTCTGTATTTTAGTCTTAAATTGTTTACAGCAAAGACGTCAGACTAGACAAAATTCTCTGAAACCTAGACAATGGTTTTTTGTGATTGTGAGTAATCCTTCTTCCCATAATCTGTTTGTGCGAGATGTTTAAATCTGTCCCTTTGTGCCAAAGCGTCGCCTCAATGACCGAAGGACGTCCCTGATTTAGGTAGGTACCCATAAAATATACCATATAACATTTTATTATAATTATGATATATTTATAAACTAGCTGTTGCCAGCGGCTTCGTCCGCGTAAGTGTCGGAAATTATCCCACGGAAACGGGCTACTGGGTCAAAAAGTAGCATAATATGTTAAACTCAAACTCAAACTCAAACGCAAAGCATTTATTTCAAATAAACCGATTACAGGCACTTTTGAATTATCAAGGGCTCGGTCAGTCAGAAAGATGAAGCTAGTTACCCATTATAAAGCGTAGTAGGTACTTATCGAGAAGAACGGGCAGGAACTCCATGGACACTCTTTTAAATCAAAATATGGTTACAAAATATAAGTTACATCGTTCATGTTGAAATTATGCATGTGAGAACGATGCAGAACGTTAAAAGCGTCCGTAATAAAAAGACAAAAGCAATTCAAATATTAAATTAAATTAAAATAAGCGTGGCAGCTAAGAAATGACCAGTCCCCACTGATAGCGCCCGTTCACGAACAGGACGCATGGATCAGCACCATTCAGCTCAACCATTTTGAAGGGAACTTAATGATCCAACACACACGCCACCACCAGCGACACATTAGAGTGAGCATGACATACTCTCAGCCACCAGGGCACATTCAAGTCAATGAAAGAAAAACCTATTAAATGGTAGCTTTATAGTAGGTACATACTCGTGCTACTCACATAGTTACTCTTTATAACATCAGCTATCTGCCAGTGAAAGTCCCGTCAAAACCGGTCGAGCCTTTTCGGAGATTAGCCGGAATAAACAGACCGACAGAAAGACAGACAGATATCCAAATAAAAAAAAATTGTTTGTTTTGCATTTAGTAAAAAGCTGTTATTTTGACATTACAAACACAAACTTCAACTGTATTTATTTGTGTAAATTTTAGGTTTGTTGATTTACAACACTACAACAAAATATTAGCGCCTATCTGCAAAGGTTTCCCTACCATGTTTTGTAAAAATATTTAACTCTAAAGGTGCCATAAACATAGAGTTAATTGAATGTGTCTCCTGTGGCGTTGGTTAAATAAAACCTTGTCATAGTACCATGTCATGTCCCACGGCAAACCACAGGGGAGGTGATTCAGGTAACATTCAATATTTGTGGTCAACCGTCACACTTGCTACTGGAAATTATACCTCATCACTGAAGACATTAAGTTCGTTTTTGTGTTCAATAAATACTGAAATTGATACTCATTTTCCGCTATAATAAATAATAGAAAACTGAAAGCGAGTGCAGGATACTTGCTATGAATTGAACATGTTTTTAAAACGTGTTTTTTTCTGGCATACGATGAATTTTGATGCAATTTTAATGGAATATTTTCTTTGTGCCTGTTCCGTAATTGCATTACATCGAAGTTATTGTTATGGGACATTTATAATAGGAAACTTTTGTTATTTCAACCAAATGCTGGGCTCTATTTTCCCGTTGCTATTTTCATAATAATATTGTAATTGAAAACCCATCTGCCTAAATATTTTATGAGCTGGATTTATTTTTCAGTCTTTTTTCCAACTTAGTTCTCTTGTTGTCATTTACCAAAAATGAGGAGAAATATTTATGATACTAGTGCGGCAAGTTGGTTTTATTAATGTTATTACTGGGTTAATATCAATTTCCGCACGTGTATCATACAACGTTTTTCAACACATTTGCGAGAAAACAGTACAATATTAATATCGGATTCCTCGCTTGAACTCATTTATTATTACTTTGTTTATAAATATCAGTCGGAAAGTCGCAACAATCTTTGACGTTTCTAATTTGAAAACGGCACGAATTACAAATAGCGTCACGTGCGCCTGGTGAAAATTAGAACTACATCTTTCGTCTCATTTTCTCTTTAGTATTAAAGTGAGACAAACGTATTGAGCAAAAGCGCTTCCAAGGAGGTTCGATTATTTAGCTTATTTATTCTCGTAATGTGAAACTCCTTGGTGTAGTTCTTATATATTTTTTATGGAAATTAAAAATAAACCGTAAAGGATACGCACGGCGCTATACAACGGAACATGCGGTAAAATAGGTACTTAGGTGTGAGTACCTAATTTACCGCACGTTCCGTTGTATGGTGCGCAATTTTTAACTTTCGAACCATGTATAGAGGCATCGTAAATGCATTATTTGAGCAAATGTGTTGAAAAGTATTTAAGTATTACTGTACTAAAAATATCAGGTAAGTATTGTAAGAATCTAATAGGTCGAGTACTAGGCAGGCCTTTTAAGTTCTGTCGTTTCCATATTTCCCGGTAATTTTGAATTAGAAACTGTTCTATATTCGAATGTGTTTAAATTTTGAATCTCAAAACAGTTGAAAGTATTAGGATTAATGCTATTCTTTAGTCACAGCGTCGATTGGAATCTGCCAGGTTACGTACGAAAATGAAACTTTCTAAGGAAAATGTTCGTGCAATAATTTTCTACAACTTTAGAAGAGGCCTGACACGGTTTAAGTGTTTTGAAGAGCTAACATCTGTATTCAGTGATGAAGCCCCATGTCTGCGGACTGTCGAACGCTGGTATTTAGAATTCCAGCGTGGACGTACTAGTGTTAGTGACAAATCTCGCGAAGGACGCCCAAAATCCGCCTTCACCGAAGATAACATCATTGCTGTGAGACAACTAATTCTCGAAAATAGTCATGTGACGTATCGAGAGATAGAGGCTCTATTAGGCATCTCAGGGCCAACCATTCAGAAGATCTTGCATGAAGCGCTTGGTGTGCGAAAGCTAGTTTGCCGTTGGATACCGCATCTGCTTTCCGACGATCACAAGGCGGCTCGCGTCAGATGGTGTAAGAAAACTCTGCAAAGGTTCAACCGAGGAGAGTCAAATCACGTTTACGACATAATCAGTGGTGACGAATCTTGGATCTATGCCTACGATCCTGATTCTAAACAACAATCTACAATCTGGGTCTTTCAAGACGAGCGAAAGCCGACTAAAGTTGTTCGTTCTCGAAGCACTTCAAAGAAGATGGTGGCCACGTTCGTTGGAAAAACCGGCCATGTTGCGACTATTGCACTTGAAGATCGTGGAACGGTTAACGCAGAGTGGTATACCACAGTTTGTTTACCACAAGTCATCGCCGAACTTCGAAAATCTAACTCAAAGCGACGCATCATCCTGCACCACGACAACGCAAGCTCACACAGCGCCCATCAGACGATTGAGTATTTGAAGCAGGAAAAAGTAGCAATTCTTGACCATCCTCCATACAGTCCTGACCTAAGCCCTAACGATTTCTTCACATTTACTAAAATTAAGAAAAGTCTTCGTGGTCAAAGGTTCCAGTCCGGTGAAGAAGCAGTCGACGCTTTCAAGTCAGCCATTTTGAATACCCCCACTTTAGAGTGGAATAAATGTTATAATAACTGGCTTGAGCGAATGGAAAAGTGTATTAAGCTACGTGGTGAATACTTTGAAAAACAATAAAAAGTACTATAAGGTTATAGTTGTGTTTTTTTCTTCAAACGACAAAACTTAAAAGGCTTGCCTCGTAAAAAGTTTTTCCGTATTTTATAGGTATAAAGTTGAAATAAAATCTCTTTGGTCGTTTTGATACCATTAAGAAATGTAAGTTAAAGAAAAACGATTTCCCGCCAGTTTTCAATTGCTTTTCTGTCCGCCAAAATGAGTGAATCTAACGAAGAACATCGATACGTTTGGAAGTTTTATCAAACAAAAAAACATTTCACAAAAAATTATACCGACGAAAAAAAAACTGAAAGGCAAAAAAAAATTCTTTCAGTCTAACTTAGCTCTTAATTTTATGTTTGGCGCTGACTCAAAATTAGTAATTTACATTAATTTAAGAGCTTAGTTAGATTGAAAGGTTTATTTTTTGCATTTCAGTTTCTTTTTTCGTCGGTTATTTTTTTTGCAAAATAGGTTTTTATTTTTCGCTTTTCAGTTTCCTTTTCAAATAAGAACTTATTTATTTATTTAGGGCTACCAACAACGGCTTACACAACTGAAATCTTAAAAAAACATGAAATTAACACTTAGTAGGTATAGTGGATCAATTACTTTAAGGTAAATACCACATTACCAAAATTAAATTATGTTAATATACAGCTAGGGTACATGACAAGTTTTCAAGCCAACTTAATACTAGGGAAAAATATTCTAGATATAAAAATCATCAAACAGCCTTCATAACAAACCAGAGAAACAGTCAATTATTTTAGATTTCTGCATATTTAGGAACAAAGTGTATATCGATTAGATCGCTACTACATATTTAATAAAACCTTGCAAAATCTAGCATATAGACAGTTATGTGCTATACCGTTTATCTCTGTGGAGGACAAAGAAGAGTAATAGGTCGAGCACGCAAGATATTGAGTGCGAGTAGTGGAGGAGAGTCGACAATTCCTTTAAAAAAAATACATAGAAACATTGCATCGTTTAAACATCTTCGTTTTCTAAAGTGTTGAAGAACTTCAATCTATTTTTATACGAAGATGTTTTTTTTTGACAAAGCCAACAGAAACAGCTAGATGCCAAACGAGGCGTTTTTAAACGTGTTCTAGACGCAAACTATTCGTAGAATAGTGCGGCCGCCACACCATATTACAGTATTCTGCTACATATAAAAAGCTACAGCAAAGTACACTGTTTTAAGACAAAAACGCAGCATTTTGGACGCTTTTTAGTTATGTGGTGTAGGTATGCTGCAAATGTTAATTTTTGGTCAAATAGAACTCCGAGGTCACGTACTGTGTCTATTTAAGTAACTTTGTCATTAATGTAATACTCAACCTTTACTTAAAAGATTATTAAATTTGTTCTTATATATTTAACGTGGTAACATTTCAATGCATTTGATGCATTTGCATTTGAATGAGACTATTAAGATTATTATTACTATTACTATTAATCTGTAAGAGCGAGGAGTCTCGGACAGACTTAATTATTCTGAGAAACTTTAAATCATGCGCATACATAAAAATTTCAGAGTGCTGAAAACAGTTAGGAATGTCATTAATGAAATTGTTTAATAAAATTGGCCCCAGATGTAAGTCCTGTGGGACTCCAGAGGAGATATTTTATACGTAATATTGATAACCGTTTAAATAAAAATCTATCTGGTAAATATGAAATCACCCCTTCAAGTAAGGACCCATAAGCATGCAACATAACCACTCACGCGCCCCATTGCAAAAATTAGTAATTTTTGAAATCCGTGAAACGCCCCCATCTTCATTATTTCACCACTTCAAACTGTCAGCGGACAGCACGTTTATTTTTATTTTTTTGAATTTTATGCGTGGACCCACCCCTTCTGTTTCATGTTTTTTGGAAAGGTGGTTAAATTTTGAATTTTTGTTTCGAAAGCCATGTGTGTGTATCGGACGTAAGAATAAAATTATCTGTGGTTGAAAATAAGTTTGCGAAGTGTACTGTGGGCTGTCAATCTGCCATTTCGTCGTCGCGGATTTTATGATACACAATTAAACGGTAAGTAATGATTATAATCAATATTATATACCATTTTGTTCGTGATTTAACGCTCTTTCGAGTTATCTATACTACATTTGAATTTCGAGTTTTAAAATCGTTCCTATAATTAGAAATATGTTTCATTGTTGTCTGAAAAATTCTTAGCTCTTGAAAAACGTAATAAAAACGAATCTATTACTACTTTTTACGTAAATTAATGTGTATTAACCATGTAGCCTGGTTAATTACGAACAGTTTGGTACCAATATTATATCATTTCGTTGTGATTTCAAAGTACAAAATCTAATTGCAAAAACCAATAGCCAATTTTTTTCGAAGCACGCGGCGTGGCGTAGTTCATTGACACGGATTAAAGAAACCTATTCATGATAAATTGTGGTTATTCTTCTCTCTTGAAACCTTTGAGTTCTGATTTGTGATAATTACTCAAAAAAAAAAAAACAATCTCGATTTTTGCCATATTTTTCAGAAAAAATGCAAAATGGATAATATTATTCAAGGACAGGGTGGCAGGCGAGGCTCAGCAGGTCGCAGGCGCTCGCGAGGGCGAGGGCGATGCCTATTTGGAGAGAGGTATAGTGTATAATGTATATCAAATACATAAGTACCTGTTTGAAAAGAGGTATAGTAGCTGTATAAAAAGTATATATCTAATACATTTCTCTCTCAAAGAGAGGAGCCCTGTGTCCCAGCAGTGGGAACTTGATAGGCTAGTTACACATACCATCGAACTGATTACCTAACTTAACGGGATCAACTTTGAAATCAAATTGTTCTCTCAACTTCTTAACTCAAATTGTATATAATATAATACATTTCCCTCTCAAAGAGAGGAGCCCTGTGTCCCAGCAGTGAGAACATTATAGGCTGATTACACTACATAGCATCGAACTGAAAAACTTAACGGGATCAACTTCAAAATCAAATTGTTCTATCAACTTGTTATCTCAAATTGTATATAATCTAATACATTTCCCTCTCAAAGAGAGGAGCCCTGTGTCCCAGCAGTGGGAACATTCTAGGCTGATTACGCTACATAGCATCGAACTGAAAAACTTAACGGGATCAACTTCGAAATCAAATTGTTCTCTCAACTTCTTAACTCATATTGTTTTTTTTTCAGTACACCTGCAGGGCCAGCGCCAGAGGCAGAGCCAGCGCCAGGGCCTTCTGAGCTCTGTCCCGCAGCACCAAGTCCCGCAACACCCAGCCCCGCAGCACCCATGCTGACCCCGGCTGAAGAGTATGTGTTCATATCTTTATTTGCATTTCATAATGTTTGAAGATCTTACAATGGGCTTAAAGCTAAGGCACAATTATGGACCCTGTAGGGCACAGCAAAAAGTATAAAATTAATGTTTTAAATAGAATTAATACTTAATTAATTATGGATTTTCTGTAGTTTCTGCCTACCCCCATGGGAAGAAGGCGTGAGTTTATTTATGTATGTATGTTTTGAAACATGTCCTTAGTATTAAATAACTAAATTATTACATTTATTATTCTTGTTTAAATTAAAACTTATTTGATAATAAAATGTACTAGAATATTTATGTATGTAGGTATGAATGTGAATGTATAGTTTTGAATGTATGGGGATTTTGTGTCCTGTAAACATTATATAATATTTACATAACATCACATAACGTAACATCACGCCTGTATTCCCCGAAGGGTTAGGCAGAGGTGTACCTATAGAACACCCACATTTCGCCAGTTATGTTTAAGTCCCATGTAATAGGGGGCGAGCCTATTGCCATCAACCAGGCACAAATCCAGACTCCGGGTTGCTACCGAGAAATTCCAGATGGAAAAACCCAATAGCACTTTGCCCGACCTGGGAATCGAACCCAGGACCTCATGCTCAGCAGTAGCGCTTGCGACCACTAGACCAACGAGGCATTTCATAATAATTAATATAAATATTGATGTTTATACTTATTACAGACTTATGAAGCAGAAAAAAAATATAGGTACTCCAGGCAGAAACCCGACGTGTAGCTCCTTCCCAGCTTTCGCCATTTGTACTCTTGTTGCCAGTCTGCCGGCTGTCTGGCTGGGTTTGATTGGAGGCGCACACTTGTATTTGTCCGTGTTTATGTTAACTTGCATGTAATTGTGTAGCCTATGTTGGTGATCCAATGATAAACAAATAAATGACTACTTGTGAAATAAAAGTTATAATTACGTTGTACATTTTTTATTTTTTATCCTTAATTATACCCCAATACACTTAATACTGGCCGATACTCGACAATTAATTGCATACATGCAATATTTAAAGTTACAATATTAAAATTACACACATTTTCAGTAAATTTCAAACAAACAAACTATACACATAACCCTTTCTTGGTAGTCAGGTAAAAATAATAAACATCCGTGAATAGCGCGCTTTATTCTCACGCTCAAAATGGCCGCCATGACTCATTCTCGAGAGTATATTCCCGCGATGTTATTATTCTTTGTATTTCAAAACTTTGGAGAAAATAGTAAATATTATGATGGCATTGTGTAGTTAATGAATGGGGCTTCATTTTTTGTAAAAAAAAACATAGGGTCAACGCTTTAGTTAGTGAAATAAAACAGATTTTATTATTTATTTGCGAATAAAAAAAAAACTACGTCATATATAGTTCTAAAACAAAATGTATAATCAAGCCTGGTCTGTCCACTATATCAAACAGTCATTAGTTTACTATCAGTTCATAGAAATATTTCGTGTAGAAGTCGTGTATAAGTGGCTAGGCGCACGGCGCGCGCCGACAAAAAATGTTCGCGGGCATTTCGGCCTACGTCACGCGTAAGTACAAGCGCGTGAGTGGTTATAAGATAGGATATTAGATAGGATTTTGTGGGAACCTTTATCGAAGACCTTGCTTAAGTCAGTATATATGACGTCAGCCTGATTACGAAAAACGAAACGACGGATATGAATGTGAATATGATTATGGCCAGCATCAACAGCCCCAATTAAAAGTTCTGCGAATGGAACCAGATTAGTACTTGTTGTTCTTAATCCAACAAATCTGTGCTGGTGATCGCTAATGAATAGCTTTAGATGGTTTTGGAAATGCGGGCAGAGAAGTAACTCAAACACTATGGCAAACGTTGAAAGATCTGAGACGGGCCTATATTTTTTATGTTGTCATTGTTATCCGATTTATGTATAGGCGCCATGTTTGCCATTTTCCACTTTATACGGAATATGCCAGAAGTTAAGGATTTGCTGTATATGAGCATAAGTGGACACACTAAATTCGCCGCGCAAGCTGTAATAGATATTACCGTTGTTAATTTCTAAGCTTTTGAATTTTTTGAGAATGCTCTCACAGCTAATATTTCGAACTTCCCTCGACAGCCTTCCGTCCCCAACATCACACCCTCTATGACAGTCATACCCCAGCTGGATTTAAAGTTCAAATCAAGATGAATGAAATAAGCCCAAACACGAAGTAACTGCTGTAATCTGTAAAAGAGCTCTCTCGACTGTCCTCCATCTCCATCATCAGATGATCTCCAGGTCTTTTTTTGTTGAAGCGTCATTAGAACTACACATATGTGCCAAGTTTCAATAGAATCGGTTCACAATTGAACATTCAGTAGGTGAAAAATAATTTAACCTCTATTTTTTTACCCTCAGGGGTTGAACTCGTTTTTCAATTTTAAATGGGACCAACTTCGAGGTCTCTTTCCATTAAAAGAAGAATCATCAAAATTTTACTACACTGTAAAAAGTCATGCGTGGTCATAAATACAAAAAAAAAAATACATTTCGACTTGAGAACCTCCACCTTTTTTTTTCGTTGGTTAAAAAAAGCGAAAAAATGCGCCAGAGGTCGCAAAAAATTATGTGACCTTTATAGACATAATGAAGTGTCAGTTTCAAGAGTTTTCAGTCGGGGAATTTTGATGTTAAAGATGCAGCTCCCTCTGGTCGCCCTATTGCGGATAAAGACGATGATATTTTTATAAAAGTGGTGCAAGATCCGGTATTAGACTGTTTATTATTAAACTGTTTTGTGGTCAACCCCTACCTCTTCAGCTATGTCGTAACTACAGTAGTTACGACATAGCTGAAGAGGTAGGGGTTGACCACAAAACAGTTTTGACCCATTTGAAAAAGTCTGGGTATACAAAAAAGCTCGATACTTGGGTGCCACACGAGCTCTTAATCTAGAATTTGTATATAAAATACAAAAGAACTTTTTCTTCGACCTAATATTATTAAAGTACGTATTAGTATATTTGGAATATTAATATTAATAACATAGACGACTGAGCAATTGTGAAGTTTTTAAGGTAAGACTTAAGAAGTACAAAAGTATATCTAGACTTCAAACTTTTACGCATGATGAGACTTGACATCACGACCCGAGGCCATGCCTGCATATTTGTATACATACATAAACTCACGCCTTCTCACCATGGGGGTAGGCAGAAACTACAGAACGCCACCTGCTACGACCCATACATACTCCTTTTGCCTCGTTTACGTTCATACATCTGGTCATACACGCACGCCGGTTGTGAGTACTACGCACCTGACCTTTCTCAAGAACATCACAAATAAGGTCACTGTATGTCTTCCTAGGGCATATTTGTATTGGATGGTTATTCTAGTACATAAACAACTTAAAGCAAGGTTAGAGTAAATAAACATAAACATCCTCTGGCACATTGTTTGTCTAAGCGATGGTCAGATTACCAGCGTGTCTATATAGGTACGAGGGGCGTTCAATGTATACTCGGTATAGGCATGAAAAAAAAAACGTAAATTCAATTAAAATTATTTTTATTTTTCAATGTAATCCCCAACACCTCAAAACATTTATTACATCTCGAAATTAACTTTTTAATACCCTGTAAAAATAACTTTCCTCTTTCTCTGAAAATTGCGCATTTATTGCCGCCTTGAGCTCTTCATCGTTGAAAATCGTTTCCCACGAAGGTCTTTTTTCAAATTAACAAATAATAATCACTTGTGGCTAGGTCCAGGCTATAGGTTGGGTGGTTAATTTCTTCGAAACCACAATCTCGCACAGCAGCCTTGGAAACACGCGCCGTGTGGTCGGGGGCGTTGTCGTGAAGAAGCAACACACCAGTGGTCAGATTACCCCATATCTATTTTTTTAATTGTTTCCCGTATATTTCGTAAAGTGGATGCGCAGGACGCTGCGTTTATGGTTTCACCTTTTTGTGTGTGCTCAATCATCAAAATTCCCATTGAGCCCCAAAACTCTGTGGCCATGATTTTTCCGGCAGACGGAACGACTTTGAATTTCTTAGGGGGCGCAGTAACCTTCTTGTGCCACTGCATGGACTCCTGCTTACTTTCAGGGTCATAATGATGAACCCATGTTTTATTTCCAGTAAAAATTCGATCGAAAATACTTGATGGAACTTCACCACAGAGCTCTAAAAACTCTCTATAGCACTCGATTAGCACTGACTTTTGAAAGGTAAGATAAGATAAGATAAGATAATATATATTTGCTTAAACATGTGTCATACATATAAGAAAAGACATGCTGGTAAAGAAGGTCATGAAGAATAGTGTGCACGGTACCAACAGAGACGTAGGTTATCTCTGCTATCATTTTCATCTTCAGTCAGGCATCCTCCAGTATAAGCTTCTTACCTTCTCTCACGTTTTCTTCCGTAGAGGCGTCACCGGGCCACCCGAGCGTGTGTCGTCTTCAATACTCTCTCTGCCCCTTTTAGATTCACTTGACCACTTTTGAACCATAGATAACGAAGGTGCAGAATTTTGGTAAACAGCCGCCATCTGTTCGTGAATAGTTTTTTTGACATGTTCCTTGTTTGGTAAGGAATTTAATAAACAGCGCGGTGCCCGATTTTCTTCAACATTGTCACGTGAGCCATTCCAGTTGTCATTGACTTAGGATAACTAGCAAACTTATGGATACAACTATATGAAATTTTACCTTTATACCCTTAGATAATGTAATTAATTAATCAATTAGTCAAATTACCCACATTATTAGTAAATCACCCTCATACCAAGAATACGTTGAACGCCCCTCGTATAAGTCCGTAGCCGACTACAGGCAGCAGCAGCAGGCGACGTGTTGCCGCGACACTACTCGTTTCTATGTATTTCTATGAAAACGACGTGTCGCTAGCTACGGAAGGTATTTCATAGAAATACACAGAAACCAGTAGTGTCGCGGCGACACGTCGCCTGCTGCTGCTGTCTGCAGTAGGCTACGGACTTTTTTTTTGTTTTTTTAATTATTATTTTTTTGGACTTTTATACTACTTGTATATGTCAGTCCGGTTAATCTTATTCAATACTTCACCAGTTTAACTTAAGCTGATAATAGTTTAAACAAAAGACACGACACACACACTTCACTGTTAGGGTTTGAGAGTATAGAATTCATAATTCCGACCTGCAATGTGTCCATATCTAATTTGTCCAAGAATTCCACTCTCTCTGTTTGAAATTGAACACATTCTATCAACAAATGGTATACATCATCTATTACTCCACAAGTATCACATTTAGGGGAAGAAACCTTTCCTATTAAAAAGGCAAAATTGTTTAATGGAATATGTCCGGTTCTGATTCTGTGCGCTATAATAATCAGTTTTCTACTTAAACGACTATAGGTATACCAAGACTATAGGTATACGAGGAGGCTCACATTGAATAGTTTTATACCATATGCCCTTTTCCAATGATCTCTGATTGAAAAATTCCTTCCACTAATCATAACACTGTCCATTATATTTCGTTAATATTTCTGAATAATATAGTTTCACATAAATTTCTTGTCCTTCTGTACATCCAATTTTCGCCAGTCTATCTGCCTCCTCATTACCACGTATCCCAATGTGTGAAGGAACCCACTGCAATATCAGATCCACTCCTTTCTCCGCTAATTCATTGATTTTAGAGAGTATCTCGTATGCTATCGGTGTACCTCTGCGACCAGAGGCGCATCGAGCGATATGATATAAAGCACTCTTACTATCTGAACATATAACAGCTTTAGTCTCATCAATTGTTTTGATTTATGATAGTGCTTCTGAGATCGCAATAAGTTCCAACGACAATCAATGGTTATTTACAAAAAACGTCCCCTGATATTACATTTGTTTCCACAGACTTAGCTTGTAAGTTTGAGTGGCATGTATTGAGTGAAAATCTGGGCAGTGATCATATGTGCATTAAAATTAAAAGTAATTATAGGGAAGCGCCATACATAAATAAAAAACCTAAATATAAATCGGCCTACTGGGAGAAATATACCAAAACATTAGAAGAAGTCATGTTACCATATTGTGAAGAATTAGATGCTCAACGAAATTATGATTATTTCATAAACATCATAAATAGTGCGGCTGATAAATATGTACCGTATACAAAACAGAGCACATACTCTAAACCGGGTTTCCAACCAAAGTCTTATTGGAATGAAACACTCTCTAAATTAGTAGCTGAAAGAAGGTTAGCACTAAGTAATTTTAGGTCAAATTCTACCCCCTTTAACTTAAACATTCTAGAAGAAAAGACAGTAATCGCTAAGAAAGCTATTAGTAAAGCCAGAATAAATGAACGCCGTAATTTTTATACAGGCATTGATGAGTCAACATCGACCTCAGAAATGTGGAATCGAATGCGATGATTGAAGGGGTGTAGCTCAACTAAATCATATCCGTCAAGGGACCAGAAAGTCTCCCTAATCTGTGGTTTAGCTCCTGTTTGTGTTTGCTATGAGAAACCAACATTTCATTCAGCAAATGCACAGTTGGAAATCCCGGTAACATTACATGAACTATGTAATTCGCTAAAAACTAAGGATACAGCACCTGGTGAGGACGGAGTTTCCTATTCAATGATATTTAATTTACCAACCATTGGAAAAATATTTTTAGTAAATTTGTATAATGATATTTTAAATACTAGGGTGGTACCTGTACAGTGGCGTGACATAGTATTGATGCCTATTCCTAAACCAACTACACCTTCAGATAGCAATCCAAAATTAAGGCCTATCTGCTTAATGCTTGTGTATGATTTTTCACTCCATACTGACAAAACGCATTGAATGGTTCATAGAGAAAAACAATATATTGTCACCATATACGTCGGGTATTAGAAGAGGACAATCATGTCAGGACTGTTTAATGAGATTGACCACACAAATTCAATTAGGTTTCTCGAAGGGTTATGCCACTGTTGCGTGTTTTATAGATGTTGAAAGTGCCTACAACAATGTATTAGTTAGTAAAATGCTATCGATATTAAATGAAATCGGGATTGGTAACAAATTATGTTCATATTTATGGACTTTTTTGAAGGAAAGACATCTTAAAATTATTGATGAATTTAATGAAAATGACACTATGATTAGATATACAATTTTAGGATTAGCACAGGGTGACCCTATTTCACCAATATTATTTAACGTGGTAACTTTATAAAACCAAGTCTACGCCGATTCACACCATGGAGAGTGAGCTATGTATTCCGCCATTGCACATAAGAAGAAAATTCTTAGCCTACAAATATTGTTTAAAATCCCTATCTTGGACGAACAATGCAACGATTAAATTATTAAAGGAACTAAATACGTTTATTACCAACAGTTATTGGACACGAAAAAACATTCCATTACTTGTGACTGTTATAAATGAAATTGAGGATGTTCAGGTTGCCTCGTCCTCTCCATTGGAGATGTATACCTTAACAACATGGGTCACTTACATTGATGCGAATAATATAATTTCAGTTGGTTTAGAGAGCATGCATCGAGCTAAAGATTCTTACGAATTAAACCTGTTGAAACACGCTGTAATGAAAGAATTAATAGAGAAATATGCTGATTGGGTAGTAATTTACACAGATGGATCTATGACCAAGAAAGGCAGGGGAGCTACATTTTATACTCGCTCGCAAGAAAACGCTAGTAGATATTTTAAAGTAATTGGCTACGGACTTGTACCTTAACGCGTTAATTAGGTGTATATAAAAACACAGTATGTTGGTGTTATATTTTTATGCTTACCTTTCAAAGATAAGATTAACTTCGCAAATCATGCCAAATGAGACAATATCTATTCTTATCAAACATACAACAGGTTAAAAATACATAATGAAGTCAAAACTGTCAGGAACATTAAATATAAAAAAAAAAAATCGCTACGTGGCTTGGGAACGAGTCTGATGCCGAAAATGAATAAGTACAGATTTTTGAATTTTTGTCCGTTTCTTTGTTTATCTGGATGTATGTTCCGCATTGCCACAAAAACGGCTGATCGGATTCGTATAATTTAGCATACAGATAGTTTATAACCTGGTTTAACATATAGGGTACTTTTAATCCCGGTAGTAAGGTACGTTCCGGTGGGATATTTTCCGACCTCCACGCGGGTAAACCCGCTGGCAAAAGCTAGTTAAGGATAATTTACTATCGGGCTAGAAATCTCATGCAACCTAGTATGTAAATATCTTAGCCAATTTTCAAATGGTCAGTAAGGCTTTTTTTTTTAAGTCTTCTGCTTCTAATTGAATGCAGCTGAATAAGAGCATTTAACGAAGATAATGAAGATAATAAGGCCGACGAGCACGTTGTAGGCACCAGAGAACTGCCAGAAGAAGTAAGCATCAGGGTAGAAGGAGCTAACCACCTCCAGGATCCAGTTGATACCCATCACGGTGAACAACTTGACATATAGAGTGAATCTCTGAGTCTCTCTCCTGTCCTGGGTATGTGTGGAACTTTCCTTGCCACGCAGCATGTTCGTCTCTTTCTTGATCTTCCATATCTTGAAGGCAGTCAGTCCAAAGAATGACATATTTGCAACACAGAGAAGGACAATCGGCCCATACAGGTAGAGCAATTTGCTGTTTTCATACAAGAAGCATCCCTGTATCCTGAGCTTAGACAGCAGTGGGTGCTGGATGGGCATATCGGAGAACTCCAAGGCACCGAGTAAAATGGTCAGCGTGGTCAATTACAATTGCGTACCAACCTGCGTGAACATTTTCATAAATTGTACCGTGTGTCTACGTGGCGATTGGTTAACAGACCTCCACAACCCAGTTACTGGGTAACACGATACCCCTTGGTAAGGTGGTTTGTCAGACTTTCGGGCTTCTGAAAATCCGTAAAGACTTTCAAACATACACGAATGATAACCGGGACCAACAGCTTAACGTGCTTTCCGAGCAAGGAGAGATCTCGGTATGTAAAGATGGTCACCCATGCAGGGACCGACCGCGGCATGCGTAGCATAACCTGATCGATCTACCCATCCAGCTGTTATTACTTAGCCACGAGCCCCTCTTAAGTGTACCTATAGTGCGTGTTATGTAGTTCTTATCCAGCTCTTCCTCTAAGGACTCAGGTGCTTTTTGGATATTTTTCGGTCGAACGTCCAGCATTTTAAACAAATATGTAAATTATTTTACTCATTCAGTGTCGACTTTCGAAGAAGTTCTCATACAAGCAGGGTGCCCGATGGGATTTCCCATCGTCAAAAATGATGAAATACCATAAAACTTTCATCGCCCTTCATTAATTTTCAAAAATCATTCTTTAGTGCTCACCGTCGTTGCAAAAGGAACTCTTGTGCAAAACATGCTTCTAGACTCGGTTTAGGATGTGCATCGTCTGTCAGTAAATGAATGAACTTAAGATTTTTATTCGGTAGATGCAGGTAGAAACATGTATTGTAGGTATAGAAAAACCATTGAGAGAAGCAGCTAAGCTAACAAAGCGAGCGATGTTATGCACGCGCCTCTCCATGGGAATGGAGCAGCCGGGCCCGCGCCATTGATTTCCCGAGTGGCCGATTCTGGCCGCAGATCGTAAACGCGGCGTCATCCGGGCGCGTCACTCATACAACGTGATCAACACTTGGAAATGTTCGCTTAATTACACAGTTTTTTTGTTATAATAATTCGTATTTTTATGTAGCTCAGATCGAAGAAAATATAGGTAGATGTATTGCGGACTAAGGCATGGTTGCGAGTCAGTCCCTTCCTAACCATAATTATTTGTTTTGATGACGGCTGGTGTGCATAAGTGTGGAAGAAAAAGACATAATGACAAAATAACTATGATTTTTGGTTTGGTTAGGCGTCTAATAAGTAAATAAGAGTTTAGGGCCAGATCGAGTTCCTTTGTCACTGCGTATGGGTACATTCTAAAGCACTTAGTTGTGTGTTATGTAAATCAGGAAATAATGTTACTGCAAAATCAACCTCTAAAAGCATATCTTCCACCGTTCCTACTCTGGAAAACACTCAACAATCTTTTAATTAGGGACACGTAACTCGGCAACTAATCGTATCCTCGCCATCACGCGCGTCATATTATTTATGCATGTTTTAATGCGCCCTTCCGGCAACTATTTAGAAGCCTTTTGCTTTGAAGGGTTGACGCAAGTTAGCCCACTCGGTAACAAGAGGGGGATTTACCTGCTCAAAGGCATCTCCAAGGAAATGAATACAAGCTTAGGTGCGTCTGCACTTGAAGCTCGGATCGAGACGAACGCTTTTTTAGACAACATACATGGTCTGTAAAAAGACATGAACTATGGTTTCCATGAAAATCACAGCAAAAGATTTTTTTTTCATTTAAATATGTCACCGCATGATTGTGAAAACCTTTAGTTTGTAAGCTATCTCGCGAGATTGTGAACTGTCGACACACCACACCCCACACACCACATATGTACACCACAGTGGACAGTACTCATTCTCATGATTGGATGTAACGATCTTGGATTAATACATTTTGATACAAGTGGGGAAATTTTGTTATTGCATTCGAGGTGGAATACACACACGAGCCGTAGGCGAGGGTGTTATGGAGCCGAGAACTGCAATAACAAATGTCCACGTGTATCAAATGACGTTTTTCAATACACTTTTGAAGAAATAAAATAAAAGAACGAAAAATATTTTTGTCATTAAATAAATAAGACTAAATTTGCTTTTTTTCCCGCACTTTACCTTCGAAGGTTAAAGGAGAGGCAAAGGTATAAAGCCACTAAACAGCCTAATACGAAAAATAGAAAATTAAAATATTTAAATTTTTCATAAACGTATTTTTTTTTTGTAATAATCTAGGGTTTTGATGATATTCTGTTTATAAACATAATTTAAATATTCAAAAAATAATAACACCGTACAGATGCATATCTCTTTGCCAAGATTTAAAAAAACAATCACCGCCACTATAGGCATAGAACCAATTTGGACTAAGTATAGATGTAGCTATCTGTGGCAATTTTTATTTCCGCACACGTGTTGGTAAATGAAAAAAAACGCACGCGTGTGAAATACATTTCTTGTTGAACATAATCGTAGTGCGATAAGAACCAGTTTTCGAGGAAGTGTATTGAAAAATATTTTTACATGGCTGAGGAAAAGTTTCCATGACTATAAGGAACCACAATCATTATACAAATAAGTCCGACTAAAATTATAATTAGATAATGAATGACAATAGCACAGCAATCTTTTACAGCCTTGAATATGGACGACCCTATGTATAACTTTTCTGTAACTTGTTGTGCCATATTTAGGACCGAGTAGTGTAGGTACATCCAACCCAGGAAAACTTGTTGTGCCATATTTAGGACCGAGTAGTGTAGGTACATCCAACCCAGGAAAACTTGTTCTGCCATATTTAGGACCGGCTATTATAGGTACATCCAACCCCAGAAAAACTTGTTGTGCCATATTTAGAAACTATGAGGTGTCGTGCATGTCCGCACACATGCTTTTGTAAATTGACAACATTTGCACGTTTGAACCGTACTCTCCAAGGAACTCAATTATGAATGATGCTTAGATGCACTAAGCAACATTCAAAATTGAGTTCCTTGGAGAGTAATCATATCTTGGAGAGTAGTCATATTTTAGCCCTTGAGTGTACACCAGTGATGGATTACCGCCTTGAAATGTATTATTGGTACATTGTTTCACACTGTAAGATGTTTGTTTTAAGTTTCCAATACTTGTTCCTAAGTACATTGTAGCATAATAGAACATGCATGTTATGAGCCTATTTGTTTGCACACGCTTAGTAAACTAGGCTGTTGGTGACATTAGGTTTCGAACAAACTTTACTGACCCAACAATTAACGTAATATAATTAAGTACTGGTGTGGTGTTCAAGGAACGCCCACGTTATTTTCTTTAGACTTGCACTCCAGTGTTGAATTATTTGCAAATGTTGGTATGCGGGACTGTTAGAAGAGAAGAATAAAAACCTTTTAGTGAATACTTCTCATTTATGTGCATACATGTAATGAGAGAATAAACACTTACGTTACATAACTCGCTTGCTAAACATTATTTTATTTATTACAAGACCCCCAGGAGCGATTTCATATTTTGTTTCTTGTTTATATCTTTTAAGTAAACTGTGTTCCCGAAAACTATTACTTAACAACTATTCTTCGTAATTAATGGATTTGCGCTGAAAAAATATTTCACAGTATTTATACCTTCGTAGTTACTTATTATTAAAACGATAATATTACGGAAGTGAAGTATTCGTAGAATTGGGTACAGATAATAATTGCCTACGAGGAAATTGCCCCGAAATAATATAAATACATTCATTGTTATTTTAGTAAATAAAGCAATAATATAAAACGCGTTTTCCTATATTTCGTAGGTACATAAAAATAAAACATCGACGCATCCACCTTAAACAAATACAACATAGAATAAAATTAGTGACCCGCTCTTGGTTCACACGGTTCTTACGACTTGAAAAACATGAAGATTTCTTTGTTATATTTAGGTTTGATGTGTTTATTCACGTAAACCTTTCAATAAATTCTCTAAAAGATGGTGAAAATCGCGTCTAATCCCGTTGCGTAGTTTAGAAGAACAACGCGGTCACACAGACACGAAAAGCGACTCTAATTTATAATATGTGTAGACTAGCGACCTGTTGCCTTACTATGACGTGCTAATACCATCATGGTTCTATTGCGAAAAAGGGATAGTGCTATCGGTCATATATAGCTTTCACGCTGGAACAATGATGGCTTTAACACGTCATAGTACGGCCTCTGACCCTGTTTGCCACGGTTGTCCAGACTTCACACAACATCGATATTTCTTTGTTATAATATTTTATTACAAATGTATTACACACATAAACCTTTGGGAATAAGTTCCCTAAAATATGATGAAAACCGCATCTAATCCGGTTGCGTAGTTTAGAAGAACAACGCGGTCACAGGTTCAAGAATTAAGGGTATAGATCTTCTAATTTAAAATTGCGGGTTAATGGTTGATTCGCATGAATTTACGCGCCCGAAACGGGCAAATCGACATTTTTATATAATATAATTTTTTCTATATAAAAATTACAGATATTAATGTAGAAATTTCCGCAACGTATTAGGCAAATGGCACATTTTGAATTTCATGAAAAAAGTAAACTAGCGCACAGGAGTGTTAAAAGTAAAAATATTTTGAAATGAAATAAAAATGGGTAAAACAGACAAAATATTGTTATTATTTTTAATCTTTAATTTTGGCAGATTCTTATAAATGATTGCTTTATTCAGATGTTAGCTAGAAAAAAAGTTATGAGTCCTCAAACTGTTTTATATATTTTTATTTATTTTTTTATTGCCGGTTTTACCCATTTTTAATAAAAATTACACTTAATTTACACTTAAGTTTAGAAAGTGGTGAACTGGTCCATGGGGCCAGGGCTAAATAAATTAGGGCTGAGTAAGTAGCAGATGACCCCACCTATCCACCATTTTCGTATGTTCAACGTTCTGCCAAACACCCTGTATATTCGTAATTTTTTGTGAGTGGCAGACTATCACACTTGACAAAAGTACCATGGCCTGGACCAGGGCCGGGCGCGAGAGATCGCCACCGCTGATCACCTCCGCGAGGACTCAGCGGTGCTCCGCCCAAACCGGGTAGACCTCTACTCCACCGTATGCTCCACCGTATCCTCCGGACGATGCACATAATGGTAACACGCGGGCGTTTCCTCCCGGCTTTTCCGGAACAGGAACCTCCCGGAACAACCACGGCAGGTGACGTCCTGCGTGAGGTGGAAGGTGAGGACGCCTTGGCGACTCTCAAACCACTCCTCAAAGAGGGGACTTACCGCCGCAGTTGTGGCGTGCCCAGCACTGGGTTGCGACAGTCGCACACTCCATGTCGCCATGAGATCCCGCCGCAGCCCTGTCCGCTGAGCCGCGATTTCTCGCGGCAGCGGAGTTATGCCCCAGCGTTTTGCCTCCTTGCACCACTCCCACTTTTCGAATATCTAAAATTCTTTGAAACGTGTTTTTTTTCTTAAACTGGATGTATACTTAGTTTCCGTGGTTATTCAATTTTTTGCACATGTTTCTGATAATGTAATATTTTACATTGTAATTTTTATAAGGCACCATTCTGATAAGAACAAACTTCCGTTCCATTTCATGCGGTTTTCATAGAGTACGAAGACAAACCTGTAAGACACTTTTACGAATGAAATACTACCGGTTACCTTCGTCCGACATACATACATTATGAACATAAGTACGTACGTACCTACCAATGACCTACCTTTGGAATTGCACCTTTAGTTGTAGTTATATTTTATAAATAGGTACGTACTTTTTTCATAACTTCGTTCATATACTTGCCCTCTTTTTTACGCCAATCCGTTTTCTTCTGTACCTATTTCGCTTATTTCCCAAAGCTGCTGTTCAAATAAAAAAAAAACGTATGTTTAAGAACGTTCACTCTATTTCTAATATATAAATTGACACTATTTTAAAAATTAACCCTAAAACAGAAATACTTACCATACTTTGATTTCTGTAGCCTAAATTCGAAGTTCAAAATTTAGCGGTCGCTAAGATCAAAATAGTTTGACAGCGAAAATATCCCATAGGTATTTCGAAAACCACACGATATTATTTTATCCTATTCTAACCGATTTTCGTTGAAAGTGTTTTAGACAAAGGAGTATGGAAGGATCGTAGTAGGTGGCGTCTTATAGTTTATGTTTATGTACATATATGTACGAGTATGTGTTCTAGGACTTTCAATTTCATATTTGCCCGTCTTCACATTTAAGTAGTTCTAACATTCAAAATGTCCAGCACAGAGCACTTGACATGTGAGGGCACAGCAATTTAAAAATTATTAAATTTATCAATTCATTTATTAATGAAATGGCACGACTTTAGAAGTATATCCCACAAACTATGATTTATAAACTCGTCGTTTGTATTTTTTTTTCAAGACCTATCCAACTATGCCCCACTCCCGGATATGTTGACTGTTTATTTTTCATCCCTCATTAACATGGTTAGTGTGCACCACCTAATACCTAATGTATATCCAATAGTCTCCGAGTAAAATGTATGTGAGATACGGAATTATGAACAAGACGAAATTATAAGAGTTCCGTTTTGAACATTTGGAACCCTATGGAACCCTAAAATGAATAATAAAAAATATCCTCCTCACCGCAATTCGGTCACGGTGGACAATCACCACAGAGACTAGCCAAGTTCTGCAATCCCACGCGACAAGCGAGAGATTAGAAGACCAATTCCCGTATTTAAAAACGTTAAAAAGTTGCAATCTCGTCTCTACGACAATCAATGTCAAAAATGTAAGAGAAGTTAGAGGTATTTTTGGCTGATTAAGGGCCTGTTGTTTGATCAGTAGTCAAACATACTAATAGTTAAAATGCGTTAGTTTTAAAAATGACAGAAAAATGTTGTCTGACAAATGGTTAAGAAAACTAAAGTTAAAAAAAATACAATTTCCTATAAAATGTAACCATGCGCAGACAACGTAGTTAAACTTTGACAGCTTTTGACTATTGTCAAGTGACTAATTGTTAAATTGACTATTGGTCATGTTTAACTATGTATCAAACAACGGGCCCTTAGACAGATTAAAACGTTATTAAAAATACGGGATTTGCCCCCCAGGCGCAGTCCCACCACGGCTTTACGTGCTTTTGCAGGCACGGGGGGGGGGGGGGCTATCACAACATCCAACACCTTCTAGTTCTAATCTCCGGGATGTTTTGTAACATTCACTAAGTTATTTGTTTACTATATTTTGTTAAAACTCATATCGTCAAACCTTTTTCCAAACCGTTCTCTAAAAAATTAAGTTACTAAAATATCTAATCAAACCAAACCGTCAACTTTTGGAAACTCTCGAAAATAAGTACATTTACCCATGGTATAATAATATACTTCGCCAAGTATAGGATTCTGGTCTGGGGGGTGACACAAGCCTACGTCATCACCGCTGTGTGACCAGTAGTGTGTAATAATAACTTCCCAATCGCCATAATTACCAGTGCGAATCCGATAAAACAAAGAGGTTTTAACTAACATTGGTATTGTTTAAGTTGAATTATTTCGTTTGATTTGAAAAAGTAAACGACAATTTAAATGGTTTATATATATTTTTTAATAGAATGGTGACTGAAAATGTTTCCATAATTCGTGTTTTGTTGCAATAAAGTGGCAACTGGATAGTGACGTAAGCATGTGTCACTCCCGGAATGCCAGACTTGTTTTTTTAGACCATGCATTTACCTACCAAAATTTTTGACAACTTTTTGACATTGGCATGAGATTATGGTATTGAACCATTTCAAAGATGTTTTTCTAAACGAAATCTACAACTTTTTTTTTTACTACCCTGAAACAACATAATAAGACGGGTGCCTTATTTTTACACCTAAATTTCATTTTACTTTAATTTAAAATTTCTTCAGAACATAAAACGTTGTCAATCGGGGCTTTTGAGTGCAAGTGAAGTGACACAAGTTCCCCGTTTGATAGCCGAAGCGGTACTGACAAGTACTGGATCGGGGTCCTGTCGGGAACCGTGCGGCAGGGCGGTCCAAGGTGTGAGTGGTTATATAACTTGATATTTCCGATCTCATCTTTTTACGGTTAAAACGGTGAAAAAATAAAAATGAACAGATGGACCTGCATTATGCTCGAATAGCCAGCAAAGTTTCATGACCTAATATGAAATTTTACATTGAAAATTATCCATGTACGGTAGATCCAGAGGTAACTTTGAGATTTCTGTGTATCGAGAAAATTGTATGCAATCGTGTATTCGCAACTGACAGTACTTAGTAGAAGTCCTTATCTGTACTGCATATTAATATCAGTTTCAGTGAATACTGTTGAAACTACAGCCATTCATGCTAAGACAATTTTCGCAATCTCTGGTAGTAGAAGCCCTTGACTGACAGCGTTCCAAAATCTTTGTTAAATGTAAGTTTGTTGATTAAAGTAAACGATTTTAATTTAAAGTACCTAAAACTTTTAAGTATTATAAACAATTATAAACAATTCTTAACCATTAGCAACTAACATGGAGGAATATGCCCTTAATCCGATAATAATAACACCATTACTCCACTCCACTCCATCATACCTTGTTTGTTTATTTATTTAACAGAAGCTTATTGTTCCGATAAACATATACATATTGATGACATACTACTAGAGCATATACCATAACATTATTATCATCCAATGTGCATGTCTACTTACATAAAAATAGCGTTCGTATGGTTTTTTTTTTAATGACGGCATAAAATGCGCAATTTCACTCCACACCTCACTTCACTCACGACTCAAGCGTTCCATAAAACCAGTTTAGAGCCTTTTGATTAGTTGAAACTAGTTTATAGTAATGCTTGACTCTTGAGTGAGGTTCTGTAATACGGGACTAAGTGTTTGTTAACTTAGGTGTGTAGTGGATTTGCACATTTTAAACCGTGTTTAAAAAATTAAACCAATGTAATACGGCCTTAGATCCGCGGTGAGTATTATACATAAAGGCTAACAAAGTGAGTTCAGATCTAACTAATCAACGTCGCGTTGCTTGTTTCGCCTCGGTAATTTATCATCTAATAATGGTAGAATAAAATTAAAAATTAGGTCTGGTGCGTCTGGTGACCAAACGAAGTCGAAGTGTCCAAAATTGTCTGTTTTCACCACGTGATGAATGGTCACATCCTGTAGCAGGGGTAACAATGTTTGAATATCCGATCCAGTCGACAACCAATCTGAAGGTGAACTGAAGAATGCTATTGGTAAAGTTATACCTTTCAAGTTGTACAATGTAGGAGTACCATTTCTATATTTTCTTTGATTACCTTCGTCCTGGTAGTTGAACATTTGAAAGTATCCGCTCTGCACAAGCTGCACGTAATGCATTATCGTCTTCACGGACCCTCCTGCCGGTAAATGAGCCATAACATCGTCCAAGACCTTTGACTCCCACGCGCCACTACCACCATTCCCAAATAATAACAAAGGATTAAAACATGACAGGACTTGTCCTTTGCAATACTTCTCAACAATTTGCTGGGGGAATACCTCGTCTCGCATGAATTCTGAATGTCCAAGGAAATCAAGCGAGTGGTGACCATTTTCCCTGTAAAAATTTGCGAACATCCTGATTGGGCCTTTAGCATGATACATAAAAGCTAATGGGGCTAACAGAGTACCTGATTTTAATATAGTGTTATATTGCGGCATAGTTGATAAAAGGACAAGTAATGCTGTGCCCCCCATGGAGTGACCTATGAAGTTCAGTTCCGAGCTTTTTGTGATTTCACTTATGTATTGAATTGCTGCTGGTAAATCATACACACCCATTTCATGCCAAGAAAAATTCCAAAATTCTGACTTGTCAGCGCTCATTGTTGTGTGTATTCTTGAGTATCTGTTACCTCGAGCGTTCAGGAGCCACACATCGAATCCATTCTCAAGTAACATGTAAGGTAGAGCCCTATATGTGCCCAAAAGTAGCCAATCTTCAGAACTTCCAAGTATGCCGTGATGTAGTATTACTACTCTGTCGGTAGTTCGTTCGAAGTCGAGCAGCACTCGATGCATCGTTAACATATAACCATCCTCAGTAAGTACTGTGTGGGATTCTGGTAGATGTCCGTGAGCTGCGATCAACTGTTCGGCATTCAATTCAGGGTTATCTTCAAAAGTCGTTTTTGGAGGATATACTAAGGGTAACATATAAAGTTGTTCCTGGCGTAAGACATTTTCCATCTTTTCGGTAACCTTCTTCTTTTTTAACATTTCGTCGAAAAAATTTGAGAACTCACTCTTAATATTCTTTCTCTTTACTTCAGTTACTCCGGGTTTTTCAAACAATAAGTCTTTAAGATTATAAAATAAATTTCGAATCGGAGCAAAAAAATGAGCTCCCCTTATTTCTCGACTGGGCCCACAATCTTCACCAGTACACGCGTAGATTGATTTTAACAAGAAGTTAGTTAAGAAAGCAAATAAAATACATTTTCTCATCATTTGGATTACCACGTGTGCACTGAGAACTGACTGTTACGGATGCACGTTTGGTTCTGACTTTCAAATTGCAGGAAAAGATCCCGCAGATGTATTGTCTCGAAACAATCAGTCTTATTCTAATAAAACAATATCCAGGTCTGTCTAGAGGAAACGCACGTGTCTAAATAAACATAGCTATTGAACAATTGAAATGTAGCTGTGAAAAATCACTCTAAGAGGATGTTTATAAAATCACATGCATTCATTCGTCTATCTAATAATATCATATATGATGTAACCACTGTAAGTTAGTAACGCGCGACCATAAAGATGACGGTATGAAATTATATAAGCACTTACTAAGTACCGTTATGCTACTGCTTATTCCATAGCTCCTTTAAATTATGGATGCAGGTGCGAGTTCTCTGGGGTGCTAGGACAGGAAACCTCCCCGTGTGCCCGTGGGCTGGAGTTTCTCTTAGATGCGTCTGGGGGAAAGGCCAGTCACCGGGACGGTGCACCCTGGGGTGCGGGCAATGACCCCCCATTAGGTATTGTGTGCCTAATGGGTCTAGTTGCCCGTACGCTAATATCCTGTCGGAGGAACGCTCCAACGTGTGTCTCTCTGTTTAAGCAGAGACGCACAGCGGCGGAGTAAGAGCGGGCTCGGTGTGCACTAACTCTGCCGCCGGGCAGGCAGGAAGGAGTCCTCTCCTTCTGCCACCGTTAGTCTCGTAGCCCCGAAGATTGTCAAGGTTATGTCTCTGACTTTTGACGGGGGTCGAGGGTCTTGGCTTAACCGCCCGGGCCGCGAGGAAGATAACCTCTATAAAAAAATCCTCCAATATCAAGTTTTGGTGCGTGGCGAGGGTATGAATGGCTGAGGAGTAGTGTCATCTACAACTTTATAGTTGTAGGTGGCGCATCAGTCGCTAGCGCACCCCCAGCCAGAGTACCAGTGGACCCTCTGGTTGGGTTATAAATGTACACTTACCTAGGGACAGGGGGTGAACCTAGGATGGACTTTTTACATCCCCCACACTCGTGGGATCAAATATGGAAAAATGTAACACAAAAAAAACATACAAAAAAGTAGTGGAGAGGAGGGGAGTGATGTGGGGTCGGATTCCGACGCCCCATCGGGTGCAAGGGGCTCATTCAAGAGCCCGGAGCGCGTAGTGGTTGGGCCTGCAGAGAAGAACCGAAGGCTCTACCAGAAGCGCCCCAAATCAGGGGATGGCCAGGGGTCGTCCTCTGATGGAGGGAGGCACGCCGCCCGGAGAAAATTTACTCGGCAGGGTGGTGTACACGAGCGGGTTACTAGCGGAGGGCTCACCACCGAGGAGGACAGTGAGCCAAGCCGAGTCAGCCCAGCCGTGCCGGCCGGCAGTGAGCCGGATGCCGCTGACGCCTCCAAGTTGGAGCGAGTGGCCAGGTTTGAGGAGGTCGTGGTAGCCGCGATCAGGGGTGTGGCCTTAAAGAGGATTCAGTCCACTAAAGACAAGGTCATACCCACTGCCACGGCCTCCATTATGGCGGCAGCGGAGGCCTTACACCTTGGGCCTCCTTCGGATGGAATGTCGAAGATGCAGGCGGAGGTCACCCGCTTAACAGCCGCCATGGAGCTTCTCCGGAAGGAGAATGAGGAGCTCCGAGCGGATCTGGCCGGCCTCCGGGCAGCCGGTCCCCGGGAAGTATCGCCGGAGGGGACGCAGCATGGACATGGCCTGCCCGTGCCGGTGCATGCTGAGGACCGGGTTCTGACCCTGGTGCGGCGGGAGCTGGCTGCCTTCAATTGTCGGTTTTCTGCTCTGGAGGCGATTGTCCTGCGCCCCCCGCTAGCGGCGAGCCGGCAGGTCTCGTTTGCCGCCGCTGCGGCCAAGACAGGATCGACGGGGCGCTCTAAAGGCGGGCCTGTGCTGGAATCCGCGGGGCCGCCCGCGGCGAAGTCGGCGCCTCCCAAGCCCAAGAATGGCGGGGGGCCTACGCAGGCGGCGAGGGCCGCAGCTCTGGCGGCGCGACGACCGCCCCCCCGCCTCCTAATGCTCCTCCGGCCGATGCCGAATGGCAAGTAGCCGGAGAGAAGAGGAAGGCGGGTAAGGCTTCAAGGGCGGCCAAAAGGAAGGAGAGGCGGCAGCGGCGCAAGGAGCGAAGCGTCGCGGCTAGGCTCCGCGCTCCAAAGTCCGCAGCTGTAGTGATTACACTACAGCCGGACGCGGAGAAGAAGGGCGTGTCCTACCGCGACGTGCTTACGAAAGCGAGGGCGGCGGTGAACCTCGAAGAGCTTGGTGTCACCAATGGCATCCGGGTAAGGGTTACTGCGACTGGGGCCCGGATGCTGGAGGTCCCTGGTGCGGCCAGCGGCCCGACCGCTGACGCTCTGGCCGAAAGGCTTAGGGCGTCCCTAAATGCGGACGAGGCCCGAGTCTCCAGGCCCACCAAGTGCATTGACATGCGAATCCTGGGCCTGGACGACTGCGTGACGGAGGCTGAGATAGTGGCCGCCGTCGTCAGGACTGGGGGGTGCTCTGCCGAGCAGGTGAGGGCGGGCACCATTCGTCCTGACCACACGGGGATGCGAGCCATTACGGTGAGCTGCCCCGTGTCGGCGGCCAGAAAAGTTGCTGGGGAGGGCCGAAGGCTCCTGGTGGGCTGGGTTTCCGCGCAGGTGAAACTGCTGGAACCCAGACCTCTGAGGTGCTTCCGCTGCCAGGTGGGCAACCACGTGGGAGTGCAATGCACCTCGGAGGTGGACCGCAGCGATCACTGCTTCCGCTGCGGTCAGCCCGGGCACAAGGCCGGCTCGTGCAATGCCACGCCGCACTGCTTTTTATGTGCGGCAGCTGGCAAGCCGGCCGATCACCGGGCTGGGAGTAAGGCCTGCGCCCCACCCGCCAAAGCCAGGGGCAGAGGTAAACCCTCCGCAACCGCCGTCACCGCCGCACCCGCCGCCACTGCCGCAGCCGCTGCCGCCTCCATCGTCGTCACCGCCGCAGAAACCGCGGCAGGGCCCTCACAAGGGCCTCGGGAGGGGGCTAATATGGAGTGCCAATAATGGCCCCATTACGCCTCCTCCAGGCGAACATCAACCACTGCGTCGCTGCTCAGGATCTGTTGCTCCAGAGCATGACGCAGTGGTCGATTAACATCGCCGTGGTCGCTGAGCCGTACTTTGTCCCGCCCAGGGATGACTGGGTGGAGGACCTGAGTGGCTCAGTGACCCTAATTTCGTCGGCCGCCGCCGGTACCCCGTCGCTCGAGGCAGTCAAGAGGGGACGGGGTTGCGTGGCAGCACGGTTCGGGGAGATTGTTGTCGTAGGGGTATACTTCTCCCCGAACAGAACTCTCGCCGAGTTCCACAACTCCCTTGCGGAGTTGAGATTCGTCGTCGTCGGGTACCATTCCCTCCCCGTGCTCGTGCTCGGGGACTTCAATGCCAAGAACACGGCTTGGGGTTCCCGGTATACGGACACACGGGGCAGGATGGTGGAGGACTGGGCTCTGGAGACAGGCCTGGTCGTCCTAAACCGGGGTTCTGTCCCCACGTGTGTGCGGGTGCGGGGTGAGTCAGTGGTGGACATCTCGTTCGCCAGCCCCGCTCTGTCGCCGCGTGTCATTGACTGGCGCGTCATGGAGGGGGTGGAGACGCACTCCGACCACCGGTACATCCGGTTTGACGTCTCCACCCAGACCTCGAGCACGCTGGTCCGACAGGCCCCGAGTGGTCCGCGGTGGGCGCTGAAGCGGCTGGACCGGGAGCTCCTCCTGGAAGCCTCGATCGTGCAGGCTTGGGTGTCATCACCGGATAGGCCTGCTGATATTAACGACGAGGCGGAGTGGTTCCGGGAGGCCATGTCCGAAATATGTGACGTGGCAATGCCCCGTGTCCAGCCTGGACGCGCCTGGCGCCAGGTGTACTGGTGGTCGCCGGAGTTAACAACTCTACGCGAGGCGTGCGTTGCTGCGCGACGCCTGTACACCAGGCACCGCAGGCTCCGTATCCGCCCTCCGGATACGGAAGCCATTCAGGCGGAGCTGTATGAGGGTTACAGAGCGGCGAAGACCGCCCTCCGAGCGGAGATACTGCGGGCCAGGGCACTGGCCCGTGAGGAGTCACTGGGGACTCTGAACAGGGACCCGTGGGGACGCCCATACAAAATGGTGCGGGAGAAACTTCGCCCATGGGCTCCCCCCCTGACGCAGAGTCTCCGGCCTCAGCTTGTAGAGGGCGTGGTGAGCGCTCTGATCCCTTCGCGAGGGGACCATACTCCTCCGCCCATGGCTCCGCCTCTTGCGGTGCCAACTGTGGACCACGTAACCGACGACGACGACGATGCTCCTGAGGTGACCGAGGTAGAGTTGAGAGTGGCGGTACGTAGGCTGAGCGCCAAAAATACCGCCCCAGGACCCGACGGGCTACCTGGAAAAGCCTGGGTCCTGGCCTTGGAGGCTCTCGGGCCTCGACTTAGAGGGCTCCTAAGCGCATGCTTGGAGGGGGGCCAGTTTCCAATTCGTTGGAAGACGGGGAAACTGGTCCTCATTAAGAAGACGGGGCGCCCTGCGGACTCTCCGTCCGCTTACCGGCCCATCGTGCTGCTCGACGAGGTGGGCAAACTCTTTGAAAGAGTCATTGCAGACCGCCTCGTCGGGCGGCTGGTGCGGTTGGGGCCGGATTTGGCGGACAGCCAGTTTGGTTTCCGCAGGGGGCGCTCTACGGTGGACGCCATCATGCGCGTGCGAGCCCTCACGACGGGGGATGCTGTGGCCCGGGGTGGGGTCGTTTTGGCGGTGTCTCTAGACATCGCCAATGCCTTCAATACCCTGCCCTGGAGTTGCATCAGGGAGGCACTCTGGTATCACCGGATGCCGACCTACCTCTGTCGCATAGTCGAGGCCTATCTGACGGACAGGGCCGTCATCTACCCCGGTCACCAGGGAGAATGGAACCGGCGAGAGATGTCGTGCGGTGTCCCACAGGGATCGGTCCTGGGGCCGCATCTGTGGGACATCGGGTACGACTGGGTGCTGCGCGCCGACCTCCCTAGCGGCGTCAGCGTCGTTTGTTACGCTGACGACACGCTGGTCCTGGCGCAGGGGAGGTCGCACCAGGCGGCGGCCGAATTAATGACACGCGGGGTTGCGACAGTCATTGAGAGGATCCGGCAATTGGGACTCGAGGTGGCCCTGCACAAGTCCAAGGCCATGTGTTTTCATGGTCCTCGGAATGCGCCACTGTCGGGTTCCCAAATAATGGCGGGAGGGGTTCACATCGGCGTCGAGTCGACGATGAGGTACCTGGGACTCGTCCTCGACAGCCGGTGGAACTTCGTTGAGCATTTCCGACGTTTGGCTCCCAGACTGGACCGGGCCGGGGCTGCCTTGAAGCGGCTCCTGCCCAATCTAGGGGGTCCAAACGCCTCCTGCCGGAGGCTCTACGCGGGGGTCGTGCGGTCGATGGCCCTTTACGGGGCACCGGTGTGGGCGCGTTCATTGAGGCTCCGACCAGCACGCCGGTTGAACGCGTCCCAAAGGGTCATGGCCATCCGGCTGGTCCGAGGATACCGCACGGTCTCCTGCGAGGCGGCGAGCCTCCTTGCCGGATTGCCGCCATGGGATCTGGAGGCAAAAGTCCTCGCGCACATTTGGGAGTGGCGCGAGGAGGCAAAATGTCGGGGCGTTACTCCGCTGCTGCGAGAAATCGCGGCACAGCGGACAGAGCTTCGGCGGGATCTCATGGCGGCATGGAGAGTGCGACTGTCGCAACCCAGCGCTGGGCACGCCACAATTGCGGCGGTAAGTCCCCTCTTTGAGGAGTGGCTTGAGAGGCGCCACGGCGTCCTCACCTTCCGCCTGACGCAGGTCCTCACCGGACATGGCTGTTTCGGGAGGTTCCTGTTTCGGATAAGGCGGGAGGAAACGCCCGGGTGTTGGCATTGTGTGAATCGACCGGAAGACACGGTGGAGCATACGGTGGAGGTCTGCCCAGCTTGGGTGGAGCACCGCCGTGTCCTCGTGGCGGCGATCGGCGGCGGCGATCTCTCGCGTCCGGCCCTGGTACAGGCCATGGTACGGAGCGAGAGGGAATGGGAAGCCGTCACCTCCTTCTGTGAAGCAGTAATGCTCGCGAAGGAGGAGGCGGAGCGCGTGAGGGTGCGGCAATCGTTGCGCCCTCACGCCCCTAGTCGCCGCAGGAGGAGACACCCTGGGCGTCGGGAGTCAATTGCCGACTCCCGGCCACCGTAGGCGCGGGCTTGCGGACGGCGAGCAATGGGCAGCTCGCCGTCCGGTAAGGACCAGGCCCGGGTCGACGGCGCGTCGTGTTCCACGCGCGCCTCAAAGAGATGTCAGCATCATTGAAGGGGTCCAATAGGTCCGATGCCTGCCGGGGTCGCGGATTGTTCGAAAGAGTTACCGTGGCCCTGGCGCACAGGCAACTGAAGGAACACGGGTGGGTTTTAGTCAGTAAGAGTCTGACACGCCCTTCCGCTCCGCCCAGAGCGGGAGAGGTCATTTGATGATTTCCCACCCAAAAAAAAAAAAAAAAGAGGTGCGAGTTCTCTAAAGTTAGCATTTTTTATTGTATACTTAAAAACATACACACACGCATAGGTACTACAAAATTCTGGTAATCAGTTTCTTCCGGCTAGACTAGACGTCGACCCTAAAATTGTTAGGAAGAGGCTCGACAAATTGACTATGGACCCTACTGACGACCAAAGAAAAGATGGATGGATGTGTGAAAGATGGGTAAAGTGAACTATATGAAGACAGTCAAGTATGCATGCACAAAAATACTTGCGAGGTAAACGACCCCTATCGAGTCAAACAGCCTAGATACTGTTACAATTCGTTAAAAAAAACGGTTTGTTACGATTACCGGAAACTAAGCATTAGGCAGCCATGCCTCCATCATGACAGGGTCAACTTGAATTAGCTAGCGAAACTCCGCAGATGTGAAAGGTCGATACCCTTCACATATTATTTTTTGGGTGTTTATAGAACCCGACTGTGGCGCGTTCCGAGGACCATGAAAACACATGGCCTCGGACTTGTGCAAGGCCACCTCGAGTCCCAATTGCGGGATCCTCTTGACGAATGTCGTAACCCCGCGTGTCATCAATTCGGCCGCCCCTGGTGATTCGATCTCCCCTGCGTCAGGACCAGCGTGTCGTCAGCGTAGCACACCACGCTAACGCCCCTAGGGAGGCCGGAGCGCAGCACCCAGTCGTACCCGATGTCCCACAGATACGGTCCCATGACCGATCCCTGGTTGGACACCGCACGACATCTCTTGCCGGTTCCATTCTTCCTGGTGACCGGGGTAGATGACGGTTCTGTCCGTCAGATAGGCCTCGACCACACGACAGAGGTAGGTCGGCATCCGGTGATACCGGAGTGCCTCCGTGATGCAACTCCAGGGCAGGGTATTGAAGGCATTGGCGATGCCTAGAGACACCGCCAAGATGACCCCACCCCGGGCCACAGCAACCTCCGTAGTGAGGGCTCGCACGCGCTTGATGGCGTCCACCGTAGAGTGCCCCCTGCGGAAACCAAACTGGCTCTCCGCTAAAGCCGGCCCCACCCGTACCAGCCGCCCGATGAGGCGGACTGCAATGACTCTTTCAAAGAGCTTGCCCACCGCGTCGAGCAGCACGATGGGCCGGTCTTCTTCTTCTTCTTCTTCTTCTTCTTCTTTAGGGTTATGGTTTCCGCACTTAGTCCTTCATGTGGACCATTGTGCGTGGGCCATGGCGGCCGTCGGTGGTTATTCCAACCAGCCCACCTCCCTCCAGAAGTTGATGATATCTCCTGGACTGCTGAGAGCATCTGTATAGGATATGGGTGCCCCGAGGGTTTGTGACCTAATTTGGGTGACGCCCTGTGCATTCAAAGAGCACATGCGCAACGGTTTCCTCGGCCTCCATGCAGGCCCTGCACAGAGGACTGTCCGTTATTCCTCTGTGTGAAAGTGTTTGTTTAGCGAGCAGTGACCTTTCTGTCAAGACTTATTAAACGTTTGGTTAGCTTGCCATCTAAGGATGGCATGGCTTCCCTGTACTGCCTATAGCCGGGTGTCGAGGTCCACCAACTCTCCGCTTGTGTATGGGTGTACTCCTGTAACCATCTGCGTAGCTGGTTAAAGGGGATGGGCACGATGGGTTCGGGTCCACAGACTGACGCGCTGGGTGCTCTTCTAGCCAGTTCGTCAGCTGCATCGTTACCCAGTGATCCACTGTGTCCCTTAATCCATTGCAGTGTCACTGCGTTGCGGTTAGATACCGCCACACGTTCTAGAGCATTGTGTCATTCTAGTGGGTAATATACTATCTCCCCAAGGATTGGAGGACTGAGGCACTGTCGGAGAGTATGCGTATATGGGTGTCCATAACTCTCCTGGCCTCTATAGCGTACACCGCTTGTATAATGCCCACACACTCTGCCTGGTGGACGGTGTTGAGCATTCCCAGTGGGCTGGATATATTTATATTAAGGTCGTGCGAGGAAACTCCGACTCCGGTTCCTGCGTCGGTTTTCGATCCGTCGGTATATACTCTCAGCTCTTTCGGGACTGAGTAGTCACAACGTTCATCTGTAAGTATTATGTTATAATACCTTTGAAAGTAGTGCAGTTTCGGGGCTTTGTCGCAGGGTGATGCCATCAAAGGTTGCGTTTGATCGCATCTTCCTTAATGCGTATGTATTTGAGTCTAGAGTCCTTGCTTAGGGTCCCTGCTATATACAGCCTGAAGGCAGCCAGGGCTGCCTCCTCTCGCACGATGAGGTGTAGAGGTGGCAGTCCAAGCATCGCCTGTAGGTCAGCAGTGGGTGTGGTTCTCATGCAGCCAGTGATAGCTACACAAGCAAACCGTTGTAGTTTTTCGAGGTCTCTTTGGGCTGTGCTCAAATCTGTCCTGGGCCACCAAACTAGTGAGCCATATGTTATAATTGGTCGGTTGATTGTGGTGTACAGCCAGTAAGTGACCTTGGGGCTAATTCCCCAATTCCTGCCAAGCATTCGCTTGCATTGCCACAGGGATATGCTGGCTTTTGTGGTGATGTAGTTAGTATGTTTTGCCCAGTTCAGCTGTTTATCCAAATAGATGCCCAGGTATTTGGTTTCGGTTGAAAGGCTTAGGGTAGTTCCAAAGAAACGTGGTATTTAGAGTGTCATCAACTTCCTCTTTTTTGTGAAGAGAATCAGTTCGGTCTTTGTAGGGTTCACTGATAGCTGGTGTTTATTGCACCAGACCTCTACTATTTTCAAGGCTTGGCGCATGAGGTTGCATAAGGTGTTTTCGTGGGTACCATTTATTATTATAGTGATGTCATCGACGTAACCTACTGTGAAGTAGCCTTTGTCATTGAGTGCTTTGATGAGGCTGTCTACGACCAGGTTCCATAGAAGCGGTGAGAGGACTCCCCCTTGCAGACAGCCCTTCGCCACAATGGCCCTTGTAGTGTCGTTCACGGTGACTTGTACAGCTCTCAGTTTGAGCATATTGGTGATCCATCCGCTTAGAGTCGAGTCTATGTTGTGTCTGTCGAGGGCCATGTTGATACTATTAAACATGGTTTTGTCAAAGGCGCCCTCGATGTCACTGAAGGCGGCCAGTGCCGAGCATTTATGGTCCACTGCGCATTCAATTTTGGATACCACGCTATGTAGCGCGGATTCCGTTGATCCGCCTGTGGAGTATGCATGCTGTTGTTTGTGAAGTGGTTTTACCCGAAGAGGTCCGTCATGGATGTGTCTGTCACAGAGTCTCTCTAGGGTTTTCAGTAGAAATGATGTGAGGCTTATAGGCCTATTGGCCTTGGGTTGTGTATAGTCGGTTTTTCCGGGTTTGGGTATGAAAATGACTTTCACTTCACGCCATGCTAGGGGTAAGTATCTGAGTGCTATGCAGGCCCGATAGATCTCCACCATGCATGGCGTCAAGGGGTCAATGTCCCACTGTAATAGGGCTGGGAAGATGCCATCCAGCCCTGTGGATTTGTGAGGCTGGAAGGTGTTAATAGCCCACTTTAACCAATCTTCTGTTACAATACTTTGGGCTCTTGACCAGTCTTGACCCGTAGCAGTCTATTCTGGCTCAGCCTCCCACTGCCTGTCCTCTAGGACTTTACAGTCTGGGAAGTGAGTCTTGAGAAGGACCTTGCTGGTTTCAAGGTCAGTTAGTGTGTAGGAGTTATCGGGTTTTTTCAGCGCGCCACGGGTTCGGTCCTGATCCATTGATAGGATCTTCCTTACCCTTGCGGCTTGGTTGTTGGTCTCGATGGATTCACAGAATTTCCGCCATGCTGTTCTTCTGACAGTTCTGATATGATTTTTATATGTGTATTGGGTCTATTTGTATATCTCCCAGTCATACGGGAGTCTAGTGTTCTTGGCTCCGTTGAATTGTTAAAGTGCATCTCTGAGTTTACTAAGTTCTGCGTTCCACCAGGGGTTCCTGTCCCTGTTGGTTTTTGGCGCCCTTAGTTTGCAGCATGCATGGTATGCTACGGTTAGGTATTCTGATAGTTTTGTTACGGTGTATTCCAGTTGTGCAGTGTCTCTTATAGTTACCTGTGATAGGTGCCTGGCTAGTAGAGAAGCTAAGAGACATTTGAAGCCGGGTACATCAGTGCGTCGCGGGTTTCGTCTAGGTGCGGGGTTTTTTGTGATGGTATTTAGTGTGAAGCGGATTCTTCTATGGTCTGAGCAAGAAGGCTCGTCCGATACGTGCCAGTTTGTGATAAGGTTTGTCGCGTTTTCTGTAGCAAGTGTTAAGTCTATGATTGTTTGTCCTCGGACTGTGACCCAAGTGGGTTCGGAGCCTCGGTTTACAATGTTAAGGTTAGTAGAGAATAAATAGGTGGAGTAACTCTCCTCTGGAGTTCGGTGCGTCGCTGCCCCAGAGCGGGTGGTGTGCGTTTGAGTCGGTGCAGATGATGAGGTCCATTTTGGCACGCTCGCAGTGCTGCACTAGATCGGCCATCTTTTTAGGCAGGCAGTTTGTGTCCTCGCCTGGCATATAAACCGAGGCCAGTACGACATCCGGAACTTCACCTTCGGTCTGGAGCCTGACAGCTGTCAGGTCTCTGGAACAGAATTGGGTGAGTGGTGTGGTAGGGATTTCTTTGGATATGTAGGCGCAGGTTCTTGGTTTGTCTGAACTGTGTGTGTTGAGAATTAGCATACCTCCGATGTTGCTGAGGCCGCATATTTTGTTATTCCTGATCCACGGCTCTTGGATCAGTGCGATGGTACGAGGCTTAACCTCCAGGGCCGTGCGTAAGCTAGCCGTGGCAGTCTGGCTATGTTGGAGGTTGGTTTGGACAATATTGAGGGACGATGATGACGGGAGGCTAGGGTTAGTCGGAGATGGATCCATCGGACAGCTCCTCCGCTTCCCCCACCCGCTGTTCGTCGTGTTGGTCGCCCGGCGACGACCCTAAGAGCTGCTCGTTCCAGCCGGTTGATGCGGGCGGCATGGTGCTTTCGTCATCGGCCATTGCCGCTCGGGCCATGACCACCTCAAACTGTTCAATGTCCGGGTCAGTTGTCTAGGTCAGTGTCGGTAGCGTGTTTTCCTTGTCCGTGCTGTCAGTCTTGGTGTCAGAGGGTCGGGTCGTGGGCCAGAAGCGTACGTATATTGACCCAAGGAGGTACGATATCCGTCTCTCCCGGACCAGGACCATTTCCGCTTCCGCCGGTGGCACACTTAGGGTCAAATAAGTCCCGTAGTGGTCGCCACCGACGGTAGTTGCCCTGTACAGTGACCACCTGGCGATGTCGTACCAAGTGTTCTGACGAATCAGAACACTTTGGAGCCGGCCTACGTCACCTCTGTAACGAGGGACAAAGAGCGAGGCTCGAACACGGGTGGGCACGTCGGTCTGTCGCAGTACTGTCAGTGTAAGGTCTGTATTAGGGAGTTTTATGAGGGGCACGTTCTGGGTCAACCAGGTCAGGGCATAATCATCCTCATACCACATCTGCACGGTGCCCTCCGCTACCCGTGGGTATCCGCGGAAGGCAGGGAGTGGTGTCGTCGAGTCTGTGCATTATATTATCGTGTTATTATTGTGTTATTGTGGGTTATATTGTCTGTGATTTGTGTGATTAGCATGCTCTCAAGGTCAGTCTTAATGTACTCCGTCTCTTCCTTGGTCAGGTCTCTAAACGGGGGAGGGAAGCAGATAGCTAAGGCCAGCCGCGCAGGAATATCCTTTGTGGTGGCCCGCGCGTAAGTTCGCTGCTCCCCCTGAACGGAGTGGACCCTCACGCGTTTGGCGTCTCCCTGGAGCGTGCTCGGTGAAGCCGAGTCGTTGGCGGCGGGGCGCACCCTCTTCACCGGCCCTGTACCGCTTGGTCCAGGCTGCGGTTTGGAGGTGCCTGGTAGGGTGTTATTTGCCGGCAACGCCATCGCGCGTGGAGCTCCAGCCCGCTTACCCCTGTGCTTCCTGGGTCGAGGTTGGTCGTGGGTACTGTCGGAGTTTCGGGGTCGACTGGCGGCCCCGGCAGACTCTGCCGTGTTCAGAGGCTTTTCGCGCTGGGTTTCCCGTTCGCGTACTTGCCTCCGGCTGCTTGGTTACGCGTCCGGCCGCTTTTCGCGCTGGGTTTCGCCTTCGCGTACTTGCGGCTGGTCGCTTGGTTTCGCGTCCGGCCGCTTTTCGCGCTGGGTTTCCCCTTCGCGTACTTGCGACTGGTCGCGTACTAACTTTTCGGCGTCCGATTGCACTTTGCGCTGGCTAGTGCCTTCGCGGGTGTCGTGCGTTCGGTCGCCTACTTTCTTCTCCCGGGCCATGATTTTTCCGCGCTTTTTAAGCAGTCGTACTCCATCAGCCGGGAGACTGGTAGAGCTGCCGGACCCGTCAACCATCCCCGGCCCTCTCTGTCTGTGTCGGTCTTGGTCATTATCGGGGTTGGTGATGCTATTCCGCACGATGCTCTGTTGCCAGAGGCTCGTGGGGGGCATGCACTGCGAAGTGGGTGTTGGCGCGTGAGTCGCAGCCGGAGTGGCGAGTGGGGGCGCGTTGGTGGCAGCCAGTGTTGGGTCAATCGGCGCGTAATTCGCTGCCAGGGTTATGGGTGCTGAGTTAGCTGCCGGGCGCGCTGAGAAGCTTGGTATCATTGTGCAGTCGGTTCCCCGTACCAGCCGCCCGATGAGGCGGTCTGCAATGACTCTTTCAAAGAGCTTGCCCACCTCGTCGAGCAGCACGATGGGCCGGTAAGCGGACGAACAGTCCGCTGGGCGCCCCGGCTACTTAATGAGGACCAGAGGGCCTAGACAAAGTAACATTCGATTAGCGATGACGCTAGTAGAAAAGCCAAAAAATTTATGGGGTTGACATAAGCTATGGAAATGTCACGTGATCATAGGTCAACGAATAGAAATTAGCTAGACAATGTTACCATCATTCGATTCTTTGAAACGAGTCGACAGCGTCGAACAATAACTTCCATAGAGATGCGTAGCCAAGTGGCTCTTTTTGACAAGCGTTATCGCTAGTTTTCGATTCGTATGATGGAAACATTAGCGAAAGCGATTGCGACTAAAGAAATAGAATCGCTCCGAAGCGAATGCCATTTGTCTAGGCCTTCAGTTTCCCCATCTTCCAACGACGGCGAATTAATTATTTTTTTGTTTGATCATGTTTAGATATTAATTGATATCTAAACATGATCAAACAAAAAAATAATTAATTTGATGAGTTTTTTTTGGGTCATCAACCGCAGGTAGTCTAGCCACTTAAAATATCAGTAAGTATAGAAACTCAGTTTTCTGTGTAAAATTTACAGACGTGATGAGCATCGATATCTAAACACTCCACAACTAATAAATACAGTTTTTTCAATCATACTTCAAACAACACCACCAGCGGTCCAATGGCCCCCGAAAAACTGTTTTTTTTTTCGTAATTCGATATCGCTACCAGTCAAGTCTGCGGAGTTTCGCTAGCTAATTTAATTTGACCATGTATAGTAAGTAAGACTCGAGAGTAGATGTATACTTTCTTATGGAATAATATAGATATATAATTAAGGTAGGTGTAAGTTTTGTTATGACAACGACTTCAAAGTTAATAATTTAATTGTATTAAAATAATTAGGTAATTTTCAAAAATATTTTATAGTTAAATTAATTTGTGAACTTACTAAGTTATTTTCAAAGAATATTGCGAAAATTTTCATGAAGTAAATGAGCGTTGCTACCAAGCATCAAATGAAAATTTCCTTACAAATTCTTCACCCCTTTTGATCCCTTTAAGGTTTTAAAGGTTCATTATCGATAAATCTTATTTAGTGCAATAAAATTATATTCTAGAAACCTGCACGTTGTCTATTATTTTATGTATTCAATATATTTTATTATGATGTTGAACGTTCTTAAAATATCCCCTCATATGTACCTACCATATGCCTAAAGTAAGAAATGAATCACTTTCAAACTTTTATTAAGAGGAAGTTTGTGACAGAAAAGTTGAAAGGAATTCGTTGATATTGGCATGTGATGAGAAGGAATGAAACGCATATGACTAAACAATGAAGAATGTAAATTTTGATGGATAGAAAGGGAGAATTAGGCCAAAGAAAAGATGTATGAATTGTGTGAGGACTGATATAAAAAAAAGGAGTGAATGAAAGCATGACGGTTGACTGGGGAGTTTGGAAGAAGAAAACGTGTTGCGCTGAGCCCAAGTAATATGGGACAAGGGCAGGAAGCTTATGACCTATGTACTAACATCACAATACTTTATGTAAGCTAATATTCATTATAAATATATTACTAGAACATATTCAGCTGGAAAATGTCAGATAGTGTCCACCATAATTTTATAACTGGACGCTTGATTGAATTTAACGTGATAATTATGATACCGGATACCTAGTTATATACGATAGACTTATTGCCAGATTGATTATTGCCTGCACGTCACTAGAGCGAACGGTTTGGCCACTTAATAAATAGGCACAGAAACTCAGTCACACAACGATCAAAAACACAAAAAAAAAGTGCGTGTCGGAGTGAACCACGTTCAGTGAAGGGTTCCAAAGGCAGCATGAATATAATGGGAACTGCCACCGTATTTTTTTGATCGAAGTTCCTTATCGCACATTATACTCTGCACAACAATTTATTGTACAAAAGTGTCGTAACGGTCAAATTTTTCTTTTTTTTCGGTCTAGCTCTAATTCGCCAAGTGTGCAAAAGCGAAAGGAACTTCAGTCCAACCGCGTGTCCCACGACACCTCTCGTTTCTCGTAGCTTCACTTCACTATAATTGTGTAGCAGTGCATAGAATACACATCCTTTCCATTTTTCATTGACATAGTCCTAATAGTCTCCGAGTAAAATCGCTGTTACATCCGGACAGACGCAAAGACAGGCAATGAAGAACCAAATTCGACTGAAGTGCGACGAGACTTGTAACAAACTCAGGTAGGGAGCAGACGACTGACAATTTGTCTGCGACGACAGAACTTATGGAAATCTATGCAATGATGCACACAAAGGCCAAAAGGACCGCGCCACCGATATTTGCCAGATGATGTATCTCGCGGTCATTCGCGGTCAAAATGCCGTCGTCTGCGGAGCGCCTAATAGAGAAAGTTTAAAGAATTGAGACTTTGTGGCGTTATACGGACTACTCGGCTGGCGCTACCATTTTATGCAGGTGAATTCGCGTGCCCCGTGTAGAGTCGTTCAGCCCATGCAAAGTTATTGCAAACAGCTCTGAATGAAAAATGGAAATTAAAAATTAACGATCATCACTGGCTGCCTCAAACTGGCCCCATTGCAAATGCTGTATCTACAAGCTGCAATAGCGCCAACAGAAGTTCGCAGAGCGTTGGCAAGCTCAAGTGAAAGAGCCAAGATGGTTTCCGACACACGAGACCCTTTGCACGGTAGAATATTAGTGTGACAAAGGCTGAAAAGCCCTAACAGCTTTTTAAAGTGTGTCATCCCACTCACTGGCTAACGATATAAGGGAAGACTAAAGCTATGGCGAGATAGTGCTTCCCTACTAAACCTATTCGTTCCACCTGCTGAAAATCTAGCATTTGGACTTGAGTTGCCTTGGTTTACCTGAAAGCCTTTAAATAAACTTCGGGCCGAAGTAACAAAAACTTGCTCAGATGGTGGTTCATAGACTATTCTGTCCTGGAGTGTAAATGTGGTGCTGTCCCACAAATAATGGGGCACTTAATATGATGTCCAGCGTGTCTTGTTGTCTGCACGCTACAGGAGTTGATGGAAGCCACTGAAGGTGCCCAGCTCGTAGCCAAATTCTGGTCTGACTGTATATAGATTGCCATCGACACGCTAAGAAGAAAATGAATTGAGACATCTGTCCAGTCAAAATTAGTAATAGCAATCGTTTCTCTCCATAAGTGATTGCTATGACTAGTATAAGTCATTTGACTATGCGAATTGATGTAACATAAAAGTTATGTGATTTTGTACATCTTAGTATCAAATATCGTTTTTTTTACAAGCTTTATTAACTTGCTTAGTTCGATGTGTTTCCGGTAGAGTTCCAGGACAAAGAGAGTTCTTTGTCATCCATTGTTCAAGCGTCAGGGCATCCGATTGAGCTGAAACTTGGCAAAATTCAGTGACAACGCAAAAATATGGTACCTTGGAACTGATCTGATGAGGGATCCCGAAGGTTGCCATAGGAATTCCATAATAAAACCTGATATCACCATCGTGTTTGGACTCTTTAGCTTTGATCTGACAAGTACTATAGCCCAAGGTCAAGGTAAGCCAAGGTCTGTTGATGGAACCGGAAGGTGGCTATAGGAACTCCATAACCAAAATGACAGCACCGTTGTGTTTGGGCTCTTTAGCTACGTATTGACAAGTGCTATTACACTAGGTGGTGTTAAGGGTCTGATGATGGAGCCGGAAGGTGGCCTTAAAAACTCCTTAAGTAAACCAGATAGCTCCCTCGTGTTTGGTTTGATTAGATTTCACTTGACAAGTGCTATTACACTAGGTGCTGTCTAGGGTCTGATGATAGAGCTGAAAGGTGGCCATAGGAACTTTTTAACTAAACAAGCTCAGTTGTGTTTAGGGTTGCTTTTGCCCAAGGTGTAGTCCAGAGCCACATGATGTTACCGGAAGTAGGCCATAGAATAACAGATAACTTTTAAATTTTCTTAAAAGCTTGAGGCTGAACTTAAGTGTAGGACGGACGTTCACACCTCAAGGTTTTAAGAAAATATTAATGTTCTATGTTTACGTCAGTTTTATTTAGTACTTTTTAGTTCATTAAAATGTAAGCTTCCTATTAAAAAGGTTTTTACTTACATTATATATTTTTAACGTTTCATTCGTTAAAAAATATAGCAAATATCTACATATTTTATTTTCTCAGATAGGTTTGTGCTTTGACTGTACGAGGTTTTTTTTATAATATGGTAACATTTTATTTTGTAGTGGTCTATTTACGAGTAAGTGCCTAATTTATGGAACCAAATTTTTTGTAAAGATTTTTTTAATAGATTTTTTGTAAAGTCGGAAAAATCTGTGAGGAGCTGCGGCGGGTCGCTAGTATTTTTATTTTATTAATTAAAATAATATTGGAAACATTAACAAGTTGTTATTTTCCCATTTATGCTTACTTACTTTCATACGATGTTATGTGAAAATATAAATTAAAATGAACTTTATTTTTATTCACACTCGTCTCTATGAACAAAATTAATAGAATAAAATCACTTTGGAAATATATTTAGTTTTATTATGCTATTCACTTTTTGTAAACCGATTAGAATGATTACCTACAGAAGACAACATTTTATGGTTTCTACAAAACTCAACATAAATTGAAAAGATTCATATGCTACGTTACCCTGTTAGAATAAAGTGATATACAGGTACGTCTAAATAGGTGTGTGGTGTATTTGGGTGTGTGATGGCGTGTGTGTATATGTATGTGTGCGTGCGTGTGTATTTTCCCATAACTTGTTTTTTTTTAAGTGTGTGTTTTTCTCTGCGTCATGTTTACCGCAACTAAACATATTTTCTTTCTTTCTTTCTTTCTAATGATGTCTAGAATACCTTTGATTAATTTTGGTTAATTAAATATCATTACTCACCTATTTCTCAGCAATGTGTAGATTATAAATCAACCATCGTTATTTATCTTGAGACCTAAAACTTTTGCATCCAAGAGAACGCTGCTGAAAATGGACGAAGACACAGCATGGCATTATGGTCACAACAACGAAAGTCACAAAATGACTATTGTAGTGCGACAAGGACGTATCATAACCATGTTGTCTGTACTTCCAAGGATACTTCTCTTTTTCTCCTTAACACAATGGATTAACCACCAACAAGTAATATTATAGTTGATTTATTTATATTTAAAAAAAAATACAGGGCTTGCTCTCAACGTACTTAGTTGCACTGAGAGCAGTGAGCTCACACAATAATGCTGGCATTTCTCTCATGTCAATCTAACGATTTAAATGTTTGCATTTCTATGGTTACTGCCAGGCTCACAGCTTCTTTTGCCATTAGATGTGAAATTCTCTGAAACTCGTCTGTGTATCGGATTTATAGTCTTCGTAAGCTCATCAAACGGCTATTTATATCAAAAGACTTAGTAGTGAGGAGAGTTTATTTCCAACATTTATAATTTTTTTGTAAAAATGTAAAGATGAGATATAAATATCACAATACACTGGATTTCTTTGTAGTTTTGGATCGATAGTACCTGGAATAGTCTTAGCAAGGTACCTACGATTCTTCTTTTATTGACCTCAAGAAATACCACTCAAATACCAGTACAGAACGACCAGAACATAATTATATTTATCGTGGATGGATGGCGCCACAGTACAGTGGACAGCCCCATCTAACAATTTGATTCGCAAACGAATAATCATGTGATCGGAAACGCAAGCGAGCTTTGGACACGATCGTCGGTGCAGCGAGGATTTGTGGAGAGACCAAGTTTTGCGACAGTCTACAGCCGACATTCGACCTCGGACAGTCTTAGCAAACGCTCAGTACTTTGAGCGTTACAAGCTCACACTACCGGGACGAGTAAATACAACCAAAATTTGCGGTATAAGATCAACAATTATTCCTAGAAGATGCTTCTACATATAGTTAATTCTTGTTTAAAAAATATGTGTTTTGGCTTGTCAGCCAAATCTGACGCTTACCCTTTTCTAAAAGTATCAGTATCTTTATCTTAAAGCACGTGATTGTTTCGTTCGCTTGTTAATTAAAGTTATTTTAAATTCGAATTATATTTTCGTTCGAGTACCCACACCCATCTAGACTATGTCGGATCGTGAAGAATACCCGATGTTTCGCATCTCGGCCACCTGATACGACATATCTCATTTCATCACTATGTCATGTCATATTGAAGGGCGTGTCAGACTCTTATTGACTAAAACCCACCCGTGTTCCTTCAGTTGTCTGTGCGCCAGGTTCACGGTAACTCTTTCGAACAATCCGTGATCCCGGCAGGCATCGGCCCTATCGGACCCCGTCAATTATGCTGACATCTCTTTGAGGCACGCGTGGAACACAACGCGCCGTCGACCCGGGCCTGGTCCTTACCGGATGGCGAGCTGCCTATGCTCGCCGTCCGTAAGCCCGCGCCTACGGTTGCCGGGAGTCGGCTATCGACTCCCGACGCCCAGGGTGTCTCCTCCTGCGGCGACTAGGGGCGTGAGGGTGCAATGATTGCCCCTCTCTCTCACGCGCTCCGCCTCCTCCTTCGCGAGCATTACTGCTTCGCAGAAGGAGGTATCTGCTTCCCAATCCGTCTCGCTACGTACTATGGCCTGAACCAGGGCCGGACGCGAGAGATCGCCGCCGCCGATCGCCTCGCACTGCTCCGCTCGTGCTGCTTGCGCTGCTCCGCCCAAGCGGGGCAGACCTCCACCGTATGCTCCACCGTATGGTCCACCGTGTCCTCAGGTCGATCCACACAATGATAACACCCGGGCGTTTCCTCCTGCCTTATCCGAAACAGGAAACGAAATTTAACTACGTTTATTTATAACCCCCGACGCAAAAAGAGGGGTGTTATAAGTTTGACTGCTATGTGTGTGTGTCTGTCTGTGGCACCGTAGCTTTTAAACGGGTGAACCAATTTCGATGCGGTTTTTTTATTTGAAAGCAGGTTTCCTAGCAGTGGTTCTTAGACATGTTTTATTAAAAACGTTTTAGCCTTTTCAAGGTCATCAGCTCTTATTTGTGTCGGCGTTTTTTAATTTTACCTATTATTTCAATTGTAATGAAATCGTCGAATCTTCAGCCTTTTTTATTTAAAAAGAGGCCGAAGTTTCGACGGTTGGGCGGAAGATTATTACACATTAAATTAGATAATAACGAACGATTAGATTATAATTAGATTATTTTATTAGATTATGACAGATTATTTGGTTATTGGTGGTGTTGGTTATTTATTTGGTTATCATCTATGATTTTTCACCGTTCATTTTATGATGGGAAATTTGGACCTAAAGTTGGATCCTAATTGCTTTTGTTTACATTAGCATTTAAAAAGGTTTGAGTTAGTTCTAACAAAAGATGTTTAAGTTAATTTGTCTGTTCTTCACTCTTGTCGGCACTGTGCGAAAATAGTTCACGAGAAATAAAAATAAAAAAGTAACTCTGACAGACTGCACTGGTTTTATTTAAAGCATCGTTCGCTGGTCGTGGAGGCTACTTTGCCTCCAATCAAATTCAAAGTCCAATACCTTGGCCAGGCGGAAAGTTTCTGCTGGCAGGACTCGATGGTGTTTTGTTTTCGTCGTGTTTGATAAAAGGTGTAGGCAAGGAGGCGCGGTTTAAACTTGATTTTTTTCTGGATTAGTACGCCCTCTTAAGTTCTTTAGCGTGCTCGCATATGGCATACTTTTTGTAGGACCTACAATCGGTAAGATTATTTTGCCGATTTTTGTCATCGATTTTGTGACCGATTCAACTCACACGAGCTCAAATACGTCATTCTGTTTTTTTTTATGCGGTGGACTGTCTATGCGGCCGACAATCGGTCAACATTGTTTCATTTGGCACCTTCAAAAAAGCGACCACCGATTGCATGCCGTCTGCGAACGCTCTAACTCAGAATCTGTAAATACTTAAAACTGCAGGAAAACATTGTCAATCTTCGATTGATACCAATCGATCCTGAGATCGATTGGTATCAAAAAACGTAAGTTCAGAATTATGCAAAAACTCTGTGACCACCCATGTCAAGATTATTAGAAATTACATAGTTACGAGCACCAATAATAACATCCATGATCTTTTACAATGTACTGTTGTAAGTAACACAGCTTTGTAAAATTAAATTAAATTAACATCACTAAATTATGAGAAGTGCGATTCTGCACTTCTAAGTATTGCCCATAGGTTTCACGTGTCTGAGATAAGGCCCGGCCGTGATTGTCCAATCCTAAAGGCCCCTACAAACAGGCGCGACACACGACGCGACAGAAAGGCCTCACAGTGGAATGAATGTATGGGAGAGGTTGAACACAGGCATTTCCGAGAAAAGAAGACTAATTTTGAAAAATAAATAATACCATCGTATTTCATTAACAAATGCCTTCAAAACTTGTTCTGACAAATTTCTTTCTATCTTTCGTATTTCGGGAGTTACTTGAGAAAATGTGAAATTTTACTATGAATATTTTATTTTATATTGAAATCGTCGAATCTTTAGCCTTTTTTATTTAAAAAGAGGCTGAAGTTTATTGTGCTCTCTGACGCCTGATTCCGGTCTCGTTTCAAGTTGTGTTCTTTACTATCTTACGCATAGTAAAAGCTACATTTACTGCTAAGACACATGGTGCGCCAAACGTGCACCTTCTGACTTATAGGGTGACGTATTTTTTTACTGTATCGAGCTCTCTGCCTCCTGAATCTGGTCCAGATTCAAGTTGTGATCTTTAGTATCATAATACACACACCAATAGCGACATTTAGTGATATGACACAGGAAGCCCCAAACGTACAACTTCTGATATGTACGGGAATTAATAACATTACACAAACAAAGAAATAGTGTTATTTATTTATTAACTTTGTGTACACATAGAAATATTATATAACCACAACCTAAGAACATATAAAAACCAAAGGAGATGTTCCTGAAATGTATGGAGCCTGGGCTAGCACAATGTACACTACCAGTATATGTAAATATCGCTATACAATATAGTAACCGTTTTTTAATGTTAATTTTCTATTATTTTACTTCATTTCAATGCACATTCAAATTAACTTAGTCAAGGAGAGCCACACAAAATAAATATGGTGGATCAGTTATATGCGAAATGTTATTTTGACAATGACATTTGATTGAAGTGTCTATGTAATATCTGCGATAAAAAAACACACGAATTCCAAAAATACTTGCAACTTGTTATTGTAGAATACCACATACACGACGAAACCCAAATCACAGGTGAATCAGAAACCATAGAACAAGCTGGGGTCAACAGAGAAGCGATCAATCAATGTCCCGTAGTAAACTGGGTCGCAAAACAAAAACAATCACAAAATACTCCGAAACATGTCCAATTTAAAGTCAAAGCAAAGATAGACTTCACTTCACGAAACTTAAAACTATCAAAGTCGTCAAACGTCATGTCAAACACAACTGTCATGAAAAAAATAGAGTTATCATATTAAAAAACTTCCCAAATTATGATTTTTGTGCGCCTGTACCCTTATTCAAATTAATTTGATAGTATTTTTATGAAGATCCCCTATTTTTTCCCTATTCATCTATGTAGTGTACATAGTGGTAGCCCAAAATCAAACATCTCCTTTCAGTCATCCTCCTCATCATCATGTTTATCATCATTATTCGATTCAAATTAGGAATCTATATTTGCTAAATCATTGACATCAAAAAATTCGGTGTCATTCTTTTCTGAATCCGTTAGGTCATAAAATTCCATACGAGAAGATTATTTTACGAACTTATTTATTGTTGGACGAATGCTTGTAAGCAGTGGATCAGACGATAGTAAAATATTGTGCATAATATCTTCATTACATGAGATACTGCTGCATTTTCGAGAATGACCCTCTCTATATTTTCTAAAATCTTTGTTTCTAGCCTCAGATGCCTGTTCTTCAAGAAATCCAATGGGAATAATTGACAAATTCTGAACTATGTCTGGCCCGTGTACAAGAGGTTTATGAAGAGAAGAAGGCATATAATACCATGGGTACAAATGTACGTAAAGTTTAGCAGAATCAAAGCAGAAATCTCTGAATTTTATTGTCATTTATCTTCCGGCCTGATGAAATATCCTGCAAGATCATACTCATTTTTCTTCTCATCAGCAGACTTAGCATAGTTTTCGAAAAATCGCCTCACCAAGTTGCCATTGTTGGTAGATCCACTACCTTGTTTCACAACATCGAGAAGTAAGCCCGTTTCTCTTCTTACAGCCTAAACATTACATTGACCGAATCCAAGCGTGAAGAGAACTTAAGCCATATTTGTACATGTCCTCTTTTACCAACTCTAAATTATTCATTCTTTAGGACTAGCCTTGCATATGTCACACACTGAAACTGCTGTATAAAATATAATATAATTAATTTTACCTTCAATCATTGTCAACGGCACCTGGTGTGTAAACACTAATTCCATCAGTGATGGTAGATGGCATTAAGGCCTAATTCTCAGCTTCAATTGCAGTCAGCTCTGTATGTACATTTTCTTCAGATTCTTTCAGAAAGGTGAATGGCAGATTTAGTACAGCATAGTTTTTTTGTTGTTTTGTTATAGAATTTGTACCACTTATTAAGGCAACTAAGCCATTTATTTTCATGTAAGTATACTATTTTTAGAACTCGGAATAATTAATAATATTAATAAATATATTTTAATAAATAAACGTAATCAAATGGTAAATTAAACGCAGTTATGTTTTTAGAAGTTACCATAAATGTAAAATAACACAAATATCGAAATGATAATTAATTATTTAGAAATATAAATAACGTTAAATATAATTAAACACTTAATAATATTATACCTAAGAATGCATAATTGTTGCATATTATAATCATAATAGTTAACGATTTAATAATGGGAATGATTTTCGTCACCCATATTTTTTTTTGTTCATATGGCAATTATTTATTGACAGGTAAATAAAATCTGTCTTTCAATTCTGAGTTCAGTTATATGCTGTTGTTTTGGATTGTAGTTTGTGACTGCATCTAAGCAATTAAGCTAAATGTCACACTTTCTCAATTTACTCCCAATACACGAGAGACAGAAAGAATTTTGTCAGTACAAGTTTTAAAGGCATTTTATAACTAAATACGATGGCAGTATTCGTTTTTCAAGATAAGCCTATTTTTCCCCAGAATTTCCTATATCCAACCTCTCCCATACATTCATTCCACTGTGCGTCTAAAGCGCGACGAACGGTGCCTTTGAGTCGCGTGCGATTCGCGTCGCATGTCGCGCCTGTTTGAAGGAGCTTCAATACTCCTAATTTCATAGCACATAGTTCAATTTCATCATCCCACACAGTTTCTATTTCCAAGGTTTTATTTGTACTGTTTTCTAATAGTTTTAGGTAGTTAAACACTCTATAAGAATTAAAACATGTTCGATTTTTGGAGTGAAAACTTCATTAGGCGCACTTTGCGCTCTCTCTGAACAGTGACCGCAAGCTCGGGTCGGTGACGCTGAATTAGGTATACTCGACTCCACTTGGTCGGTGACGGAGAATCTCATATACTCGGCCCTAAATTGTTATAACTCGGCTCCAGTCGTAAGTTTTCACATCCGTCCCGTTTTCTTTTTATTAAATCAAATGGGTACCATATTGTAGCATGGAATAGTTTTACTCTAATAAATAGTAAAATAGTGTAATACGGCCAGTTATGTGATCAGTGTTATGTAGTACGTATAAAACCTCCATACAAAAAATAAGCTGTATCCTTCCTATGAAAATCACGCAACTCACAAAACTAAACTTCGAGGTAGCTAGCACCTTTCCTTACAGAAAACATATTCATAACATGATGTAAACTCCAAATGCGCACACTACGTTTTTTTTTCAATCAAGGAATGCACCTAGGTAATGTATATATAGGTAGGATTTTATGGACGAGGCAGTAAGGGCTTGAGGCTCTTCGAGTACTCTAACCTCAGTTGGTCTAGAAGAGTCTTTTACGAAACTGCATCGATTGGCACCATAAAAATACAACGTGAGAATTTGTATTTTTTCTAGTGAGTTAGTTGACTGTGCAATTTTTACAGAATCTGTGAATGCAGTTAGCAATTATATTTTTTTATTAAATACAGGGTTTGAAAATAGTTCCAAATTTCTTTGCGGCGGCAAATGTGGCAATTATAGTTGCCAGGCATCTCACATCTAGAATTACCTCTTAAATAATGTTTCATTGAATTATAACATTACGTGCTTGTACTGGGTTGTCCCCAACCCAGTTAGACCTCCAGGCCCGAAAGGCACTCGTTCCCTGTAAAAATCTGGTATTTAGCTGCATCCGGTTAGACTGGGAGCTGACCTCAACATAGTTTAGAGAACGCAAGACCGATGATGATCAAAGAATGTATAATGTTTAGGTGATTAAAAAAATAAACATTCACTAAGGTGGTACCAACTTGTTTCCACAGTGACTTACTTATAATAAGGGAGGTACCGCATGTCAAAGTTTTATTGATGATTGACATGCTCTAACTTTGGAATCCCCCACTATTGGAGCAGCTAACGCACAGTTCTCATAAGCACTAAGGAAAAAATATCATTGATATGATTTTCAGACGGTATAAAATTACCTACTTTTTAAAACTACAGCCACCTGCACGCCTTTTCAGTAATTTATGTAGAAGCCTATTGTCTTGCAATGAATCTCAGGCTGTTAGAATTTATGATACAAACCTAGAAACCTAAGCAGGGAGGCATGCAACCTTAAAGTTAGCACAATAACCTTTCTTTTAATTCTTAAAAAAATAAACATAATGCCTACATACTTATTTTCATTTAAAGACAAGAGATTTCTATTTAAAAATCAACCTGATAATTTCGGGTTTGTATTTGCACCAGTTACTACTTTCGGACAGCAAATTAAAATAAAGGGTATCCAGTTAAACAACGCACCCGGCTAATGTTTTCCGAATGGGATTAATGCAAATCTGTTTTGCAAATTATTCTTCGTTGTTTTTTTTCTATCTTCTTCATTGTTTCGTATCTACATTGGTCGTTGGTTTCTTTTTTATTTTATCGACAATTAAGTATTGTTTGTATGGCTCATTTCTACAATAAGTTGTTTACACTTGGCATATTTAAAGGGGAAGCGCCAGAGTGCCCGCAAAATTCAAATATTGTTTAGCTTTTTGCAATTTTGGTCAGTGTCAGGTTGTATGTTGACTAAAATATGATTCGTGATCGTAATAAGAATGTATGTACAGAATTAGAATCATTAAAATTATCAATTCAATTTTCTAAGTTCATGTTATTCTAATTATACCTAAATTATAAACATTCTATTGAATGACAATTTAATTGTCATGAACTTAGAGAGTTGTATTGATGATTTTAATGATTATAATTCTATAAATACATACTTGTTACGGTCGCGAATCATAATATTTTGTTCAACATACGACCTGACACTGACCTGCAAATTGCAAAAAGCGTAAGAAAATTAGAAATTTCGCGGGCAACCTGGCGCTTCCTCTAGATGTCGATAAATGCTTTTTTATTTTTTTGGGCGGGAAATCTTCAAATGATTTCTCCCGCTCTGGGCGGAGTAAGAGGGCGTGTCAGAGTCTTACTGACTAAAACCCACGCGTATTCCTTCAGTTGCCTGTGCGCCAGGGCCACGGTAAGTCTTTCGAACAATCCGCGACCCCGGCTGGCATCGGCCCTATCGGACCCCGTCAATGGTGCTGACATCTCTTTGAGGCACGCGTGGAAAACAACGCGGCGTCGACCTGGACCTGGTCCTTACCGGACGGCAAGCTACCCATTGCCGGCCGTCCGCAGGCCCGCGCCTACGGTGGCCGGGAATCGGCTATCGATTCCCAACGCCCTGGGCGTTTCCTCTTTCGGCGACTAGGGGCGTGAGGGCGCAACATTTACTTCACCCTCACGCGCTCCGACTCCTCCTTCGTGAGCATTACTGCTTCGCAGAAGGAAGTGACGGCTTCCCATGCCCTCTCGCTCCATACCATAGCCTGGACCAGGGCCGGACGCGAGAGACCGCCACCACCGATCGCTGCCATGAGGACACGTTGGTGCTCCGCCCAAGCCGGGCAGACCTCCACCGTATGCTCCACTGTGTCCGCCGGTCGATCCACACAGTGGTAACACCCGGGCGTTTCCTCCCGCCTTATCCGATACAGGAACCTCCCGAAACAGCCATGTCCGGTGAGGACCTGCATCAGGTTGAAGGTGAGGACGCCGTGGCGCCTCTCAAGCCACTCCTAAGTGCCGCAATTATGGCGTGCCCGTCGATAAATGCTTGGAACAACGTAAATGAATGCTTATTAACACTTTAATATACATTTATGGGCAAGTATGGTCAAGGCCAATTCTGGCACAGACCGATGTCCGAAGTGAAGTGAACTTTCTGCGGTCAGTCTGTGAACGAGTTAGTATCGACACCTCTCCGTATGTTCTCATTTCAATATCACGAACCTTCCAGTCTCTCAAAGACCACGTTACATCGTGATGGTCTCCTGGAAATTCAAGTCACGACTTCACGAGCTATGGAATTGGTTATTTCTAACAATCAATCGTGCATGGGTTTAAACCTTGGCCAAAAAATTGGTTACGCAGAGGAGGTAATTAGATACCTACTCAGGTCGTGGTAGTCAGATGGTAATCCCTGATTATTTGGTTAGTTCAAAATAGACTTTGAAGTGAAAAGTCGCGTGTTCAGCAACCCTATATACTTTCCTACCGGAGGACAAAACTAATGTCCCATAAACCAAAATGTCGTAACAGAATCTCACATTTGAAATTCAATTTTCTTGTTGAATTTCAATATTCTTGTTTTTATCAACATTTGTCAATGTATACAGAAAGTCCTGTAGGTCTTTGCTTGGCTTATTCAATAAATTAATTTAAATATACAATTATTTTCTTAATAAAATGTGAATTTTATTACATTAAATTCGGTACATTAGAAATTCTCAAAGCCACATTGGCACAGAGATATTTTATACTGCAAATAACCCTAACTATCACCCTGTTTCATTTGATCCACGATTTTTTACCCACCCTGTATAAATTCCCCGCCCACATGCTGCGGAAAGACTACAGCAAAAACCCAGATATGAATATACTCGTAAGTCAGAGATATCAAGGAATCTATTTCAAAGCTTATAATTATCAAGGAAACTATTTGCTAAAAATAAAATAATTTCATTATCTATGAGTAGATGAAATGTACCTAAGGTCGCGTTCACACCAATCATATAGTCAGCTGCCGATTGTTAGCAGGCTTACTGTGACCCTCAGTGTGAATGTGAAGTCAGCTTTCATTCTTCGTTCACTAGTGCCGTCAATTATTGTCGCCGTATTGTCACCAAAGACAACAAAGAGTCGGCTTGTGAACGTTCACACTGCATGCGTATGCTGAGCACCCGACTAATTGTTCATATATATAAATTTTCTTTGTTCTAAGTTACATGCCATATCTAGTTCGAGACGCTGTTACGGTCAGCTACATAGCTAATTAACATCCGCGGCGCTTAGACTCATCATCTGCCGCCATTTCTAACCATGTTGGGGTCGGCTTCTAGTCTAATCGGATGCAGATGAATACTAGTATTTTAAATGGAGCCACTGCCTATCTGACCTCCACAACGATATCCCTTGGTAAGTCTGGTTGTCAGATTTTCGGGGTTATCGGGACCAATGGCTTAGCGTGTTTTCTGGGGTACGGAGGGATCTCGATATGTAATAGATGGTCACCCATCCATAGACCAACCACGGCAAGCGTAGCTTAACCTTATATCGATCGACCCGTGTGGTATTTTTTTGTTTTTAGCCACGAGCCGAGATGCGTAGTGAGTGACTGAGTAATAGGACCGAGTCAGTAGACTATACGCATAGCGTAAGTCCACGTATGCACGGGCGCGAACGTAAAAATATCACGGTGGGATTTTTTGGCGCACATGATCTTTAACGCACTGCTTAGCGCCGAGAGTTGAAAATCCAACAGTGTGTTTTTTCGACACGCTGGAATAAACTCTGTTGGATTCTCTATGCTCGGTTCAACACCGAGAGTTGAAAATCCAGTGCGCGATAAAATTCCGCCGCGATAGTTTTACGTCCGTGCGAATGTGGTCTAATAGCGTATTTATCGGTTCGATGTGAACGAAAAGTTGTACGGAAAAGCAGTAAACTGCGTAACGCCCACTTACAGTGCGGCTGATATTTCTTGTATGTAAATAAACTCTATAATTCATGAGATGACTAAAAAGAAAAAAATTGTTTTAAAAAAGACATGATAAAAAATATCCCTTTGATCGTTTTCTTCATCGTGAAAGCATGATTAACAAACAATTAGTTCTTTGAAAGAAATATATCTATAGATAGCCAACTTCTCAGCTCTGAAATAAGGATTTAGTACTGAAGTGTCATAACCAGTGATCGGAGTAGGTAGATTGAACTGGGGTCATTGATCCGAAACGTATATATTACTATGGACATTCCTCCGGAATTGGTGGATTATTAAAAAAAAACCGGAACTTATGTAGGAATTGTATTCTGCCAGAGTGGAAGGAGTCATTTGATGATTTGCCATCCTCAAAAAAAAGGTAGGAATTGTAATAAAATGAGCAATTTTATTCTTTATTATTCTTCCTATTTTTTTTTTGTCACGATTTGACAAAACCCAACGACCAATCAGAACAAAGGATCATGGGTGGTACAATAACCGGTTATCAGAACAATGCGTACGCCCGCCGGAAATACTAAATCCGGAAATACCGGAATTACTTTCCGGAAAAATGGCTTATCCATGTTATTCTTTCTGTGTGAATTTATGATACAAGTACTAAAAATCAATCTACCTACTCCGATCACTGGTCATAACATAATACACCGGACAGCAAAAAATCCGGGTCGCTAATAAAAACCGTGATATCTCCATAAATTATATACCTATATCGCTAGAATAAATAATATGTAGTAAGCAGATTACTAATGCTTGTTTTAAATCTCTATGCAGGTTTCATTTGTACAAGTTACGAGTACAAAAAAAAACTGCTCTTTGAAAAAAATTATAATTAGGAAAATTATACTTTTTCTGCTTTTGTTTCAAACCGAGCTGTCATTATAAATGGTGCCTTGGATTGATCAGAGTATTCAGTGCAATATCATGTCGTTAACACCTGAAGAATGTACACGGGTTATTACCATGGTACAAGAAGGAAGAAGTCAGAGTACCACTGCTAGAACACTAGGAGTATCTTTATTAACGGTCCAAAGAGTACTCCAGCGATTTTAAGAGACCGGCAATGAACATCAGGAGACCAGGAAATGGCAGGCCAAGGTGCACAACTACACCAGAAGACTGAGTCATCGTGAGCACTATGTTAAGAAATCGACATCTCACGGCTGCTCAGGTCCGAAACAGTCTTCATGAAATTCACCACAACAATGCAAGCTCTGATACGATTCTGCGACGTCTTCGTGAAGCTGATATAAAGCCTTATAGACCAGCAAACGGCCCCAAACTGCTCAGAGAACATCGATTTGCCAGGTTACGGTTTGCTCAAGAACACATCCGACGGACAGATGAAGATTGGTCCACGGTTATGTTTTCCGATGAGACTGCTGTCAGATACGTAGAAGAGGTTTTAAATGAGCATGCTAGTCCTTTCTTAGTGAATATGGGTGCAAATTCCATTTTTATGCACGATAATTTGCGACCACATACTGTTCGTTTGGTCAATATTTATATTCAAGACGTCGCGGTTGGTATTACCTGCATGGAGTGGCCACCTCGCAGCCCAGACTTAAATCCCATAGAACATGCATGGGACGAGCTCGGGAGATGCGTGAGACAACGCTCTCCTGCTCTCGTTACCTTACACGAGTTAAGGAATGCGCTAGTGGAAGAATGGGCAAACATAGACTAAAATCGTATAAAAAAATTATTTTACAGCATGCCACATCGTCTTAATGAAGTGATACGGGCTCGTGGAGCAAATACAAAATATTAAATTGACAGAAAATCTTTAATTTTTGAAGATTTACTACGAAGTGTATTTTTGTTGTCATAAGTTAGAAGCGAAATTTTCTTATTTTTTTGTATTTAATTAAAGTTATATAGTGTACAAAACGTATTACACATTTTATATATAAATTAATCAGTAATATACAATATACTATACGTATAGTTTCGCTAATTAGTCTTATGTATTTAAGAGACTATCACGCCATTTATTAGCGACCCGGATTTTTTGCGATCCAGTGTAATATCAAACATCAGAAGACCAAAATGTATAGTAAAGTACCGGGTAAAAGGTAGATACCGTCAAATGGGGTGAATAAGGAAGCGGAGAATTACAACACAAAAAAAAAAGGTATGAATCTGAACGAAACTTTAAAAGGGATATACAATTGTTGCCAAAAGGGACTCTTAATGTGTTTATTGTATTATAATTAACGATTAAGTGCCCTTGTTGGGCACAAACTATATTATTTCAATGTTAAAATACCTTTTAAAGTTTCGTTCCGATTCACCCTGCGACCCTATTCACCCCGTTTGACGGTACAGTATTTTGAAAAAGCAACGCTTGGATAACGCTTTGTTAGTAACCCATAACTTAACTTATTCTGTCCGGCTATCAGCGAGAACTGTCACAAGACTGGATTTTTGAGATGGGGCAGTAAGGGTAAGGGTCCTTAACTTTTAGTGTAATTTGTAACTTCATTCACGGATTTTGGAAAAATGTTTTCGTCAGCTAACTGCCCAGTCTCAAATAAACATCCTGTATTTGGAATCATACCTATAGATTTACTTACATGTTTTCTCTTTGAATTCATAGATGTGCTCTTGCTATTCTGGCAAAGTAAGGAGGATAACATTTCCCATCCTCTTGTCAACCTTATCCTATATCGAAGGCACTCGAAGTCACTCTGAACTACGGTAACAGGCAACAGAGTTTTAACATTCCTTATGCAGTGTGTCCACAGACAAGTTTCACTGACAAAGTTTGAGTCCGCTTCCGACATGCATCGTGGAAATATTTACAGTTTCACAGTAAGGACAGCAGTAGGCTCCACACACATTGAGCGGCGCGTTTTGTATAGCGGTTCATACAAAATAGGAGGTACGGTCGGGAAAAATTAAAACATTGTAAAGTCAGGAAAATTCATTATTAGGCCCTTTGTACACACACGTTTCTTTTTGCTGTGAATAACTATGGCTTTTGCGCCGCGTGTAGCCTCGGTCGACAGTGTTGTATGGATCACTATAGATGTTTGTTGACGATACGGCGGCGGCGGCACTACGGCACGGCGCTGTCGCCGTATTCCTTAGAACCGTGTATTATAACAAGGTCACACGATTTTTCTACGGCGTTTTTAACACGCCGTATCGTAAATAAACCGTGCCATGTATAAAGGGCCTTAAGCAAACTGACTAAATTGTCCGTATATTCAAGTTACAAATACCATTCGTTGACAGTAATTGTGTGAAATTAGACAATTGGAGGCAAGGTGTTGATTTGCTTAACAATTAATTACCCTTACAGTTACCTGGCATAGGGGATACCGTGATCAATTACGCTGACTGTACACAAACTGCACTGTGCTGAACCACACTGCGTTTGGTGCATGGAGCTCCTGTGGCGACTACGAAAACTGCCAGAATCCAACTTAATAAGTTAGTGGACACAGTGCTTTATGATAAAACACAAACCTTGTCTCAACTGGGACACATTACGACACAAATTACAACATTATTTGTTATGTAGTAAGACACCGTTAAACAACAGACAGTTAAAGAAAACAAAATTGTGACGCACATATTTAATGTATTGTTTCTTGTTCGGTGAGCTGGAATTAAATATAAGTACATAAGAATTTGATATTGTTATTGGAAATAATTAACATTGTCTCATTATGATACATTTCCAGCTCTTATTCAATGAGATAGAAAACAATATGAGTTAAAATGACCGAAACTTGCATTTACAGTTGTATACAGTCGAATTCAATATGACAGATTTTAATTCTTCAGACTTATGTACAGATAGAACATGATTTTTTTTTAGTGTACTGGTATTACCGGTCCGTCCGTCCTAGTAATAAAACTTGCATATTGCCATTCATAGGGTGGCACAGAGTCACTTCGTTTAGTTAGCGTGCAGTTTTCAAACGCTTTAACATGTCGCCTTCCAATCTGAATTTAACTAGCTTTGTATAGGAAAATTAGGAAAAACTTTGCTATTTACTTATACTTAGTTACAGTACTACAGAAACGTGGCTATCCAAACAAATTAGTTTCTAAAGTGTTTATAGAACTTCATTATTAAAGTGATACAATACTATAGATGATACAATAACGAAGTTTATTAGAATGAAACTTAATAGGTGTACTTACTTAAATAATTTAAAACAGTTAAAAATTGGTACCTACTCAGGGTAACGAGATTTGCCCAATGAATCAACTTATTTAATATATTCATTTAATTGCATGTCATCATTTGAATAAAACAGTAAAATACTGTTTTGACATAAATATGATTTAAGTATGGCAATATAAAAATAGAATAGATGACTAAACCCATCTATTGCTTCATCGCTTATAATTTAAAATCTATCTCAATGCCAGGTTAAGATCAGTTTGAACTTCATTGCTTTTGGAATCTTGATAAATGTTTGAACCATGGGTCAAAAAATCTAAAATTTTCTTAAAAACTAATTCTTCTGCATTTGCACCCCACACGAACTCAGTGTGACTCATCTTCTTGCCTCGTATGATGTAGTGGTCTATTGGGTTTGCGATGCTGAAGTACAATCTTAGCAAGTCGGGGATATTGGCCAACCAGTCGTCACTGGAACTGAACAGCGCGATCGGCAATGTTACTTGGTCAAGTCTAAACTCATCATTAATGTTATTAAACCGATGAAACTTGCCACTTTTGACCACTTGTGCGTAGTGCAGCATTGTATCCGTAGAACCGCCAGCTGGTACGTGGTACAACAATCTTGCCAGAAAACTCCGGTTCCAAGCATGATCATCTTGCGGTATACCACCACTGATAAAATATAATGGATTAGTACAAAACAATAACGGTCCTTTACAATACTTCAAGGCAAGCCATTTAGGTATTTTCCGTGAAGGCACAAACTCCTTGCTACCAATTACTTTGAGTAGCTGGTCGGGCGGGCTCAATGCCATTGCTGTCAGAACTTTGAATGGCCCTTCAACATTGCTCATGAAAGCTAAAGGTGCCAACAGGATACCAATTCTAAGGTAGTCATTGTAGTGAGGTGTCGTCGAAAGCAATACCAGAAGTGCCGTGGCACCCATCGAGTGTCCGATGTAATCGATGGGATCGTCATCTTTTTTTATAGTACGAATGTAATCTATAATGGCGGCCAAGTCGAATTCTCCCATTTCTTGAAAAGAGAATCTCCAGAATTCATTGGAATCTACCGACAGTTTAATATGACCACGCGAATAGTAATTTCCCCTCGCATTCACCATCCATACGTCGTAGCCGGTATCTGCCAGGATATAAGGAAGTGATTTTGTAGGTCCCATTATAATCCAATCCGCGGAACTGCCAAGTAGTCCATGATGAAGTATCACTGTTCGGTTATTTATTGTCTTGTCCAACCGCGGTGATATTCTATGTAAAGTGAGCAGATAACCGTCACTGGTGTGAATGACGTGCGACTCTATTCTCCTTCCGTGTAAGGTGGCCAGCTGCGGCGTGGACATGAGAGCAGTCGGCTCGGACTTGAGACTGAAGTATTCGGGAATTTCCGTTTCGTTCTCAGCTGCCGTTTTCTCGACAAAGTCATTGAAAGTCCTTTTGAAGTTGGGATCCCCATAAAAGTGTGCAGGTGTTGGCATGTGTTCCTGCCCGGGAGCTGAGAAAATTTTTGTTACATGGTATTTTATATTGTTGAAGGTGTTTGTCATAGAAGTGGCTATATTATTAAAATGCTCTGTTATAAATTCAAAAAACGGATCACACATCACTTTTTGATTGAGACATAGTAATATTACTAAAGTAATTATTAAAATCTTCATGATCACACAATCATGCGTCCTATAGAATAGCACTCGCGTGACTGACTTTATCATTACGTAGGTGAGTATTACAATCAAAGATAGATACTCCTTTCATATATTTACAAATTAGAACAATGGGTGTAGTACTCATAATATAAAACAGTTTCAATGGCTCATTGATTACATTAATGCGAGTATCGTACAATTGAATTATGATTAAATAACATACTAATTTAAGAGTTGCTTGCTCAAGGCAGTTGACACATTATAATTTTGGTTAGTATGTAAGTAACTAAGTTTAAGTACAAAGGTACCTTAGAAAAAGTTAGAAGCCCGTATTCGGTTTGAACCAAATAGTATAACATAATAGATACTTACTAAAAATCAGTATCCATCTACTATTTGGTTCAAACTGAGAGTGAGATCTTTTTTAACATAATTGCTGCTTTAAATAATCACTTAATTGAATATTACCATACCTACTTCATTTTGGTAGTACTCTAAAAGAAATATAACTGTAAACCTTAGAAGCAGGTCAAAAGGATCCCATACGATTATGCGGAAAAATTAAATATACCGACATCAGCGCGGAACTTCGCCTCTCGCCCAGTTCGGGAGAACTTTCTATCTTAACGACGTAAACAATTTAAATCTAATGCAATATGCAGACCGCGCCGGCGACTCCGGCACCCCGACTTTCACCCCTCCTCCCTCTCTACCTGTGTCTTTATAAAAAATTCACCCTGTTTCTGGGCCCAGAGAGTTCAGAAACCTTACGTCTCAAACTAGTCGGAATCGCCACTAACCCTATATCTTGGGGATTATTTCACCGTGTTATGACCACATTAACCCTTTAACGCCTCCCTATTGTTTTTGTTGCGATATTTCCTTGAATAAAATGTCGCAGGTTTCTTTATATCTATCGGTATGCCGATACTGACTGGTCGGTTTCTGAATCTAGTATTACATAAAATCATTAAATCATCAATTAATCATCATCATTCACTGTGGGCCACCGAGAACTCCCAAAGCAACTAAATAATAAACTAAAACTATCTGAAGCTCAACTAATGTAATGAAAGAGCTCCCATGGATGCGGTGTTGACCGTAAGATACTTTTATAAGCAATTTCATAACTTCTCTTAAAAACAGCAATAGCTTTGAGTTCGCATTTTAACAGTGATAAGTTTATCTCAAACGTACCAAAATTAATTGCGTTGTCACTACCAAAATACTAGTAGTATTTTTGTGGAACAATACTAACATCTACTGAATACGAGAAGCAAAGGACCAGTAGATTTGGCGACGCTTGGGATAGGCCTATATCCAACAGTGGAAGTCATTCTGCTAAAAGATGATCAAAATGGTGCCATGTAATACTAAAAAGTTAAAATTCAACCTACTTAAAACACTTTTACATTATTTTACACTTGCTAATGCTTCCAATCACAAATATGGCTACCCGAAATAGTATAATCGGCAATAAAAGGCAAAACGATGTTTGTATAGATGTGCAAGCAAGGAGAGTGGAATGAGGCAGATCGAGCAACCAACATTGAACTCATGCAAAATGCAGTGGCACACCTTTCCCCTCCTATTTGGAGCACCTCTCGTAACCTCCCCCGTTTATAAATGATTCGGGGCTCAATTACACCCGCACTGGTATATTGTTTGACTTGTGGACGTACTGAGTGGATTCTAGGTTTTTACACGACCATTACTGTCCGACATGTGGGTTTTTATTTATAGTGCAAGAATTTTATTGAACAACGAGTTTTGTGTAAACATTGTTTTACAGGAAAAAACTACTTTGTGGAATGTCCTTTGTTCCACAGTGTACTACGTGTCTGATGAGTAGCTAGTTCTGCGTTATTGTAAGTAAATGTTAATGATATCCCGTGATCGTGAAAGTTGGTGAAAATGGTGCTTGAGGCAGCGGGCTAGATGAATAGTGTTTTGATGTGGATGCTTGCAGTGACAAAGGTGTCCAAGGATCAGTTATCGATGGTGTTTTTAGTTTAATGTTGTCACCAATGTGGCAGTTTATTTTATCCTTATTCTGTATTGAATTTTAAATGTAGCCCCCGCTACTACATCAGATTTCCATACACCATGGCTTTCAATCTGGGTCATGTCTGCTCTTGAATGAAAACAATGGCCCGAGTGGACGTCGGCATTTGCCTATTTCAGGTATTTCACAATGTCTTTCGACATGGAGCTGAGCTTATTTTTGCCAGTGACTTGCCTGGTGCACTTGCCATTATTTTAAGTTACGAAAAATCTGTTAGTGTTTATATTAGAGGACCGTCGAGTTTGGTGCTTTTCGACAATTCTTACGTATTCTCCACGGACTATGAACGAACGTTCTTTCCTTGATTTTGTAAATGGAAAATTTACCAGTAAAAATTCTGAATGTTTTTCGATATCTTCGATTTTAATGTTGAAGAGTTAATTTCCACACAACAAAAATAGTCAGGTAGGTTAGTAAGTAGGAAGTTACGTACTTTAATATATATCAATTCTTATGTAGGTACCTATAACAAGTTATACACTTTCTTAGATTTGATTGACACATAGAATTGTAATAATAATAGACATAAACCTAACGAAGATACAATAATATTTAACTTGGAAAGAGCGTAGAAACCTCGACATTTTGGCTTGTCGAATTATTACGCAGCGCTTCAGCAGATCGCACACAAGTCGCTAGTAAGTATAAGTAAATATGTACCTATTTTAGTTATTGTGAATGTGAGGATTATGTGGGTCATTGCTTTTTTTTCGCAGTTAATTTTAATCATGATCTGGCAGATTGAGTAATTTATGTGGCCTACCCAAATGTCCTTTCTTTGGTATTGTTCGTCGAATCGTTGAGCTCCTTAAGTCCTGACTTCCTGAGTTGAGCTGCACGATTACTGACAAATGCGTGCACTGACTGGACAGGTCCACTCAATCTGTGTGGTTCTTTCTTCAAAAGACCATTTCAGATACCAATCTACATGGTCTTCACATGATCTGACCAAGATTATGTCTGGACTTTAAAAGAGTTTGTTTCGGCCTTTCTTCTCAGAGTAGTCAGATAGGAAACGCCGACCTCATCTAGTTTAAAAATATGATTGAAGTGTAAAAGTGTTTGTACAAACCTACTTACAGAAATAAAATCATTTATCATTTAAAAAAAAAAAATTAGTCAGGAGCTAAATTTACAAACGTTTCTACATTTTGAGCTGTGAAAACTTTTGTTTTCTTAGCAAGATGTCCTTCCGATTTCCTTTTTAAAAACGCCAGTTGGTTTATATGTATTAATTTGAGTATTATGTTTAATACTTATTGTTGCCATGAGTATAGAATAGATGCACCATAGGCTACTTGACTTCTTTGTACATGATAAATGCTGGAAACCAATACTGGAAGCAGACTAAAAGCACTGGTTCAGATATAGAATTGACGGCTTTTATAGTTTTCCATTTGTAAAAATCATCGTAGGCTTTCATGTAAGATTCCTTGGACTATTGGGAATAAATTGTTGGCAATGCTTCGGATCTAATGTACTCCGGAGTCAAATCACTATCATCACTCGATATTTCTGTGAGAATTTGTAGTTTAATTTGTTGTTTAGCAGCAAAGCGATTTGCAGTATTCGCGCCTTTTTTAATCTGTGTTCCATTTTTTTTGTATTCTACTCTCGGTGGCCAGTTCGATTTCTGACCAATTTTTATTAGTGCTGGTCTCAATGGTTTATGCATGGGATTAGTATGCACTATGGCAAATATTTCTAAGCGATTTTTACGTGAAATTCCAATGTTCTAAATTCAAATCACATTAATGACCAGGTCATAATGAAATTCAGTACAATATTAACGCCCGGCTAGACCCCAGTAGGGCTTTAATGACTTACTTTAGATTAGGTTTGCATGTCATATAATTGAACATTGTTGGGCAGGTGTTGTGAAAAGATTCTTATGGGCCGTTAAATTGAATTAAATTCCTACAATTACCAGTAAGCGATCAAAAACATTGTCAAAATTCAGCAATTTTATTTATTTATTTATTTTATTTTATTCGGGAAACTTACAGCTAACTTATACAGTATTCCTAAATAATATGCAATTGAAGGCCATTTACAAGTTTCCACTGATAAACACTAGAATTAGAAAACCAAAAAAGAGTAAAGGTTGGTGAAAATACCTATAACATAAATTAGGATATAAATATTACACGATTGACAAATACAAACGAAGAATAATTTTGATGCAAACAATTACTTTTCTGTAAAGAAGCTTTTCACCAACAAATGCTTAAGCCGAGATAATATCCAAATCATGTTCACCAGACAGTTTATTAAAACTTATGCTCGCACGGATTAAAAACCCCCCCCCGACCCTTGCTCGACGACGCGCCAGCCCGCGCCGTAGCTGAGCCTGTAGTTTTAAATTCCCCTGTTAATAATAATATTATCTCGATCCAGCCTGTCCCATCTTGCTGCCCTCCCCTCAGTGACGCCCTAAGCCGAGGTTCGTACCCCACAGGGGGTGCCCTTAGCGTGCGGTCACCTAATTTTTAAGAATTTTCGCCCCTGGCTTTAAGTTAGTAGCTTAAGGCACCCACAGGCTTGCCCGGTTAAGTAGCCAGGACCTTAGTGGTCATAACTACGAGCTGCCCAATAGGAAAAAAAAAAAAAAACGGATTAAAAACGATTTCTTCCTGTACACGGACTTGGAATGAGGGACATGTAACAAGCAAGGTTTACGAAATATTTTGCAGTGTGAAACTAATGCTATATTGCCTAACAGCTCAGGGCAATCTATACTACCATTTGCAATTTTAAATAAGTACGTCAAATCAGCAATGCGCCTGCGCTCTTGCAGTGGTAAGATGTGAAACCTTTTACATCGCGCTATATAATTGGGAGTATATTGTGTTGTTTGTGTTGTATATTTTGTATTTGTTTTTTTTTGTTGATTATTGTTTGTTGTTTTTTGCCACTAAAAACGTGATTAGAGGTCGTTTTAACACATAAAGTAGAATTCAATCACCGTTTTTGGTGGTATTGGCAAGCCAACGGTTCATAAGACTTTTTGAAACTATTATAGAACGAAGAAATTTTCAAACATCTTACGGTGCGCGTACATGGTCAACTAAACTTACATAATTTATGGAGATTGTTGTTAAGACATCTAAGTAGGCCGGTGCCTACTTAGATGTCGTAACAAGACTCACGACTCACGTCTTAACGAGTAATTTTCTGAAAAGCCAAGTTATAGCAATTACCAAGAATAGCGCAATTTTGTTACCCGTGTTAGCGCACTATTAAACAAGCTTGCCACACTATTTGCAACCACTGAAACTCCCAATCATATCAAGCTTCCGTTATCAGAACTCCTGCGCATTTTTGAGATTCTACACCTGTCTCAATAAGGAAGTCATAATAGGGGCACAACCTACTTAATAAGTAGTTTGTGTGAAAAATACGAGTCAATTAAAATAATAATGCATTTCCCAAAAGGCTAACAAAATATTTTGTAGATAATCAATATTCTCAAAATTCGCTACTTATTTAAAACGAGTCGTGCGCCCGATGGGAATTCCCATCAGCGAAAATTACGAACTTCCATACCTACAAACTTTCAAACTTCCATAAAAACTTTCACTTTTCCATACAATTGTTCAAATATTTTCTTTCATACACACCTTGTCCTAAAAATTACAAATACAACAAAGAAAGAATTAGCCAAATAGGTGCAACCGCTTTGAAGTGATGCGCGGTCAAACATTTTTGGCAATTGATTTTTATTATATGAATAAAATTCAATTGCCAAAATTTTTTGTATATTAACTTATAACTTGGCAATGGCTATGCTTTGACTTTGAAATATATTGAATCTCTATTGTTTTCTTTTACTCATTTGACCAAGGTGCGTCACACTACTGGCAACAGTAGGTACCCAAGATTATTTAGTAAAGAGACCATGTTTATATTAGAGACGGACACAGTTATCTAATTTGTACCGAAACGTGTACAAAAACAAACAAACAAACACTATTTAAAATAATATTACGCCAGCGCTCATATTATTTACAACTTTTGCCCGCAGCATCGCCCGTGTGGATGTCGGATATTATACCACGGGAACGTACTACCGGGATTGAAAGCACCCTATGTGTTAATCCATGTAAAAAACTATCTGTGTGCCAATTTTCATCCAAATCCGTTTAGCAGTTTTCGCGCCAATCCGAAACATACATCCAGACAAACTGAAAAACGAACAAAAATTCTAAAAACTATATTTTCAGCATTAGTCTTGTTTCCAAACCTCGCAGCAATTTTTTATTTTCAAAAATATGCATTGTAAAGTATTGACTTCGTTACTATTTTATGAGAATGTCAGTATCTATAAATGCATGATTTTCTACTAAATTCTATACCAACTTAATCTATCTGAAATGTCTAACGTCTGTAATTACTAATACAGTTAGGTATTTATCTCAAGCCCAATCTTGATCGTACAACCCAATTGCGTAACACACTTGCTATCTGAAGGATTTTGAAGAAAATCCATGTGGGCTATTTAATAATACTTAAATACCGCAATGAATATTGTCGAATTCTCAAAATTAAAGACATTGCCACAAAAGTGTGTTAATTAGTCGTTGCCATTGACGCAATTAGGCAGCTGGTCTTTGACGCTGTGCTTCATGTGATTCGCCCTAACAAAAATAAAAAAATCGGCCATTGATTTGTTAGTGGCAGGCTTTACCCAAAACTGGAGAGAAATGTTAATCTCGACAGCAAACATTTCCATAGACCACACTGATGTAAATGAAGCTCTGTTTCGTTTCAGGTATTCCCTGCTCGAAACATTTCAAAACCGTCATGATCGTGATTGAAGCACTGTTATTAGGTTACAAGTTGGTCTGCTAAAATGGAGAATATTGCCTGAACATTACGGAATTTCAGGTTTATGAGAGATTCGAATGAAGTGGACAATAGTCATACATGGAAAATGATAAATGAACTTTTAAAATCTAAAACTAGTTAGACGACGTTAAATTAGTTTTAGATTTGAAAAGTTCTTTGGTTTACGAAGAGCTTTCATCATCTGATGTTGGATAAAAATAAACCTGAGAGGATAAAACCTCTCCTTTTCCTGAAAAATAAAACGTAAGCTTTAAGTTATGTTAGTTTCCTTCATCAAGCAAAATCCCTGTTTCCTCAGTATTCAGGTACGTTGAACACTCAAGCACATTTTATAGAAAACTATTTCTATAAAGCCATACAGCAGGCTGCATTTATACAAGCTTATAAAACTTTTGCAGATTACAACACAAACAACGTCAGGGGATTAACTGTGATAGTTAAAATCCATGTTAATTGCTCGTTACATTCGATATCATTTTACATCCCAAAACTCATACTCAAACACAAAGCATTTATTTCAAATAAACCAATTACAGGCACTTGTGAATTGTCAAAGTAACATTTAACCACCTCGCACACTGTGCGACATGCGACTGCGAAAGCTCGACGACAAGACGCCTGATCTGTCGCATGCGACTGTCATCAGATGTGCGCGTGCACCGTGCGTTTAGAATAAGCTGCGACAAGTAGCGAGAGCGTGCGACAGCCGTTGCGACTCTGCAACAAGACGCGCGACGCCAAAAATGTGCGAAGCTTTGGTCAAAATATAAAAAAAATTGACAGCAGCAGCTGCCTGTTGTTGTGTCTGGTCGCTGAGCTGTCGCAGTCGGATGTCACATAGTGTGCGAGGCATTTCTATTTCTCCAATCGATAGACTAATTCGTACTTAATCTGTACTCTGCGCTTAATATTCGTGGGAAGGAGTGTAGAGCCAATTAAGTTCACGCCAATTATGTTTCACGTATCATTTGAGTGCCGTTTTCACACATTGAAATAGTTTATACAATCATATATCGTTTGCTTTTGTCCATTTACGGATTTACGGGCATAAATTAATATTGTATTAATGAGGGCATCAATGCCTAATAGGTACATGTAGTTTGTGCATTGAAATTAAACACCACCTATACCTACCTACTGAAAATAAGCAACATACAGCGGTGTTTGGATTTAATTAAAGCGGTAAATGATAAAAATGATAAATTATTTTATTTCTGCAAGTAGGTTTGTACAAACACTTTTATACGTCAATCATATTTTTTAAACTATATGAGGTCGGCGTTTCCTATCTGACTACTCTGAGAAGAAAGGCCGAAACAAACTCAGAGGTCACAGTCTCTTTTAAAGTTCAGTCATAATAATGGTCAGATCATGTGAAGACCATGTAGATTGGTATCTGAAATGGTATTTTGAGGAAAGAACCACACAGATTGAGTGGACCTGTCCAGTCAGTGGTGCACGCAGTAATCGCGCAGCTCAACTCAGGAAGTCAGGACTTAAGGAGCTCAACGATTCAACGGTCTTTGAAAATATTATTTAACTAGCGTAGAGTATAATTTTACCCTTATTTTGTTTTTGTTCAGTGAGTTGGTAGGTAATATTTATATTTTTACAAAGGTCGTCGAAATAATGGTTTTCGTGGTTCTTACCTGGCACAATAATATGATGTGGAAGTCAAAACAATTATAATTGTTTTTAATCAATTGAGCTTCTGTGCCTAGGTACAAAGTAGTACAGTAGGCCGCACGACAGTGGTGACACTTCTACCTCGAGCTGGCCTAGTATACCACGGAGTTTCAATAGAAGAGGCCAGCGTATACGGGTTTATTTATGGCCTACCGAACCAAGAGATTTTCTTCAGGTATTCAATCCATACATTATAACTAAACATTGTAGGTACCTACTATTGAATACAAATGTTATGCTAGATATAATGGCCGGATTGGCTAGACGGTTTTATTTAAAGAATTATGTCACAATGTCAATGTCTTTCCGGTGTTGATATAAGAATGAGTAAGTTATATCAAAGGAGTGCGTTTGTAAAATACAAGTCGTGTGCCCGATGGGACTTCTCATCGGAATAAAATTTCGAACTATCATACAAACCTTTATTCTCTATTTAACCCCTTTAGGGTTTTTTTTTTAAACCCATCTGTAGTGCCACTTTCGTTATGAAAGGAACTCTTGTGCAAAATTGCATTTTTCTAGACCCAACGGTTTTCAGGCAGTCCGTTGTAATTCAGTAAATGAATAAATGAATATAAGATTTTTGTATTATAATAGCTTCTGCCCACGGCTTCATTCTCATGGAAGTCGAAAGACACCGGGAACACCCAGATACTCCGAAATATTTTATTCCGAATTTCGATGTTCCGATTTTCAAAAGTCCGAATTTCATAATACTTACCTAAGAATTATAATGTCTATTATTAAAAATAACGAAATTTATTTTACCGAAAGTCGTAAATGCGATTTGTTTGTTTTCCGATTTTCATACGTTCGAAGAATCAAATGCTCGAGGAATTCTCGGTCCGAAAAACGACATTCCGATTTTCAATACTGCTAAAATTAGGATTCTGATTCTGATTCAATTAGTATAATATTCAGAAATTCAAAATCTGTAACGTTTAATGTAATTTAAAAACGTATACTTTGTTATTAATATTTGTGTATTAATATTATTTTTTTGTGTTTTCTTGTTCTCCTTATACTTGGGTCGGGTATCATCGACTGTTATTGAATCCTTTGGGTTAGGTTAGGTTAGAACAGTGACCATAAACGCGCGACTGAGAGCGCCCGAAGCGAGCGTGCCGCGACAGCGGCCGAGGAGCGCCAGATCCCCTCTATTGTTGGTGCATCACTTGAGTTACTTAGGTAAGGTTAGAACTGTGACCATTAACGCGCGAAGGCGAGCCAGCTAAGTGAGCGTGCCGCGGCAGCGGCTGCCGAGTGACAGATCCCCTCTAATGTTGGTTAATCATTTGGGTTAGATTAGGCTACAGTTTTACAAGGCGTTTTTATACATTCTAAATAATCGGTACTTTAATAATCGGAAGTCGTATTTTTGATGTTTCGAATTATCACTAAGTCGGACTTTTTGTAATTCAATCTACTTATTGAAAATCGGTATTATAAACGTTAAGAATATTGAAATTTCGGAATAATAAAAATAAGCTGAATGATAATCGGAGTTGTTATATTAGGAATTTTGAATCATTCGCAATTATGAAAACCGGTATTTTGAAATTCGTATTTGTGACTGACGGAATATAGTTTTTCGTATTTATGTAGTGTACCCAAAGACCACAATATGTACTAAAATGAAAGTAAGAATTTTATAAAAACTTTCCTTTGAACTTACTACGTTTGTAGTTTGATCTCACCAACCCAAATTTGAAGAAAGTCAGTACTGGTGACGCGGGAGCAAGCGACGTACAGTTGTCCGTGTGAGAAGCGGCTCGTTCTGACGTCGATACCCGCAGCCCTCAGTAGTTATTTCCCATTGCTTGCGAAGTTTCAGACCATTTCAGACACCAATCTACATGGTTCTCAAACATTATGTCCGATTTTTTATATACACATTGACATTGTTGAATTTTATATACACAATGACATGAGTATTTACTTGTAAAGTATTATGTTATTTTAATTATTGTGAATGTGAGGATTATGTGGGTCATTGCTTTTTTTTCGCAGTTAATTTTGATCATGATCTGGCAGATTGAGTAATTTATGTGGCCTACCCAAATGTCCTTTCTTTGGTATTGTTCGTCGAATCGTTGAGCTCCTTAAGTCCTGACTTCCTGAGTTGAGCTGCACGATTACTGACAAATGCGTGCACTGACTGGACAGGTCCACTCAATCTGTGTGGTTCTTTCCTCAAAAGACCATTTCAGATACCAATCTACATGGTCTTCACATGATCTGACAAAGATTATGTCTGGACTTTAAAAGAGACTGTGACCTCTGAGTTTGTTTCGGCCTTTCTTCTCAGAGTAGTCAGATAAGAAACGCCGACCTCATCTAGTTTAAAAATATGATTGACGTGTAAAAGTGTTTGTACAAACCTACTTACAGAAATAAAATCATTTATCATTTATCAAGTGCTTTAGTTTTTAGTAAATTACCTACATTCTACGAACTATCATAAATAATAACAAAATGTAATAAAAGGAAGCATAACAAATATCAATTGTTGGGAATTAAACATAGGTTTGCAAAGCAGTCGTCGAACTTTTAAGCTATTTGCTTTGTTGAAAGTTGACTAAAATTGCCGTCTTTATATTATAGTACCTAGGGGGTAGTGCCTGATTTTTGCGACCAATATTTTACCGAATAAATTAAATTTCTAGTTGCTGTTCAACTTTCAATGATCATGAAGTGAGAGTCAGTCGCCGAACCTAAGGGGGAATGCAAAGTTATGGCAAAATCAAAGTTTTTACAGCAAGACAAAAGTCATTTCATACCGCGCCAAAACAGTATGGTGGGATTTTAGTGTGGGAAAATACACAGATTAGTTTAATATTCCTTTAATATAAGCACAAACGTGTTATCAAAATACGTAAAGAATCACATTTCAAATCATATTCAGCACATTTATTAATATTCCATTGATTGACATATTCAGCTGCGACAATTAAACTAATTTAGGAACTACAAAATAGTTAGGACTTATGCACACGTTGTTACTTGTTACATTTTTTCACAGACTGTACTTTCTACTGTTTTTTCAGTGACTACTTGTAGACAGTTCTTGACTCGTTGAGAACTGCGCGCAGACTGGGTCCATTTTTTTTTTTTTCCTAATTGGCAGCTCGTAGTTGTGACCACTAAGGTCCTGGCTACTTAACCGGGCAAACCTGTGGGTGCCTTAAGCTACTAACTTAAAGCCTCCAGCCAGGGGCGAAAAATACTTAAAAATTAGGTGACCGCACGCTAAGGGCACCCCCTGTGGGGTACGAACCTCGGCTTAGGGCGTCACTGAGGGGAGGGCAGCAAGATGGGACAGGCTGGATCTAAATTATATTATTATTAACTGGGGAATTTAAAACTACAGGCTCAGCTACGGCGCGGGCTGGCGCGTCGTCGAGCAAGGGTCGGGGGGGGACTGGGTCCATCAACTCGTGAAATGCCTTTTACTACACGCTCTATTGTTGGGCGCCCGCCCCGTCGGGTGGCGGACGTGACGTCATGAAACCTCCTCCAATAAAATAAAATGCGTCGATAATATTAAAATCATCATAAACCCAAAAAAATAGTCAGGTGCATGGAAGTGGGGGAATATAAATTATGTCAGTCGCGTAAATGAACATTATTGTTGCGATGGTAACTATGATTAGAAACTATGGGTAATAAGGAAAAGTTGTCAAAGGAATCTTGGTCTCATTTTTGAAGGAAAATTAAACAACATTTTTGTTTTTTTTTAAACCAAGAATCGTACCCGTTTTTTTTACAAAAACAGCACCCTGTTTTATTGTACCAATGAATAGTGTAGGTGGTATGGATCAAATGCTGTGAGTAAATATAATGTGACAAATCAAAGAAAATGGTACTTTTCCCAATTTTCCGTAATTTATGAAACATGAAAATTGCTAAAACTGGCACCTACTTTGATTTTACACAAAGTGTTCTTTTGCGGCTTATCAGCAACACTAACTATTACTCAGTGTATTAATAAAGGTTACTTGTTAACCGATGAAAAAAAGGAGGAGGTTCTCAAGTCGAACCGTATATACATATAAGATGGAGAAGGTACGTGTCTCTTGTTATTATCAGCTATATTTTGAATGTTAGTTATTGCGCAATAGAAAAACCGTTTGCAGTTCAAATCAAATTATAATTTACGAACCATTATATCACACACTGTAGGTACACGACACAACTATACGGAACGTGCGACAGTTTCTAAACGTGTTCACTGCTTAACCGCCAACAACATATTCTTCTTTAACTGTGGTCAAGCGTAGTTGGTATAGATTATTGCAGGTGGCTTCTAAGAAGGCGGTCCACCAGCTGATGGTAATCATCCCGAGTCAAAGTTGATGCTGATGTCTCATGGACCAGCAACTTAATACAAATAAATTTGAGTCATTTGATTTTGTATGTGCCAGAGCTCAGACACATACAAAATCAAATGAATTAAAATAATTTCTATGATATATTTAACTAGGGATCCACTTGTGCTTCGCACGGTTTTTACGACTTGACGAAACATCGAGATTTCTTTGTTATAACTTATTATTAATGTATCATAAACACATAAACCTTTCGGTAGTTTCGGAGTTAAATTGTCTAAGTAATGGTGAAAACTGCATCAAATCCATTACGTAGTATAGAAGAGCAACGGGGTCACTCAGACATTCAGAAAAGTTGACTTTGATTTATAATATGTATAGATATAATTATTTAACGATGGTATTAGTAAAAAACGACGTTCGTAGTTTGGTGACTCGTAATAATGCAATATAATTTTAATAATACCTTACCAAACAGCAAAGTCAAAATCAAATCATTTATTTCAAAAAGGCACTTTTGAACGTCAAAATTTACAAAAAATTAATGAATTCTAGTTGCCCCTTCCAAAAGGTAGTTTCGTATGGAGAAGAATGGGCAAGAAACTCCACCGTAACTCTTTTAAAAAGGTTTTACAATATTATGTATACATTAATTATATGGGAAGACGATGCACCTAGAATAAAATTACTATACCACAATAGGTAAAAATAATTAAATATAACGCAGGACAGGTAAATTAATTATGAGATAGATACATGGTGCTCGAATATTTAAAAAACTTTTTGACAAAAAAAACAACCGACTTCCAAAAAATACACTACAAAGTGAAAAATTACTTTAATTTCGGATGTCGGTGTCTTTGGTGTTTTAGTAATTTGCCACCGACTTCCGAAATTAAAGTTATTTTTCACTTTGTAGTGTATTTTTTGGAAGTCGGTTGTTTTTTTTGTCAAAAAGTTTTTATTTTCACTTTTTAGTGGGTTAGATAATAATTTATCGAAGTTACAATAGTCTAATGTCAACTGCTCATAACTTTTTACAAAATATTTCGTTTCCCGATGCAAGGAATTGAGGAGTTTATTGTAAAGGATTTCTCTTGGTAAAAACCAGAAGAACTGGAGCTGATGGTGAAGCCACCATCAGCTCCATTTCACCATATGCATTGTGACAAGCATAAATTGCTTAGCAACCAACGAAAGAGCATTGCTAGAGATGACGCGATTACGCAACTTAAATTCAGTCTCAAATTGACGCATCAGCAGAACTAGTACGTAGTGGTTGCCCTATGAAAAACTTCAATCATAATTGGGTATTATTTTTGTACGACCTGGATATTTTGGAATATTGAACCGAATGAAGTAAGCCCAACAAAAGGTAACTGCTGTAAATCGTTGAGGAATTTCCTCGACTGTCTATGGTCTCCATCATCAGACCTGTAATGGCACTTATAACCCATATGGGTGCAAAGTTCTCATCAATATAAATGAATAAAGTCCAAACACAAGGTAGCTACTGTAAACCGTTGAGGAGTTCCCTTAACTGTCTTTCATCTTCATCATCAGACCCCTAATGACAGTCATAACACATCTGGGTATAGTATTCTCATCAATAAAAATTAATCAAGCCCAAACACAAGGTAACTGCTGTAAATCGTGAAGGAATTCCTTCAACTGTCTGTGGTCTCCATCATCAGACCTGTAATAGCACCTATAACCCATATGAGTGCAAAGTTATCATCAATATAAATGAATTAAAACGAATCACAAGGTAGCTACTGTAAACCGTTGAGGAGTTCCCTTAACTGTCCTTCGTCTTCATCATCAGACCCCTAATGACTGTCACAACCCTTCAGGTGTAAAGTTTTCATAAATACAAATTAATGAAGCCCAAACACAAGGTACCTGCTGTAAATCATTGAGGAATTCCCTCGACTGTCTTTCGGCTCCATCATCAGATCGATTCCAGACCTTCATTAAATTGTAGTTCTTTAAAATACTTAATGAAAAAATTAACAAACGCACTAGGCGCTCCTACGATTTTCGAAGGTTCCCCTCGATTTCTTCGGGATTCCATCATCAGATCCTGGTTTCCTTATCATGGGACCACCCTTGAGGTATATCCTTTCTAACAAAAAAAGAATCATCCAAATCGGTTCACCCAGGAAAGAGTTCTGAGCTAACACACATAAAAAAAATTAAAAAAAAACATACAGGCGAATTGAGAACCTCCTCCTTTTTTTGTGAAGTCGGTTAACAAATATTGAATAGTACATGATTTTTCCAAAATTTCACAAGTAATAATTTAGTGTGTGAGTTAAAGTACACTCGAGAGCAATGAATCCGGGTCACTTAAAGAATCCTAAAAATCTCGGAAACTAAAAATGCTAGGTTAATGCAATAAATTGTATTTAATAGACAATGTAATACTCCTTAAATGAAGGTATTAAAACTTCTTAGTTATTGTAAAGTTATATCATAAAAAAAACAAATTTGAAAAAGGGCCACTTTCGAAGATGGAACTACGAAATTACAGCATTTGGTTTTGCTTTTGTTTGTAATCTGTCATTTATGTGGGTACATAAACCATGTTGATAGTGCTCTATATTCATTATTCAAGCTGAAATTATGTCGCTTACGCCTGAAGAATGCACCAGAATACTTACAATGCTGGAAACCGGCCGGAGTCAGCGCGATACAGCCAGGACTGTCGGTGTGTCGCTGTCAACAGTACAAAGAGTTCTCCGACGTTACGAAGAAACTGGTTCTAACCTACGCAGACCAGGAACGGGCAGAACCAGGTGTACCACAGCACGAGAAGACCGATACTTGGTGAACACCATGCTTCGAAATCGCTTTCTCACAGGAACTGAACTCACAAATCAGTTTCGACGCCTCGGAGGAAGTAACCCAAGTGCATGGACAGTAAGACGTCGGCTTGCTGAATCTAACTTAAAACCCCTTAGACCTGCAAACGGCCCTAAACTGGAGCGTGGGCATCGTATTTCAAGACTAAGATATGCCCAGAGCCACGTAAATTGGAGTATTGAAGATTGGTCAAAAGTTATGTTCTCCGACGAATCAAAATTTATGCTCTACAAGCACGATGGAAGACACAGAGTGTATCGAAGACCAGGGGAAAGATTCAAGCAAGCATGCATCGAAGAAAAAGTAGCCTACGGTGGTGGGTCTGTACTTGTGTGGGCCGGAATTTCTTCTGAAAGTCGCACAGAGCTGGTGATCATAGAAAACGGCTCTTTAACTAGCGTAAGATATGTGGAAGAAATCCTCAATGATCACGTTGGTCCATTTATGGTCAATTTAGGTGAGGATGCTATATTTATGCATGACAATGCCCGACCTCATACAGGTAGGATTGTGAATGACTACCTTCAAGAGATGAACATTACTCGTATGGAGTGGCCAGCGCGCAGCCCGGATATCAACCCGATCGAGCATGCTTGGGACGAGCCAGGCAGATGCGTAAAACAACGAAACCCTCCCCCAATCACGCTTCGTGAGCTCAAAAATGCTCTCACAGAGGAATGGGAGAATATTCCCCAAAATCGTATAAGGAACTTGGTGTACAGCATGCCAAACCGCGTAAACGCAGTAATGGAAGCACGAGGAGGCAATACGAAGTATTAAAATTCAAGAAAATCGTAATAAAGTTCAAAAATTTCATGTTTCCTATTTTTGTTTTAAGGAGAGATCAGCAGTTTTTTTCTTTATGTAATTTTGTGTTAATAAAATGTATGGTGACTCATATTTTTTTTACTTTCATTTAAGGAGTATTACATTGTCTATTAAATACAATTTATTGCATTAACCTATCATTTTTAGTTTCCGAGATTTTTAACATTCTTTAAGTGACCCGGATTCATTGCTCTCGAGTGTAGTTACATAATGTAAAAAACAATGTCATAAAAATTATAAATTATACAATTAAATTAGCAACCAGTTTAATTTTGTCTAGACTCTAGATTGTCCTATGGAGCAGGACCAGCATGCAGCATTCTTATCTAGGATATAATCCTCTAATTTGTAATATGCTTGTTTACAAAGTGTACTTTTAATATGAGTTTTAAATTTTCTTTCATTTAATTGCAATATATCACAAGGTATTTTGTTGTAACATTTAACACAGTACCCCTTATAAGATGTATGTACTTCAAATAATCAAAAAAATGGTTGATCTATTTTATCTTTATTTCTAGTATTAAAATTAGTTATGTCTATCACTTATTTTATTAAAAAGCTGTAGATTTTTTCTTACATACATAATATATATGCAGCAACTATCGTACCTACTGTGGTACGAGTACTAGTACGAGTATGTTGTCCATATTTAGAGTAATGAACTCATATTGTTTGTATCAACATCGACTTACGTACGCGTCGTACTTAAATTATCTCGTGCGTTTATATTAAACAAAGCTGTCTTCCTATTAGCAAAAATATTTGGATAGAAATAACAAACATGGTCTCTAATTGTCGATAAGATAACGTGCAATGTCGACTTTATAAAAGACACCGCCTGGCGCTCGACGAGCGGTACCTTAGTGTCACGTGCGATTCGCGTCGCGTGTCGCGCCTGTTTGAAGGAGCCTTTATAAAAGAAGAGGCCAGCTTAAATACTGGTTTTGATACCGCTGTCATGCATCCCAACGTACTAAAGTAGTATAGAGGTATGAGGAACAGGGTGTAAAGCTCACTCATATCTCCATAGAAAAGGGAGGATCCTCCGACCAGACGGGTGTCGTGTCTGGTGAGCAACTGCCCGACGGTTGATGTCGGGACGTTGTATATATGCTAGTCGCGCGGTAAACTATGCTTGCGCGATGCAGGATTTGCGTGACGTCAGTGTGACCTGTAGCTCGCATGTGGCAGTGTAGATACCGCTACAGTAACATTATTTAAAAGTAGGAAGAGTAACCTATTTTCAGTCACTGATGCTTCCTCGGTAAATTCTACAGATAACTCGCTGTGAGGATGCAATTCTGTAATTCTTTCATTTTACGTTTGAATAAAGTCGAGCAATTATTAAAATGAGCTGCTGGAACTTGAATATTTTTACACTTGTATTGAAATACAGGCAAATTCAAACTATCAGTTTGGAAATAAAACAACTGCTTACCAATTCAGTTTGATTTATTTTTCTACCCGCGGCTTCGTCCTCGTGTAGGTCGGTAATTATACCACGGGAGTGTACTACAGGGATAAATATCCTATGTACTAACCTAGGTCATGGTGTGTCACTGCGTTCCAAACATCGGAATTCATTCAGCCGTTAAGGCGTGAAAGGTAACAGACAGACAGATTTATTTTCGCATTTATAATATTAGTTTTGATAGTATGGATTGCTTTCGTACGTGGGTGAGTGGCGTCGACACAGACACTGTCTGGGGCCTAAGTGAACCTAAAATACTTTTAGGCTATTTTATTTTTAAACGGATTCAACTTAAATATGTAGTTAACTGAATGAAGAGTTTAATGAACGTAACAAAATGTTGTTCTCACATTGTCTTAATACTGCTTGAGGTCTTTTAAAACTGAGATGGTGAAAAGTGAACTATAATTCAAAACATATTCATTTCATTCATTCAAAGTTCAACATTTTAGCGAATGAGAAAATTGCTGTTTTATTTTTTATTTTTAGTAATTTATTACAAGATAGCCATGCCATAGACTAACTAATAGGCAACTTAACTTTAACTTATTACTCTACGTGATAGTTTACGTTATAACTAAGAATAGTGTCAATTTTTACTTTCACACAATTCCGTAGCACTCTCTTAGAGTCTGATAAATTAATAAAAACATTTTCTTAACACACTTTCACTACACTAACTCAAATGGTTTAGTTTTCTTTAGCCTATGTACTATGTACGTGTTATCTAGCAGCTGAATTATCTCGACATTCACATATCGGTGAAGTCTGTGTTCGTGGGATTCAGCAAATTTTTAGATGACAGTGACGCGTTCCATTTTAAGGTTACGGTGGAGGTCGTCTTTTCTAATGTACCATGGTGCATTTACGGCATCCCTGAGTACTTTATTTTGGAATTGTTGGATTATTTTAACGATAGTGCGTTTAGTACAGCCCCAAAGTTGGATGCCATACGTCCAAATTGGCATAAGAATATGCTTGTATAATATAATTTTATTATGTATTGATAGGCAGGATTTCCTTCCGAGTAACCAATACAAACTTTTATAACGTATGTCGAGTTCTTGTGTTTTCTTTTTGACGTGAGATTTCCAACGCAGATTAGCTTTAAGAGTTATGCCAAGGTATTTGACTGTATCATAAGGCATATGCCGTTTATATAGTTTTGGTGGTAATCACAGTGTTTGTTAGTGAAGTCAATATGAATTGATTTGACGCATTCTGTTTGATCTTCCGTCATAAACTTTGTTTACAGCTAGTTGAACTTTTTCTACTGCTTCTTTGTGGCTGGATCCGGTAGCCATTACAGCAGTGTCATCTGCAAAGGTCGCAATGGTGTTGTGTTTCAGCTCTGGGATATCACATGTATACAGCAAGTACCTACAGGAATGGGCATAACACACTTCCTTGTGGCACCCCAGCTTTTATAGTTTTTAGTTCGAAATATGCATCCTCTTGCCTTAACAATGAGAAAATTTATGAAATTAAACTTAACCCTTCTAAAAATAAGTATAAGACAATCATATTATTTTAGAGCAAGCTTCAATCGTACTGTATATCGAGGACTTGTGACGATTCAACACATTTGAGGAAACTTATCTGATGTCGGGAAATGGACAAGGAAATGAAAAATCACGTTTCCTACAACCATTGCAGCCGCATGATAACATTTCAGTAAGTTAATAAACTCGCTGAAATTTAAGTAACTAGCTATAATTTAATCCAGTAGGTACCAGATTAAAGGGGTGCTATTCACTTTTTAGAGTTGTCATGATTTGGCACTGCCGGACGGCAAAATCGTATATAATATATATTTGGTGACCTGGCTGTGCCCAATCATGCTGAACCGAATGAGTGTATTTATAGCACGCATAACTTACGTCTGTTCAAATAGCCATTCAGCACCTACCTATTTAAAAATTAAATGAACAATGGACTGCCTAAGTTTTATACAAATGCGTAATGAGGTGTGGGTAAATATATCGTGTCATATAGCGTAGGTAGTCCTGTGGTAGAGATAACTGAAAGGAGTAGTAATTAAAAAAAACTTTTTACAAAAAAAAACAACCGACTTCAAAAAAAACACTACATAGTATAAAATAACTTTAAACTCTAATTTCGGAAGTCGGTGTCTTTGTATCTGTATTTTGTTTTTTGCCACCGACTTCCTAAAGTAAAGTTATTTTTCACTTTGTAGTGTTTTTTTTGAAGTAAGTTGTTTTTTTTTTGTTATTAATAAATTTGAGTTTTAATAGCCTAATGTCAACTGCTCATCACCTTTTACAAAATATTCCTTTTCCCGACGCAGGGACGTTAATTGTTGAGGAGTTCTCCTATTCAGAACCAAAACCACTGGAGCCGATGGTGAAACCACCATCAGCTCCATTTCACCATATGCACTGTGACGAGCATAAATTGCTTAGCAACCATATTAAAATCGAATCGCAACCCGCGAAATACTTATTATTGAGAAGTTCCGGTGGCCACCTGTGGTCTTCATCATCAGTTCCACTTCACCGAATGGTGCTTTCCAAGAGGAAATGCACGAGTTACTATAAATAATACCCAAATCGATATACGTGTGCCTATAAAATTGGAGGATTTCCCTCGATTTCCATGGGATCCCCTCATAAGATTCTGACTTGGTGACAATGGGCGGTCCCATTGTCACCACTCGAGAGCATATCCTTTCAAACAAAAAGTATTTTCGAAATCGGTCCACAATTGACGGAGAAATCGGTAAAAATAAATAAAAAAAATATTAAAAAAATACATACAGTCGAACATATAACCTCGAAACAAAGAAAAGACTACGTAGTAATGGGGACCGGACCGAAAAATCTGGAAATAGCTTGTTTTTTTTTATTGCCAGCTTTGCCGGTACAGTATACCTTATATACCTTCCACTAGAGACTACTTTAAAAAGGTAAATAAATATTTAACTAGTCCTCTAAAACTTAATGATCTTCCACTAAACTGTCCGAAGCTTCAAAGTGGTCGTGTCAAATGCGACAGCTGACCGCACGTTACAGCCTATTAGTTTTTTTTTATATTTTGGAATTTTATGTCACAACTTGCGTTCCAGATTTTCTAGAAAGGTTGTTTTTCTAGATAAATGTATCATATTTTTGCCAAAAGGAATTACGAACGAAGTTATGTGGTTAAAAATCAGTTTGTGAACTGTGCTGCGGTCGTGCGTCTGACAATTCTCGAGAGTTCATTCGCGCAATTCTTTGCATTTCAAAACTATGGATGCACACTGGTAAATATTACGATTTCATTCTTCATTTTAGGTAAAAAATAAACATAGGGTCATCGTTTTCGATAGTGAAATAAAACTAGTTACAGCTATAAATTGTGAAATAAAACGAGCTTAATTTTAATTAAAAAAAAGTTAAAAATTTAAAGTTTCTATAGTTCTAAAACATGTTGCATAATCTAGCCTGGTCTGTCCATAAAAAAAAACAATCATTAGTTTACTATCAGTTCATAGAAATAACTCTCTCTCTCTCTCTCTCTCTCTCTAATAACTTTTAGTACTTTACAATGCACATGCACATTTTTTAAGCCTCTTTTTAAGTTTCTGGCTTATTCTCAGAGTTGTTCGCAGTAACTAAGCTAGGGTACTCCGACAGGTTAGGTTGGAACTGTGACCAAACACGCGTGAACTGAATCGGTCGTAGTAACTAAGCTAGTTCACCCTGATCAAATAGGTTAGGTTAAGTTAGAACTAAGACCAACCGCGCTACATCCAAGTTGGTCGAACTTACTTGGCTATTTAGTATTTTTAAAACTCCAAAATAGGAATTATTTGCGGGTTACAAAAAGAGGCGCAATCATCTTATTAGATATTTCAATAAAAAATTTAGAAGCGCAAAATAGGAATTATTAGATTTTCGATTAAATACATGCCTTAAAAGTAAACATTTGTTGGTCTAATACGGAAAGTAGAAATTATTTATGTAATGATTGCCATTCCCAACAGTTGCACTTCCCGACCGAAACTTTGATGAACTAGAATGAAGACTAGAATAATTTTTGATTAAACTTTGCCGCCTTGCTTTCCTTGAAATGAACTGTGCTTCGACTTATTTACGAGTTCGGGAATATACTTTAGCTCTACTCGACTGTTTTATTTATTTAATTAGAACTGATATCTTCTGTATTATAAATCGGGATAAAAATTGGAATAAAGGCACGATAATAATCATATTCTGTATTATGTAGCTACTCTATATTACAAGACCAGAGCGTACGTTTTAACGGACTTCAATAAAAGGAGGAGGTTATAATACATTTGGAGGGTTTTTTTTTGTCATTATCTACACCAATTTCTACGTGATTACTGGGCCGATTTACGTGATTATTTTTCATTTGGTGGAGAAAGCTCGTGATGTGAGTCCATATAAAATGTATTAACTTAACTTGGGTATTTTTTAAGTTAGCTTCAATAATACGTATTTGTTCCACTTAGTGTATGCTGATGATGTTATAATAACTTCCTCTCACTGTTATTTACATAGCTAGTAGTGGTACCTATACGAGTTTGTATGCGATTGGTATGGTCAGTGCTCTGCATCACGTGACCCTTCTTTCTTACAAAGAAGAAGAGGGCAATAGAGGTCGGGTTATACTGAGCATCACAACTAAAAAGTAAAAAATAAAAATAATTTTATGAAAAAAAATTAGTCTTTATTATTTGTTTGTAATATTGATTTTTCTTAAATACATACATAAACTCACGCCTTCAGAATTTGAATTTTCTTCTTACGGTGTAACCTGTAGCATAAAACAGAAACTTATGGATTTTTTATAGAAGAAAAAATAATCAGACTGCAGTTGTAGAAACTGTATACGCCCAAAAAAAATGCAGAATCAATGGAAAACTTGCGCTCAGTTGAGGAAAATCTTATTTAAATGATAGATGTTGTGGTGTGCATGTTCAAATAAATGGTGTCAATTCACTCGGTTTACAAGTAAAAAAAGGTGTTCCACAAGGCTCGATATTGGGTCTTTTCCCCATTTTAGTGTATATGATCTACTCCATTTATAAAAAAAAAACTTCTACAAATGGTATTATCTGCTGACGATACTTCCTTAATTTTTAAGGTATATAGACGTGCTACATATATTGACGACGTAAATAACGCCTTATTGCAGGTACAAAATTTGTTCACTGCTAATAATTTGGTATCAAATGGAAAAAAAAAACTAAGTGCATAGGATTTTTTTTACCAAATATCAGAAGTAGTGATTGTGAGACAGTATTGATACAAGAGAAATTAGAATTCGTCGATAAAAGTGTACCTATTCCTGGGGATCACGCTCGACTGAAGACTACATTGGGGTCCTCATTTAACATCTCTTACAGGATGGCTAAGTTCAAAAATCCGTCAACTTACTGATGTAGGTACCGCGAAGCTAGTCTATTTTAGTTACTTTCATAGTATTATGTTGTACGGTATTTTACTATGCGGACGGGCTGCAGACATCGAGTCTATTTTTAATTCTACAGAAAAGAGCCAACAGAGCTATATATATGGCCTCCGTAGGCGCGACTCTCTAAGGGAACTTTTTACAGATATTAAACATCATGACAGTACCTTGTCAATATATCTATGAAACATGATGTACGTAAGGACAAATATACTTATTTTTAGTAAAAGAGGTGAAAGACACAATTATATCACCAGGAATAGCCCGGACCAATTAGTTCAACCAGGTTTCAGGATGGCTAAAGTAGAGTCATCTTTCATGGGGTACCTACTGTTTAAAATGTTACAATAAAATACTTCCCGATACTTCAACTGAATGAGACGAAATTCAAACCTTGTATAAAACACACACTATGCAGGCAGGCATTATGAGTTGGGGGATTACATCGCTGATAAAAATGCCTGGCTCAATGCTGGTCCTGCTCCACAACCACAACGAATTAATTAACACTTGAAAATACTGTTGCAGCTTCTGAAGATTGTAAGACTATCTACGAGTATGCATTGTATAAACTCAATCGCATTTGTATTATATATAATTGCATAGGACAGGTGTGAGTACTATAGACCTACCATTTACCGGATAATATGCCTTTCATTGATTTGAATATGCCCTGGCAGCTGATAGATGTCATGGTCACTTATGTCTCGCCGACGGCGGCACGTGTGCTGGATCATTTAGCTCCCTTCAAAATGGTTAATCTGAATGGTGCTGATCCATGCGTCATGTTCGTTAGTGGGCGCCGACGTCAGTTGTGACTAGTCATCTCGTAGCTGCCATGGCCTATATTTTTTTTTTTTTGGATTGTTTTTTTTTTGTTTCTAACGCTTTTAAAGTGTAGGTAGTTATTTTTTACACCATTCTCACATATAATTATAAATTCAACATTAATGATGTAAGTAATAGTTTTATAACAATATAATTTAAAAGAGGGTCCATGAAGTTTCTTGCCCATTCTTCTCCATAGGTAGCGTAGTAGGTACTTACTACGATTTGAAATGGGCTATTAGCTTCATATTTCTGCCTGACCGACTCTTTGATAATTTAAAAGTAGCTGTAAATGGTTTCATTGAAATAAATGCTTTGATTTTGAGTTTTGTTTTTCAATGAACAGGAAGTTTACTAGAACATACCTTCACTATTGCAATCTTCAAACGACTTCTGCGCGACTTGAAACTTTGTACTGCTAAGCAAAAAATTCCACTTAGTTATTTTTATACGAGTATTACACGCTGGGATACATACTTCCATCGCAGAAATGTATAATTAAATAATATGTGTTGTGTTGTGTTAGGTTTTTCAATGATTAAATCTTCGATTTGATGGGTGCAGCATAGATAATAGAACGAATGAATAAAACGAACCAATTTCTTTTTATTCGAGATATCATCTCGTGCATATCCGAGGCGCTACCAAAATTCAAATTACTTTTATAATCCACTCTACGTTTGTGTCCCTGTTTAGAAAGACCTTGATCGGATCCCCAACAAATCGGAGTCTTAGGTTCTAATATGATATGTGTTGTCCCACTTTTCGAAATAAAGTGTTATCGTATTAAAGTTGTCGTAGTATATTAGGTATAATTATGTAGAAGTTTGTGTTAGGTCACACTGACCAATTTATTTGTTTTTGCCATTTCACTTATTGGTTGTACCTATGACTTATCAATTATATTTTTGTGAAGGCAATGTTAAAACTGTTAGTTTAAGTGTTTGTTTTGTATTAACAGTTCAATTTATTTTATCTGTTGCAATATTCATGTTAGATTGGTAGTAAGGGTAGACAACTGTCATTTGAAATGTTCTAGAAGATCGTGTAACTTTATTTTTGCTCTCTTTTTGTACGTGTCGCATAGACTGGTAACAATATAAAAACTTGTAAGTCATTTATTATAATTATTTATCATCCAGCTTCTTCCCAAAATCTGCATCAAAAGTCTCATTTACACGTTGCATGTTTCTGGAACGTTCAAGAGCAATAATCGCAAGCTATAATGCACGTTAAATTATTGACATTCAAGAATCGCATGCAAGTATTTACACTCGTGCGATTTCCTTAAAATATCATACAATAATTCGCACTCCCCACCGAATAATATAGTAATCGTTAATTCTAAATTTTACAGGAAAAAGTAAAAAAAAGTGTTATGCATATATCTCAGCGCGGGAGGATCTTAAGATAGCCATTTATACGTCAAAACAAAGCTATTTTTTTACAATCTGTTTTGTCTAATGTTTTTTTTTGTAATAGTTTAATTAAATACTGATTTTGACGAAAACATTGTTACTGAAATTGTAGGGCAAAAGTATAATACATCATTACTTGCAATATTGCAATTACAATAATTGCAATACATCATTACGATATTATTCGCGTGTAAATCCAACGATATCGTAGTCAGTATTAATGCATTATAGTATTATTCGTTAAAATACGGTGTCAAAAAACCTACCGGCAATATGATATAACAATATTATTCGGGTGAAATCCAAGTGATAGTGTATACTATATTAGAACATGACAGTAATATTCGTCCATGTGTGGTGTCAAAATATTATCAGTAACATAATGTTGCAAATACATGTTTTATTAAATATTTCAGTAAGTGCCTATCATTTGATTTGGCAGAGAAAGAACAATATTAGAGGTAGTTGATATTAATACTGGATAATTTACATATTTAGACCAATATAATAACAAATTTTTTAAAAGGTATGAAATAAAACGAAGGAAGTATTTATCATAATCAGGTATTTTTTTCTATCACAAACATTAATCACTTGGAAGTCCAGTTGGCCCATTGGGCCATTGGTATCTAAATAATTCATGAATCATGCCAATCATCATTACAGTCGGATTCAGATTCCGAAGACAGCTCTGTGCTATTGTCACAGGTTTGGAGGGAATTATAAAAAGTATTATAATGCTAAGGTATGGCTTCTGTTCTGCATAAACTTAATAAATCTTCTTATAGCAATTTACTCACTGGGATTGGTTGATAGTAACTTTGTGATAGTGGTATCTCAGCAGTAACTTCAGGTAATCTTCTTCCTCTCTTTGATCGGGTATGAATTTCAGTATTCATCCCTGAATATTCATCCTCAAAGTTATATGTAAATTGAATAGTATTCGGTTTTGACCACGAAGCCTTTATTTCGATTATTTGGTTCAATTAAATTGTTCGCCCATGGATCTACAGCCCAATTTTTGCCTTATTTCTGTAAGTAGGTTAGTACAAACACTTTTACACGCTAATCAAATTTTTAAAACTAGATGAGTTCAGCGTTTCCTATCTGACTACTCTGAGAAGAAAGGCCGAAACAAACTCAGAGGTCACAGTCTGTTTTAGAGAGATTAAATCTTTAATATTAAAAAAAACCTTTTGCTCCATTTTTTTTATTGGTTGCCTACCTTTGCATTTAAAATGACGCCATATATTTGGTCAGGAGTATAAAGTACTGTCTTTATTTTTAAGGCTCTTTCAACGCATGAGTGCATGCAGTCGCCTTCATTCTGGCTATGTCCAGTTTCATAAAACCTGTGTGTAATATTTTCCATACAATTTAGGTAACTCCGGTCGTTTTCCGGATAACTTCATTTCTGATTGTATCCTTCAAAGAAACCCCAGGCATAACCCCCTCCATAGCGCGCTGACCAACCTTAAATTTGTGGACCAGCCTGACTGTCTGTGTCCACGTTTCGGCACCGTATGTCATAAGGGGCAGGACGCACTGGTTGAGAAGATCTTAGTCTGCAAACATTGCGGGATTGGTGACGAGAAGCCTTAACTAAGTTTTCAAAAACGCTAACCCAACCCAATTGGATCCATCTGTCGGCTTCTTTTTCAAAGTTGTGTCTACCGAGCTGGGTGACTTGCCCTAGAACCGGAGTTACCGATATAGCTTGCAGAGTAAGCAAGCTGAAGTTGCAGTGGGCTGGCCATGTTTTTCGGAGGACCGATGGCCGGTGGAGCAGACGAGTCCTGGAGTGGCGACCGCGTATTGGCAAACGTAGTGTGGGACGCCCCCCAGCTTGATGGATCGACGACCTCAAAAAGGTGGCTGGGATGGACTGGATGCGGAAGGCGGAGGACAGGGTGTTGTGGCGCAGCATGAGAGGGACCTATGTCCAGCAGTGGACTGCGATAGGCTGAGTTAATTGATTGAGACTTTTAGGGCATGGAGGTATAAAGCATAAATATACCGATTTATTTTATTTTGGCTTGCACTGCCATCTGAATAGAATGATACATTTTTGATTCCTTTACTCTTTTCTTCTTTGATGAATAGAGCCAAGCAACTACCACTTTCTATGGAACCTCTTTTGGCGAAAAAAATGGTCCCATACGTAAGTGTCCTGATTTGTTAAAGGCGTTGTAAACTGTAAAATTGTATACTGGGTAATTTTCTTTTGTAGTAGAAAATTCCTACTTCAGATCGAGGAACACTCAGTACTTTCTAGATCGAAAATAGCAACGGTCGTATTATTTTTGTCCGCAGTAGTCTTTTCATCCTCTTTTATTAATATTATTAATTCATATATATATTCTTTTATTTATATGTTCTTTATTTTTATCTGATGCACCTGGTTTATCCTTGTCGCTATGAATGTTTTCTAATTTAGTGCGATTCTACGGATTGAAAAGGTTTGATGAGAGCTATAATTATGCTTTCTTTTGTAAGTTTTATTTTATTGTACAACCACTTGTTTTAAAAATATTAATTATTATGATACAGTGAACGATATAATGTTGTTGTATAGTATCTGTTATGTTTTGTAAAAATAAATTACCAAATCCTGTAAATAAAAATAATACATGAATATAATTGTTTTATGCTTTATGTGGACTAAGAAATGCATTTCTTACGCGAATAAAATGGTAATCGTCGCTTACCGAAAAAGTTAACGATTGCATAATCTGTAATAACTTTTTAATTCGTGCAAAAACTGTGTTTTGATTTTAAGGGAATAATGTTGTTATGTTCATCACGGTACCATTGAAATTATTGTACTTTTATAAACATACATAGAAAAAATCCAAAAAAATAAAAGATAAGGGGTAATTAATGCTCTGAACGTCGAATATGCAATAAAACCAAAACTACCGTAGTACCACATTACCATATTATTCGGTGGGGAGTGCGAATTGAACGCAAGTTTTGATATTCAATAATTGCATGTGACTTCTGCTTACACCAAGGCAATTATTGCAAGTCTATTATTGCATGCAAGTTTTGCCTAGTCTGAACACAGAGTTGCCCTTGTACAACTTTATGACGCGTTTATTGAAGTATTTTATCGAACGTTTTCTCAAGCTCTTTTTAACTCGTTTCGTTCGTTTGTGTTTCCTAGCACTTCCTGGCATTCGATTGAGCGGAAACTTGGTAATTTCGGTGACATTGCAATAATTTGTAACATGGAACTGGTCTGATCATGCAGCCAGAAGATGACAGGACCACCTCAACTAAACAAGATAGCCTACTCGTGATTGGTCTTGTTTGATTTTTCTCGACAAGTATTATCGCCCAACTTGGAGTCCAGTGAATGATGGTGGAGCCAGAAGATAGCCATAAGAACTCTTAACAAGATAACCCCGCCGTGTTTGGTCTCGTTTGATTTGTTTCGACAAGTATTATAGCCAAGGTGGAGTCCAGGGACTGATAATGTATTCAAAAGGTGACCATAGTTTATTTTATTTTAATTTAGCACTTTTTAGTTCAATAAGCTCATATTTAAAACCTTGTTTAAAAAGTAGCACTCATGTTTGAATGATAGAAAATTTTCGCGCCAGAATTACGTGCGATTTAATTGTTCATGCTGTTTACACCAAACACCAGTTTTGAACGGTAAACTTGCCCGCGTCGTGCAACAATTGTACGTGTTCATTAGACGGTGCCGGGCAATTGTTTCATTTAATGGTATGCCACAGGTAATAAACTTGCACCGTGTAAATGGGGCTTTATGTTACCATATTTAACAAAGAGTTCGCATGACTGAGAAGGTAATTCCAATGGCCAAAATCAACATGATTTATCAGGGGGCCGACCACCTCTTATGGCAAGAGATGCAGCTATATGAGGTAGTGGTAGCCCCCAGTTTCCCTGTGTGAGACAGGAGATGGTCATTATCACCACAATAAATTGGTGGTAGGAACTTAGTATCGAAATAAACACTTTTATAGATGCGTAAAAAGTCGAGAGGTGTCGTGGAACACCCGGATGGAACGAGGTGCTTTTCGCTTTTGCATCCTTGGTGAATGGGAACTAGACCGAAAAAGTGTAACATTTTGACCGCCACGACACTTTTGTTACGAACTAAAAGTGTTGTGACCCGTTTTTTGATATACGTTAAACAGAACCCATAACCGCCTGAATATAATGTAATTGGTGCGAACCAGTGCCTTGCCTCTGCCTTGCCTTTTCCTAATCATGTTGGGGTCGGCTCCCATTCTAACCAGATGCAGCTGAATAGGTACAAGTATTTTACATGGAGTGACAGCCTATCAAGCTCCCACAACCCGCTTACTAGGTAGCACGATACCAGTGACAGATAACAGTGCTAACATTATTTGCACTGAAGCAGTGCTAATATAAAATAATTAACAAACTGAAATATACACACATCAAAAAAGTCAAAGCAACATGTAAGGTTTTGAACTTTTGAACGATTTTTAGTATTGTAATTTCTTTTATAAATAATACTTAACTATACATTCTTTGATGCCGTAATAACAAAATAAAAAAAAAAAACCTTCATTCAATTGTTCATTTAATCATAATAATTAATAATATGTGTACCGTAACATATGTAGTATAAAATAAAGTTAAAATGTAATTAAACTTTTCACGCTTTACAAAATTAAATAACGACACTTTTTATTATTATTTGGTAATTCAATACAAAGTGAGACCGTTTCTGTTGTTTAAAACTTGTCGGCAACGATTTTTCATTGAATTTATAAAATTGTTTATCAGATCCTGCAGCAATCGCTCCCAATGGAATTTTAATAAGTCTTTCAGTTGTTGGGTTGTCGACACTCCGTCCAGGTTCTCTAGAACACGTTTCTGGAGCATGTCCCATGAGTGCTCGATGGGATTGAGGTCTGGCGATTGTGCAGGCCACGGCAATACGAGTAACCGGATGTTTTCCATTGCCAAGTACTCTCTGGCCCTCCGAGCTGTGTGCGAACGCGTATTGTCATGCATCGGTGTGAAATCTGAGCCATGACTTTGTGCAAATGGGTGAACATAAGGCCCGAGGACATCTTCAACGTAACTTTCAGCGTTCATATTGCCATCTAGAAAAACGAGCCGAGTTCGTCTGTTCTGCATAATACCCGCCCATACCATCACTGTGCAGCCACTGTAAGTTTGTACTTTCCGGACGCATCTCAGCCATTCAGCATTTCCTGGACGACGATACACTCTTACCCTTCTCGTATCAGGCCTAAATCAAAACAGAGACTCATCGCAAAATAAAATTTTATCCCATTGCTCCTGGGTCCATCTCAAGTGCTCCCTACACCATTCGTTTCGACAAGCGTGATTCCTATGGCGTATAGTTGGGCACCTAATTGGGCGTCGTGCTCGTAGGCCGTATTCATGCAGCCTATTTCTCACGGTTTAGTGGCTAACAACAACACTGCTTGAGAATTGTAGCTTTATACCTATCTCACGGGCGGTTAACATCGGCTGACGTCTTGCTGTCGGTTGTGTGTAACGGTCCTGTCGAGCAGTTATACTCCTTCCACGTCCTGGGTGCTGTTTAGCAGGATCCCCTGTATCAACGTTACGCTGCCAAAGACAACAAATCACGCTCTTGTTGCAAACACAAATTTATTGTTCCTACAACCAGGCTCAAGAAAATAGGTGGCTCGTTTAGATGCCAATGTATACGTTTTTATAATAAACTTCCTAGCCACATTCAAGATCTAAGCTTTAATAAATTCAAATCTTTTATAAAACGGAAACTATGCCAGAAAGCCTATTATACTGTGAAAGACTATATTGAGGACAAAAAGGCTTGGGATTGAGCTGCTCCAATAAATTTACACGGTGAATGTTGATTTTAATTTGCTAGCTATTTTAGACATGAATATTTACTGTAAAAAGTATTATATTATTTTCATTATTGAGAATATGAGGACTATGTGGGTCATTGTTTCAGTTATATTCTTGATCTGGCAGTTTAAGTAGTTTATGCGGCCTACCCAAATGTCCTTCCTTTGGTATTGTTCGTCGAATCGTTGAGCTCCTTAAGTTCTGAGTTGAGCTGCACGGTTACTGACAAATGCGTGCACTGACTGGACAGGTCCACTTAATCTGTGTGGTTCTTTCCTCAAAAGACCATTTCAGACACCAATCTACATGGTTCTCAAACATTATGTCCGATTTTTTTATATACACATTGACATTGTTGAATTTTATATACACAATGACATGAGTATTTACTTGTAAAGTAGTATGTTATTTTAATTATTGTGAATGTGAGGATTATGTGGGTCATTGCTTTTTTTTTCGCAGTTAATTTTGATCATGATCTGGCAGATTGAGTAATTTATGTGGCCTACCCAAATGTCCTTTCTTTGGTATTGTTCGTCGAATCGTTGAGCTCCTTAAGTTCTGACTTCCTGAGTTGAGCTGCACGATTACTGACAAATGCGTGCACTGACTGGACAGGTCCACTCAATCTGTGTGGTTCTTTCCTCAAAAGACCATTTCAGATACCAATCTACATGGTCTTCACATGATCTGACCAAGATTATGTCTGGACTTTAAAAGAGACTGTGACCTCTGAGTTTGTTTCGGCCTTTCTTCTCAGAGTAGTCAGATAGGAAACGCCGACCTCATCTAGTTTAAAAATATGATTGACGTGTAAAAGTGTTTGTACAAACCTACTTACAGAAATAAAATCATTTATCATTTATCATTTACCAAAATGCAACCAAAATACCTGGGACTGATTTCTTCCCGCTTGTAGCATTCCTACAGCTGTCTGCATTTCATCAGCAATCAAATTGCGTCGCTCCATGACATAAAAAATGACTCACCACTCATTTTTTTCTAAAAACTGTATGTCTCAAAATGATAAATGTGAGATAAATATCAAATTTATCAAGCAACAAAAACACATGAAATCGGGAATAAATAATTAGCTTTTATTATAATGAAAACAATACACAATCAAAAAGTTTCTATTTTTCAAATCAGCCAGTATATTTTTTAGAGAACAAAAAGATTGTAAGTATACCAATCTACTTTGTAAAGAAAAAAATAAAGTAAGGGGTAGTAATAAAAGCTCCGAAAAAAAATTCAAATATGAGCATACTCAAAATATGAAATTTACTGCTTTAAATACTAACTTTCCGACAACTTATATGCGAATACAAATAAAGAAACGACCAAATAAAATACTGAAAATTACGAAAAATTAATACAATATTTGCTGACGTAATATTTTTCCATCACTTTAAATTGCGTTTTACCGAAATCTACAGGTAACTTACCTATTATAAACTTAGAATCAACCTTTTCACCTAAGCAACCAAACCTCGGGGTGCCCCTGACGTCGACCGGCTAGGGTTAGGGTTAATAAGCAGTTCGACGGAGCCCCGCGTTGCGGGGCTCCTATTTCTGTCTAAAGGGTTTAAAGGAACCTAACCAACCGAACCTCGGGGTGCCCCTGACGTCAACCGTTTAGGGTTAGGATTTTCGGGAACATATTATATGTTTTCGGAAACTTAGTAATTTTTTCGGAAGTTTAGTGTTTTTTTTGGAAATTTAGTTTATTATTTGTTGTCGGTTAATTTTGTATTCATTTTTCGGTAATTCATTTTAACACAGCTTAGTAATAAAGTCAACCACAGATCGCTGGAAGTTAATTTGTTTTTCGGAAGCTTTATTATTTCCCTAAAGTAAGTATCAATTAATAAAATATTTTGTTTCTGTAAATGATGCGTGTTGCTTAGACTTTTTTGATGTGTGTATTTCAATAGTCTACAGTACAATGAAAGGATCTGAGTGTATGAATCCATTAGCCCGTGGGACTGCGACAGGAAATTAAACTCCTGCACTTGTTTGTACTCCACTCAAAGTTTATAACATTATTACGAAAATATTATCTTCATGAAGTTATTGTTTTTTAAAGATGTGTATTGAAGATTTATGTGAAGTTTGTTTTATGGTGGAAGTGAAAAAATGTGGGTCACGACTTAACGAGTGTTATTCAGTATTTACATGTATGAAGAAAATTTATGGCCAGGACTTAGTAATAATTAAAGTAAGGTAACATGCATTATTCATTGTGAGATGCAAAATTAAATTTTACATAAAACCAAAGCAAAAATACTAGAACCTTCATAGGTTATTAATTAATATTGAAACCATAACAGAGACTTATTTCCGTCAGTGTTTCTGTCACAGCTAAAGCATTTCAACGGATGTTCGGAATTTTGTCGCTAATAAGTGCAGCGTAGCGTATCAGTGCAATATCAACTGTGACCTTTAAAGCCAGGAATACACTTGCCAGTCACCTGACAGACGTTTAAAAGTAGCTTGAATGCCATTATAACAATATATCAATCAATCTATCTTCTCAACAGCTATGTTGGGCTCGACTTCCACTCTAACCAGATGCAGCCTAATGCCAGTATTTTACATGGATCAGCTGCCTATCTGACCTTCACAATGCAGCTACTGAGCACGATACCCTTTGGTAAGACTTGTTGTCAGACTTTTGTGCTTCTGACTACACGTAACGACTGTCAAAGGTCTACGAATGACAGCCGGGACCCATCGCATTACCAATCATAAATTGTTATGGCAAAATAGCACGCAAGCTACATTAATTATATTCATGGCCTAACTAGAATTAGAAACATCCATAAAAAAATATATAATTAGCAATGGGGTGAATACCAAAGTCAGCGTAGGGAACGTTTGGCAGGGCAACACTCACATAATTGGATCAACACAAGCGACGGTCGAAATAATAATTAGTTGGTGAAATATGCACAACATTATTAAAGGTCTGCTTTATTTGGCGTTCTATTATTACTATTCTTAATTATTTATAATGATTCAGAAGGGAACGTAGTTAGGGGAGACTTGGCAAGTTTTGAATTTTTTGTTTTAATTAATTATGAGGTAGTGTGACGAATGCTTTTATCGTTGCCTAAAAGGCTCAAGAAAACACGTTCTTTTTGCATATTCTTTTCGCTTGATCTGGTCTCTTATCTTTGCTAAGACTTTTTACTTAGGCGGTCTAACTCGCATTTTTACTTGCCTTCGCTCCCTAAGCTTTATGTTATTCTTAATTATTGATTACCAAGCTCCCAATTAGTACAAGAGTTCGTTATGTAAACATTCTCATATTACATTGCCATAAATATTAATATATAATATAATACAGCTGTTTTGCATTAAAACAAAACAGTTATTATGTTAAGAAAAACACATAGCATTAGTTGAAGAAGCAGTCGTAGATTTTACCGTTAAACGTACCTTTTATTCCCCTTCGTTACCAGTGATATTTTACAATGGCAGAACTCGCAGTGATCTATGGTTACAGCGAGCTGGATCTGACACTTGTCAAGTGTCATTCATAGAAGTCTTCAAAACTCAACAGCAAGCAAATTTCTACAAAGCTATGTGTTTTTCATCTCATAACTGGTTTGTTTTAATGCAAAACAGCTCTATTATATTTTCTTCAAAACACATAGCATTGGTTGAAAACCTGTTTGTTATCTGGTGGTGAAAGAATACCTGAAGGCGGTAGTCGCTATGTGAATTATATATTATATTGAATAAACGAATATTTCGGTCCGTATTCATTAAATATTCAAATAAAAAATTAAGAGTTTTCAATCTACTTATCCTATAAAAATATTTTCAATAAAATGTTATGGTTCTTTAGGCAGCCTGACTCATGTCAACAATATGAATCTCATGTATCATGTTTTTTATAATATATATTAGGTTGGGGAGAAAGTTCTTTCGTATTTTGTATACAAATTCAGGACTAAGAGCTCGTGTGGCGCCCAAATATCGAGCTTTTTTGTATAACGAGACTTTTTCAAATGGGTCAAAATTGTTTTGTGGTTAATCCCTAATTGTTCAGCTATGTCGTAACTACTAATATGCCCATCTTGCTCCACTTTATCAAAAATGGCACCAACTTTATCCGTAACAGGGTGATTAGATCGAGCTGCATTTTTGAAACCTAAATTGCCGGACTGAAAACGCTTGAACCAATTTTGTGCTACTCTTACTGATACTGCGTTAAGTCCTTAAACGTCAATAATTTTTCGCGGCTTGTATCGCATTATTCCCTTTTTTTGTAATAAAGCTTCAAAATGTATCGAATTTTCTATGATTAATATGATTTATTTGACTATTTTAATATGATTCACTCATTTTGGCGGACCGTAAAACAATTGAAAAATGGCGGGAAATCATTTTTACTTTTTATTTATATTTTTTTAAATGTCATCTATTTAAAGGTATCAAAACCAGCCAGATACAAACAGTACAGTCAAAAAGATTTTACTAGAACTTTATACCTATAAAATACGAACAAACTATTTCCCCGACCTATTATTTTTAGTGGAGGTATTTGTTCCCTTTCTAACTTTAATAGAGCAATGGTCCTGCTCATAATTATAAGGTTTCCTTCATTATTACACAATACAGCAAAAAATTACAGTATAGCATAATAAATTATAATATTGTTTAAATATTTAGCATTTCTTTTAGTTTTGTTTAGTGACGTAAGTGGGTACTCTTTTACTTTGAATTCTGTGTGTGAGACACATGGGGTGGGTGAGCATAAATTGAAGATTTTCTTATAACGGATTGCTTTTCATGATGTGAAACAAAAACTGTTTAAGTACTTTTAGGTCCTAAAGATATTTTGCTATTATTGATTATTAATATTGAGGTATTTGCTTTAGGAATTACTACTTAATCATCAGATTTTAACCCAGAAATCCTTAAGTCGTAACATTTCTGTCTTTTAAGATACAACCGGGTTGTTTAGAAAACAACAATGCACTTCTGAAGTAGATACTAGCATGAAACAGGATAGAATTTTGTTGATAGTGTTTTTGAGTATGGTTAGTTATTTAATGGGGATTTTTTTTAATGTTACTTACTTGGCTACTCATTCAATTCATAAAATTACAGGAAATCGTTTCGATCTCATTGCCAAAATATATCACAAAAAAATAAAAGATAAGAAATAAAAATTTAAAAATTAACAGATATTATAGAGGAACTGAAAAAAAAAACGTTTGTTGAGTGAAGAAGACGAAATGCAGCTAAATATAAATTAAGAAACAGTGCAATTGATGGAAGAATTTAATAAGCCCTTAAAAAAGAAAAGGACATTTAAAAAAATACATAGATTATTAAATTAAAATTTAATATCTTTAAAAAAATTGCTTTGACATTAAACTTTTACTCCCCTGCTGCCTATAAATATGTTCGATCTTCATTGAATAACTCATTACCACATCCAAGAACACTGGCTAATTGGTATAGCAAAATAAACGGAAATCTTGGATTTACGTCGGAGGCCTTTAATGTTTTAAAAGTCAAAAGCGACAATACTGAGTCCAAGATCATTTGCAATTTAGTTATCGCTGAGATGGCTATCCGTCAACAAGAAAAAAAATATGGAAAGAAGCACCACGGGTATGTGGATTTCGGATTAGATGACACAAACGAAGAACAAAATCTAGCATCCTCTGCTTTAGTTTTACGAGTACTTCTCACATGTTTGAATCAAACATGGAAGATACCTATTGGCTATTTTTTTACAGATGGCTTAACTGCATGTAAACTTGCCAATATAATAAATTAGGCGCTAGCAAAATGCGCAGAAATTAACGTGGAAGTAGTGTCAGTAACATGTGACGGCAGTCAGACTAATATTGCTGCAATGAGTCTTAGGATGCAAACTAAACGACCCAAGTAATTTGAAAACCACTTTTAAACATCCTACAACAGGACACGATGTGGTGCTATTATTAGACGCTTGTCACATGCTCAAATTAGTGAGAAACAGTTTTGCATCAAAGAAAACGTTTTTTAACAAATATAATGACAAGATAGAATGGAAGTATTTAAACCGTTTACAAGGAATTCAGGAAATTGAAGGGCTTAGAACAGGAAACAAACTAACTAACCGCCATATTCATTTCCGCAACCAAATCATGAAAGTCAAGTTGGTATCACAGCTGCTGAGTAATAGTGTTGCTCAGTCACTCCATTTGGCCAAGGACTTGACTTCAGAATTTTCAGAGAGTGCTCCCACTGCGGAATTTATTGAAATACACAATGATATTTTTGATGTTTTAAATTCTAAAGGAGACCCCAAAACTTATGTATTACTCCAACATGAGTCCATTTTGATCGAAGGTCCATTATGAAATATCAGGCAGATTACGGGTATTCGACAATATTACACCTGAAACTGTGCAGGCTCCGCTTTCGTAACGTTTGAAATTTCTAAACGTATTGTAACACTGAGTAAGCTCTTCGCAGAATTATCTTTGGCATTATTTTAATGGAAATAATTGTAATTTTGGTACTTAGATGTTATTTTGTTTTAGATGTTTGTGACGTGCGTTGCAATTGCAATGGCGAAATGGATAACTAGCCGCTTATCAAATCTTTTAAAATTTAAGTGTTTGTTTTTAAATATAACATTTTCTCTAGCTATGCTTCGGTAGTAAGTATCTAGTGAAAGTGATGAACACACTGCAGACATAGAACTGTCGTACCGATTATGGGTAGTTATTTGTTATATTACCTAAATAAAATTTCCAACTATTTTTATTCGTGTATAAGAAGGCCCATATGCCCAGCAAATATTATGTGGTTAGCTAGTTTAGTTTTATGGTCCCATAACCGCATTTACCTATCTACCTACCTACCTACTAGTACTGCATTTAATGTTGTAAAATCAGAAATTCCACTCTAGCTGATTAATCAGGCCTGAATCGTTACGTGACATATTAATTATGATTAGTTCTAGTAATTGGCGAGTTTTTTTGTTTGTTTAGATTTAACTGAGCAAGACATGGAAAATCTTAATTATCTCATGTATATACATATATGTAAGTTACACTATTATGCCCTTCTAATCCGACCTTAGCATCAAAAAGGTCCCTTCGTATGGTTTTATGTGGTTGCATCTACATCGTCACATGCGAACTACGCATCACTTTACCTTCACTCAAAATCCTGCATCACGCAAGCAGAGTTTACCGCGCAACTAGCATACATACAACCCTCGGGCAGTTGCTATCCAGACACGACACCCGTCTGGTCACAAGATCCTCCCTTTTCTATGGAGAGCAAGTGAACTTTACACCGTGTTACTCATGCCTCTACCTACTTAGTTATTTATTCTTAGTTTGATCGCGATAATTGGGAATCACATTTAGCTCAGATCAACGTAAAAATGTATTGTTTTCCAATTAATTGTTTACAAAATTAAGGCTTGAAAAACAATCATGCCGACGATATAATATTCCTCTAGAATGGTAAGATTTTTCCTTCTTTATTAACTATGCTAGCAGTTGACCGCGTCGTCTGCGTGCCTATTATGTATTTCATAATTTATTAATAAAAATATCCATATGGAAAAATAGACCATGTCCTTCTCCAGATCGCAGACCACCTATCTATCAAATTGCATAACGTTCGGTTCAGTTATTTACCTAAGCGTGACAAGGTATGGCATACAGACTTTCTTTCGCATTTATAATATCACTAGCAATTTCCCGCGGCTGCGCCCGGGTTGATGTCGGAAAATATTCCACAGGAACGTACTACCGGGATTTAAATCCTCCTATCCTATGTGTTTAGTCCTCCTATCCTATGTGTTAATCCAGGTTATAAGCTATCTGTGTGCCAAATTTCATCCAAATCCGTTCAGCCATTTTTGCGTGAATTAGTAACAAACATTCAAGCATACAAACTGCCACATTTATAATACTACCCTACTGGTAGGATAAATAAATATAAGAAGTATCCTTTAAAAATAACTAATTAGACGAAATGATTTGAGACCAATTTCGAGCTTATAGGAGTATGTAGTGGGACTGGGACTAATCCCAGTATGGAAAAATTGCAAAATAAGTACTTACGTGGTTCGAAAATATTGTTTTTTTTTATTTTTTTTATTAATTTTCACAATCTTCTACATAATTTTTGTTTTTATAATTTTAAAACATCATTAGTCATGGCATTGCCATGGCTTGCCAAAGTAATTGATGCTTTATGACACTATACTGTCATAAACATAAATGTAATAACACAAATAGAACTAAACTTTTTAATACACCTGAGTCCCATGAATCGGGTGTTTTTTTTTTATACAAACCCCATGCACCCCGTCATATTGTTATTGTGCGAATGCGACCCCAACCCTATAAGATACACACGTAGGTACTTCACTCGGGTACCCTCGTTTTATTCGTCCATCCATCCATATTATTATAAAATGCAACGTCTCTTAAATCTATTTTTTTAATTTCCATGCATTTTTTTATGATCTCTCTCTACCAAATTAGAGATTAGCGTTCGAGGTTATGACTTAGAAAATGGTATAAATGTAGGATCGATCGATGTTTGAATAGAAAATAAAACTATCCTATGAGTCTAGAATAATAAAAAATAGTCCTCCAGACCGAATTTCGGCTATGGCGGCCAATCTTAGCGGGGACTAGCCTTCGGCGCAGGAGATATAAAGGGCACAAGTGTTGCGCAGGACTCACGTGCACTCGCTCTGCCCTCACTCTCATAGTCCGATGGGACGGCATTCTGACACGACCGGAGAGAGATATGAGGTACAGGACACTGGTCCTGCGCCGTATATCTCTCTCCAGCGTGCTTTTCGAGGCACGGGGGTATCAAACTTCCAAACTCCGGGTTGCTGCTAGTAAGTGTATGAGTCTGAAATATAGTACACATTACACATGCTATGAAGTAGCACAAAAGCGTACTAGTTTCGAGCGACTACTTTTTCTTGTCGTCATATTCTAGTAACGTCGTCTTTGAGTTCTGCCTAAATACTAATTCTTTTTCAGTTAAGTATTGTCTTCTGTATATTATGTGTGTTGGGAACTGTGTGTTTTTAAAGTAACTATCTAGTATTTAAGTAGATTAGGTCTTTAAATTTAACATTAAAGTTATAGTCATGCATTTTGCATGCGGTGTTTGCCTGTAATTGGTTGTGCAGTTATACTTAAGACACCATTAGCTGTATGATCCTATCTAATTAATATCTGTAACAACTGTTGGTGAACCTTAATTAAATAAATAAACTGCGATGTCTATCGGTAAGTTTTTTATTTTTTCGGAATTTAATAAGTTGAACGAACAAACAAAGATTTTAGTTTTCTATCTATTGCTAGAATTGCAGTGATATTATAATTTCACTAGTGAAATTATAACTGCACGAAACTTTCTTAACCACCTCCATTTCTCACAATTTCACGGGCTCATTTCAGTGACATTATAATTGCAAGTAATGATATTTCAAGGCAGTCATATTTTGTCAATTTCACTGTATGTGTAAGCCTGTTAAATTGTGAGACGGTCAATGATTAGTCCGTTTCCAATTTACCATTTCTATGATAAGGCGTAGTCGACGGAGCACCGCTTTGCGGGGCTCCTACTTAGGCTTGGTTTATAAAAAAATAACCACGAAGGGGATGGCGGGATCTGAAAGACCACGGCAAGACCACGCCATCCCCTTCTAACGTAACCTGTCCGAGTTGGGGTGCCCCAAGACCCGAGCTCGCTGCGATCGCTCTTGCTTCCTATCCTACCCTATGACGGATGAAGAAGAGTTGAACAATCAAAACGCACGAAGTTGCCACCACAAATTTGACTCATAATTTATCTAGAGTTATTATAAAATCACTACAGCATTCCCGTGAAATTACAATAACACTAAAAATAGTCTGTTAACTTGTAAGAAATGGAAGCGGTTGACAAAGTTTCGTGCAATAATAATTTCACTAGTAAAATTATAATATCACTGGTTTGGCAATATCCCTGCGACAGATATACTATAATAACCTTTCCGTATGGGTGACGGTCACTCTCAAAATGTGCGCAAAATCTTATTAACACCGCGGTTCAGAAAATCGCGTCATTTGCACAACACCATGTACCGAGTACACTCAACTCTCCGCTCTGCTAACACGGCAGTATTTTCATTTTTTTAAATTGTTTATACTTGAAACAGATTTCTTTTTGTTCTAAATGTCTAACTTAAGAATCATTATTATTCATTTTAATATTATCACCATTAATTTGAAATACTCTACGCCGCCATTAACCACATAGCATACTATGTTGGAACGTCTCGAGCGTATATTATTAGTAATATACTATATAATAAAATATACGGCAAAATTAATTTAATAAAAATTGAATTAGGTGTTTGAAAATGATAATAATTTCTTAATAATAAGTTTGGCGGTATTTGTATTTTTTACGCAAATCTTAAGCTTCACCAACGCCTTAACACTTTTACAGGTTACCTTAAGGCGACTGGACCAGTGTAAGAACCTCAGTAATGCCCCGGCCGTGATTTAAAAAAAAAAGTGGCGGAGTCTCCATAAAGTAGGTAGATATAAGCCGTAGTGGAAATAACATCAATTAGATACAAGGATTTAATTATACAACGTTACACGGTTCTTTTGGTGCGTATCAGAGCTTCTCAGAGATTATACGATGATAAGTTTTACAATAAATCTTCAAGACTCGCTGACTTCTTTCTGGCTCGAGCATGGTAGCAGACATCTTCTGTGGAAATACTGTAACCAAAAACTTTTTTACAAAAAAACAACCGACTTCCAAAAAAAAAACACTAAAAGACGTGAAAAATAACTTTAATTTCGGAAGTCGGTGCCTTTGGTTTTGTATTTTCGTGTTTGGCCACCGACTTCCGAAATTAAAGTTATTTTTCACGTCTTTTAGTGTTTTTTTTTTGGAAGTCGGTTGTTTTTTTGTAAAAAAGTTTTTATTTTTCACGTTTTAGTTGCGGTACCTACCCCACACAAATTCGTATACCACTACTTGGTGTGTCAATAACAGTGACAGGAAATTATTAACACATCATCCATATAAACTAAGTGGAAAAAATCTGCAGTATTAAGGATAACTCAAAAACTACTGGTCAGACTTTGATCAAATTTAAATGGGACCACATGTGAAGCACCACCTATCAAATAAAAAAAGAATCATCCAAATCGGTTCACCCAGAAAAAAGATATGAGCTAACACACATAAAAAAAAAAAACATACAGACGAATTGAGAACCTCATCCTTTTTGTGAAGTCGGTTAAAAAAGCCTGATCTTACTTACTACAATACAATTAGTGCGCAATTCAACCAATTCAATATAATTATTGAGTTAACGAGCTTATAGTAAACTCACGCGTGCACACTGCATCTCAAATAATAAAACTATTTACGGAGAGATCTGGGTCTGCTATTATCAATAATAGTAACTTTCAAAATACCATTCAATCTCACAATAACTTCCTGGTCTGATAATACAGAACAAACTTTAGGAAAACCTACAAAGAAGTTGGTTGCCCTTTTAGCTCTTACGTCGACTAATAAAACACCTAGAAGTTTTATAATTTTAGGAGTGACAGTAAGTGAGAGTGATATTAATATTTCATCTCTCACAGTAAGTACTCGTACAACACATACAGCTGCTCAACCTTGAGCTGGCACAATAATTAGTACTTAGTTGAATATAACTCATACCTGTTTAACAATATTATCTTTTATTATATATAATCAAAGAATAGTATATTATTTCTATTTTAGCAATGTTATTAATGTTAATGAAAGTACTTAATAAAGCAGAATATGTTGTAACTGAATTATTGCAGACAACTCAAAAAATATACTCTTTTTAATTAAATTCAGATCAGAATTCAGATGGCCTTAAAGTAAAATAGTTAATTCAAATTTTATAAAAATTATTGTTACCCACTCGCAACTTGCTAATACCGCCAAAACAGCAATTATTAGTCTACCTAATCAAGAAAAACCTAGTGAATGTAAATAAATATGTGGAACTACTCTGTACAGAAAACAGCATTGTCGATTCTGTAAAAATCTCACCGTGAAGACTTGCGTGGAGTGAGCTGTCAGTGTCACCCCAGTGACGCTAGGGATTGACCAAGCATTACATTTTCAATCATAATCGACATTTTATTAATATGTTTATTTCTAAATCTATTGATAATTTTATATTATTTCTAAGCTAGTATTTAAGTGTCTAAACATTTTTTTTTTTTTTTTAATAAAATAGCAAAACTAAATTCAGGCAGAAAATCAGAGCTGTTTAAAAAAATACTAGACTATAGCTTACGCACGAGCGTGTCTCGCACGAACTATAAATAAAATAAAACATACACGTTTAAGACAGCTGCTAATAAATATGATTTTAACAAAAAAAAAAATATCAACGAAAAAATAAACTGAAAAGCAAACAAATAAACCTTTTAGTTTAACTAAGCTCCTAAATTAATGTTAATTACTAATTTTGAGACGGCGCGCGGCGCCAGAAAATCAATCAACGCAGATCAATTAACGAAGATCAATCAAGCTGCCGGTCAATTAACTTGGCATCTATATTTTGTTTGGCGTCGACTCAAAATTTGTGATTTACATTAATTTAGGAGCTTAGTTTAGACCAAACGGTTTACTTTTTGGTATTCAGTTTATATTTTAGTCGGATTACTTTTTTGTTAACAAGCTTTTTTATTTTTCGCTTTTCAGTTTCCTTTTCAAATACCAACTTATTTGTTTTTTATTTAGGTTTACCAAAACCTACTTATTTATACTACTTGTATTATATCTGTAAAATAACATACAATTAAAACTTAATATAGTGCATCAATTACTTAAATGTAAACCCAACAATGATGTACCTACTATGTAACAAACACATTGTTTTTTTTTTTACATATTCCATTCTCTCGATAAACTAAAGTATACGATAAAAACCGTATGGAACCTTAGTATTTAGGCATATCAATTATTACTTTATGGGTGCTCTAAGACACACAAATTGCTTATCTCCCTTGCTAGCGAGAAATTAAAAATATTATAATTATTCATGTATTATTTTCTATATTATGTGTATATTATTATTGTATGTATGTTTAAGTTACTATAGTTTAATTTAAATTTTCATTTATGTTTTACAAACTGTGTCTACGTGATGCCCGAGTGTCAGTTGGACTCTTAGTTTGAATAGATTTGGGTTACCTAATAACAACGCTGAGCGACGTCACGGCGTCGCGACGTGGCGTGTTGTAGTGTGTGATCCGCCTAACATGGCTGGAGAGACCACTCCATATAGCAAATTGTTTAAACGGATGAGATTGCTTCGCAAACATCGCAATCATTATTTTTGTTCCGACCAATCTAGCGCAGGCTCGTGACTGTTCGTTGTTCAAATTGATCTCTCCAAACCGTAAGCAATGGCCTCGGAAGTACGCGATCGTTGCGCTCATTTATATTATTTATGAATACTAGCCATCCGTCCCAGGGGGTCTACTCTCTAAGCACGAAATCCGTAGTTTCGGTAAGGGCGTTTCCTACTCCGTATTACCAACTGACATAAGATTAGTTCGGGGCCCGCGGTGTAATTGCGTAACACACCGTAGCGGTATCAACATCGCCACATGCGAGCTACACGTCATACTGACGTCAAGCAAATCCTGCATCGCGCAAGCAGAGTTTACCGCGCGACTAGCATATATACAACGTTCCGACATCCATAGAGTATGAGTGAGCTTTACACCCTGTTCCTCATACCTCTATAACACTAACAGTAACAATGGCTCTCATTTTGACAGTTTAGCAACATTCATTGCGTTATTTAAGTTATTGAGCATACAAATTGTGCGAACATAATTATGAAGCAATGGATTAGCAATATCCGTCAAAATGATTCAGATTGTGATTACAGTGTGTTACGTAAATAGGGGGCCGATCTAAGAATTAATGACACCACGATATGACAGTTGTCCCTACTCCCGATGTTTTTATTTGTCCAAAAAAGTTAAAATCGGGTGTAGGTTTCACTCCATATTCAAACTACTTTCGGATGGGCCCGTATCTTCGTTGACGGACTAAGAGAGTAGGCCCACTAATTCGCACGGTTTTTACGACTTTACAAAAATCGAGATTTCTTTAGTAAATATTAGTTTAACATTAATTTGAAAAGACAAAAACAAAAAAATACAACACATAATTTAACGATTTATTGCTAGCGACAGTCAGTTTCGGTTAGGACACAGGGTTAATGTAATAGTAGCGATGGAGAATCATAACCAACTCCTTTTATAGTTCGCAAAAAATCTGGCTGTTTATTCGTAATGTCATAACCGCTCTGATAAAACAATCATTCGTCCACAAAAATAAACGTCAAATAACTTAACACATACATATATTGATATTAATTTGCTTTTAATTTAACAAATATTTATAAAAGTTTTCCTTAGTTTATTTAATAGGTAGTGTTACAAATTCATCACCATGCCTGTAAAGCCTGTTATTCGCCGTATGAAGGGGTTACCCCAGGATCTATATTCAGCTGAAGGACTCATGTACCAAGACTGGCACGCTCTAACCCCATGTCAACGTTCAATCACCACACGATTTGGTCTAGAGGTACAACGAGAGCAGGAAGACTACATGTATAGACATCCTGAGGTAACGTTATATAAAGTTTGCAGGTGCTTTAAAGTCAACACATCACGCCTGTCTTCTACGCAGGGGCAGGTAGAGAACCAACACCCGCACATTTCATTAGTTATTATTAAGCCCCAAAGTATGAGGGGGTGAATTTAATAAGGAAGCTTTGAAATGGCAACTGTAAGCGCTAATTTCTAATTATTTACCGATTCAGACAATTATACTGTAAGCTTACCGAAGACTAAATAAAATATTGCCAAATACCAGATAAAAATACTGAAACCGGGCTGCATCTATGATTTTTTTAATGGGAAAACCCAATAACACTGGGACTCGAACCCAGGTAGGACCTCACGCTCAGCTATTATAAACATTCGTTTAATATTGTAATTGTATGGTATGGATAACTGTAGATAGTATTCATTGTTAGTCCGTGTTCTCAAAGCCAAGCGGGCAACGGAAATGAAGTAAGTACCAACGCGGTAGAAGTTAGGTGATCTAATTAAACAATACGGGCCGGCCTCGAAACTATCGAGAACGGAATATGAGCACCGGATATACTACGACCCATCGAGTTGTTGTTTAAACTAACCAACACAGAAATTACCTACTCACCTTTTAATATGGATCGAATAATTTAGAATGAAAGAAAAAGTATTAATTATTGGGACTCGAATAGGATTATCAGAAACTAAACTAAACACTAATAAAAACAAAAATATAAAACACACCAACGCACACTGTAAGAAAATCGCAATCTAGCGGTATTTAATTCAAAATCCGAACAATGTTTTATCTACCAATTATTGGTGTCTTTTTATTCCTTACCCTCTAATAAAAACGACACTATATTTTTTTTAATGTGGGTATGTCAACATAAATATTAGAAATGTTCATATCAGAAACAAAACTGAGTCACACTCACTACGTGTTTTGCAGTGTTAATTTGTGCCAATTACGCTTACGATTACGAAGTGATTATTGGGTCAATAGTGTTATTTACTTTATTTGTCGTAGTGTTGGTATTTCATATGTAAGTACATACATATTTTGTTCGATTTATAATAGTAATTATATACTAAAATCAACCATTTCTGTTAGGACACGAAACATACTTCGATTTTTTTACATTTTAAATTCATTAGTCCCGAAAACATATTATATAGCATTATATAGTAAAGTATATACCATCACAGTACAGCTGATAGTTTTAACTAACAGATGCAACTCATAAATTTTGCGCTTTTTTGCGGCACCCATACATTTTTTTTTTTTCAGCATGGCTACCGAAATAACGAAACTGCAAATTTTCGAAATTTGGACTTCTAACAGAGGGAGTGATCGTTTTGACGAAGTTTTTTCATTTTTTATGAATAGATATCCTCGTGTAACTTATTCTGAATATTCTAAAAATAAAATCAAGGGTTTGCTGAGAGCATTATGCCAACAAATTGAAATAAAATGGACTAAATGCCATCGTCATCGGGATCGTTTTTTAGAAAATAATATGAATTGGTTAAAAACAACTATTACTTTACCTGAAAGTGTTTTACAAGAAATTCCATCATCCTCCTCCTCAATTACTCCAGGAAGACCAGCAAAACGTTTTCAAGACTGTTGTGATAGAACACAAAAACGAAAAATCCAAACACTTATAGAGACGACCAGTCCAGAAGAAGTTGCTGTGGCTAATGAATGCAATTTACGCAATGCTGGCAAACGAGATTCTGCAGCCATAGTAAGAGAATTATCGTCTGAGTCCGGTAATAGTGGGACAGTAATCAAACAGGCCCGTAAACGTCAAATTAATGATCCTGTATCTCTATCTGCAGATGAAGCTCTTGGCATTATGATAGATGCTAAATTATCTACTCACCAGTACAATATAATTCGAGAAAAGGTTAATAACCTGGCTAAAAACTTGTTACCTTCTTATGACCAAATACTGGAAGTAAAAAAACAGTGTTATCCGTTAGAGAAGACTGTCACGGAAACAACTGCAGAATGCAATCTTCAATCTTTGGTGAATCATACTATCAATCGTATATGTTTAACCCAAAGAAATGTGTTAGATTCTATTGAAATTTTAAAAGTTGGATCAAAGGAACTAACCTGCCTGATTAAGTGGGGTTGTGATGGAGCTCAACAACAAAGGTATAAACAGAAGTTCACATCAGAAAGTCAGTTTGACGAAAATCTCTTCAGCATTTCGATGGTGCCCATTCAAATGGCTTTGAATACTGAAAAGGAGAATATGGTCGTATGGCAAAACCCTGCTCCCTCGTCTACACGTTTCTGTAGACCTATTAAACTTCATTTCGCTAGGGAAACTACAGAATTAACAAAACAAGAGGTCAGCGCGATGCAACATCAAATAGATACATTATCACCTGTAGAAGTTCATATGGATGACGTTCTTATTTTTGTAAAACCGGTATTCATGCTTACTATGATTGATGGCAAAATTTGCACTGCCTTGTCGACAGTGTCCGGTTCCTCTCAAACTTGCTATATATGTGGAGCAAAGCCATCCGAAATGAATAAACCTGATGTTATTTCAAAGAAACCACTCGATACAGCTGCAATGACTTTTGGACTTTCTCCATTACATTCGTGGATAAGATTCATGGAATGTATACTGCACATTGCATATAGACTCGATATAAAAGTCTGGCAAGTTAGAGGTGATCAAAATAAAAATCTAGTCAAAAACAAGAAGGAGCAGATTCAAAGAAGATTCAGAAATGAAATGGGTTTATTGGTGGACATGCCTAATCAACAGTCGGGAAATACCAATGACGGCAACACTGCCAGACGCTTTTTTCGAGATTCCTCAAGAACAGCTCAGATAACTGGCGTGAATTCAGAACTGGTTCATCGATTTCATATAATTTTAGAATCTCTCGGATGCGGGTTTTCGATTGACGTAAATGCCTTTGATTTGTTTGTTAAAGATACCAGGGAACTGTATCTTATGGAATATTTTTGGTACAATATGCCTGTCAGTGTTCACAAAGTTCTTTTTCATGGTAAAGACGTGATATCATCATGTATACTACCAATTGGCCAGTTATCGGAAGAAGCCCAAGAGGCATGAAACAAAGACAATCGTTACTATAGAGAATTCTTTACACGAAAAACTTCGCGTGTAGATACAAATACAGATCTCCTAAATAGACTTTTAATCTCATCTGACCCCTATTTAGCAGGATTAAGGAGCATACCACGAAAAAATAGAAGTATATTGGAGCCAGAAGTTTTGTCATTGCTTTCCCTGCCCACAACGAATGAGTAATATGTTTATTTGCTGTATTTTTCAGTTTTTTAAATTTCAAAAATACACGAAACAATACAAAATTATTTTATAAAACTAAAAAAACATTTAATTATAACTTATATCAATCAAATTAATTAGTTCCGTATCATAAGAATAAAATCCCGTCAGATTGCGATTTTCTTACAGTGTGCAACGCCCCAATTTTATGTTAAAACCGCAATATTTTAAGTTTTCGGTGGTTTTGCTCCTCTGTTTTCCGGATAGTCCGAAAGCGTGTTGGGTTGACGGTACCATCGCATCAGTGTCCGAAAACAAATAGAAGCAGACCAACACAAGAATTTGAAAAATGATAGAAACAAAAGTAAGCCAGCATTGACCCTGTCGTGGGATCACAATTCAGGGTCATTATCACCATCTCAGCACGGATGATTCCGTTCTGAATTGAGGACCATGATCTTCATGCGATGAAACAAATTAATCATGGTGATCGTCTTTGTCATCATGCAATGTAAGGGGGAATTTATGCTAGATCGTGGTGAGTGCGAGCCTTGCCATGTACGAGGCATGGACGAGGCACGGATCCAAAACTTTACGAAATTTTTATAAGAAGCAGTTCATACTATAGTGCGCCCACGTTTCAGAAGAGGCACGGCCCTTAAGCAGCTCATTCACGATCAAATTTGAATGATGTAAAACCATTAGTAAATCATTGTTACAATGATGAATGATGATGATGATGAATGAGCGCAGAGAAGTTTTGAGCAAGCATATTATGTAGGGCGAAAAGTGGATAGCTGAGTAAGTAGCGGCATTGTGATAGTATACCGAGAATATATTTGTAAAGCTTCCGATAAGAAGCCCGTGGTCAGGACCCCACTTTCAGATTTCGAAAATAGGCTTAAAAACATCGTGATCTTCAGAGCCTTTGATTTTGGTACAATCGTGTGCGGCCTAACCCATGATGACGTTTCAGAGAGATACTTGTCCAGCGCAAAAACCAGCGGGGCCGAAGTTTTTGAGAGAGGCCATGGTAGAGCGGACAGATTTGACCTTAAGCCTTGTCTCCCAGTGGGGTGATGACAATCTGGTCTCTTTTAATGCCACCAAAACACAGGTGTGTATTTTTACCGCTAAAAGGAGTCAAATCAACCAATCTCCTGCTTTTCGGGGTACATCTGTTCCTGTAACTGATCGGCTCGAGCTTCTACGCACGGAGTTCACATCTGGTCTCAACTTGGGCGCCACCATTGAGTATAAAGCCCAAACTGCGGCTAAGAAGCTGGGCATCCTAAATAAGGTGAAGCGATACTTTATGCCTGGACAGCTTTTAACCCTGTACAAAGCGTAAGTCCAATCCTGTATGGAGTATTGCAGCCACCTTTGAGATGGTTCAGCTAAATACCAACTTGCCGCGCTTGACTCGGTGGAACGCAGAGCTAAGAGACACATTAGCGACATAAAACTGGTGGATGCCAAGCTTCACAGCTTGGCTCATCGCCGTAAGGTTGCCTGCTTGTCGGTCTTCTACAGATTGTACTTGAGTGAGTGTGCCCAAGAACTCCACGACCTCATTCCACCGCCCCCCTTCTACCATCGGACATCTAGGCGCACTGCAAGTTACCATCCCTACCTAGTTGCTATTCCACCAATTCGCACTAAGCGCTTCCAAACATCTTTTATAATGCGCACAGCAAAAGAGTGGAATTCTTTACCTGCGCCTGTGTTTCCGACCGCATACAACCCAAATCTCTTCAAAGTGAGAGTGAACAGGCTTCTTCTGGGTAAGCTCACTCCATCGTCGACTTTGTCTCTGTCATCTCTGACTTAGACTAGAGTCTGGAGCAAAACCATCCAAAAAAAAAGACTTAATAGGCAAATCTGATGAAGAAATTGTAGGCTTTCCCTATATCTCTAAATATGATGTTAGTCAGGGCGAATAAAAGTAATTCTGTGAAATAGTGTTACATGTCCTGATATATAAATATCTCACGGATTGATGGAACCGTTTGGCAAATGTGACGTTTCATTCATTGACAAATTTACTCAAAAGTGGTTATAATTTTGCATTTATCTCTAAATCAACGAATCGAGTAGGTTTGATTGCTACTTGAATTTGAAGCTGACCTTTTTGTAAAGAATTGTCTGCATTCAGAAGTTTGAAAATATCAAAGACTTGAAAGTAATATTAAAAGTTAATTAGCAAAATTCAAATACCGTCAGAGTACGTCATATACAAAGATGATTATTTCAAAATTTTACTATGACATTAAGCAAACCAATTACTTAAAAATCATCCACTTATTGTGAGCTATCCAAAGAGCTATCAACATTTAAAAAAATATTCCGTTAATTGTTTGATAAAAGATTATTATTATTTGATTAAATATTGGCATAGATGGAAAGTCATACTTACAGAAATTTACGAAAATTTTAAATTAACGATTACCTATATAGGTCGTAACACTTTTCCAATTAAAGGTTTTATTGTAACTACGAATCTGAAAGTCGACTCCTGACCACGGGGCTCTTATCTAAAACTTTTCAAATATATTTTGGTGTTCTCTCATCATGCCGCACCTATTCAGCTATCAACTTTTCACCCTGCATATGCTTGCTCAAAAACCCTCTGGGCCCGTACCACAAAGTATAAATAAGAATGATTGCCGCGAGTTTTATCAAACTTCTAACAACCATTATAATTTATACCTTCTCTTAGCGGGATAAGAGTTACATTGACTTACTAATGGTTTTACGTCGATCGTGAATATCCATACTTACAAATCGAGCAGACAGGGAAGCCACTCATGCCCGCGACGGTCTCGCATTAAATCATCCTTTATAAAGGTATGTGTCGCAGTTGGATTGTCAAATCCGCTGTTATACAAAACAGCTTCGTTATTTAAAACAGCGTAAAATGAACGTCAGATTGTTCAAAATGTTTTCATTCGTGGCTCTGTGCGTTATGACAACAATAATGGCGTCCAAAACAGAAATAAATAAAACGAGTAATATGAATGAAAATGACCCTAACTCAAGTGGGAATAGTGATTTTAAGGATAATTTTAATTTAAGTTAGAGTTTTATGAAGTCAGTTCTAAAAATACTAAATAGACAAGCAACTGCGACCAACTTGAAAGTAGCGCTTGCCGGCCGCTGCCACGGCACCGCTCGCGCGGTTGGTCACAGTTCTAACCTAACCTAAATCAATTGGTCAGGGTACCCTAGCTTAGTTACTGCGACCGATTCGGCGTTAGAAGCCACACGCTTATTTGCATATGCTTATTTTAACGGCAGATAAACCATTCTGTACTACTTCTAAATATGGGAAGCAGTTTTGGTAAACGTAACGCAATGGCAATGCAAATATTATACATAATGGAGCTGGTTTGTAAAACAGCTGATTCGACAATCCATCTGCGACATATACGACTACAACGCTCTTTTTCGTGTGCCCTAAACGTTGCGATCGGGAAATAGTAGCATATCAGTCGCCGCTGCCGACGATGCCCGCTGGTTTCGAGAACACTGCACCTCCATGATAAACGCAACTGACTAAAATATGAATAAGTTCATCAATATTAATATTACAAAAAAAAAAACTAAAACCATATTGATAACAAAATTATCGGGTAGTGTACAAGTGTACCTACCAACAATACTCATGTTTCTTCTGTTTTCAGATCTTAGCAATGTTGAAAATATTTATTGCTAAAATGACAAAAAGAGGAAACCGAAAGGATTCGATGATGGAAGCTGCTCTCCATTTCACAAGACCTATCGAAGAACTGGACGCAGAAGTCAGAACCTTTCTGGAATCGCCGGAGGAAGGCCCTTACATTAATTTGGTAATACTACTAGTCTGTAAATTACGATACGCTATTTGTAATGGTATATCCTTCACGACTAAGAATCTAACAACATTTTTGTTGCAGGACGATAGAAAGTTTTACGAATTCGATGACTTAGATTTCATAAAAGATATAAATAAAATCATCTTGGAGCATCATCCGCTAGAGCCTTGGGGCATCCACTCTCCTCCACATAGCATTCCCAATACTCCCTCTTCTTCATTCATTTCAATACAAACATCAGAAAATACTCTGCCAACTCCAGGTAATGTATAATATGTGCCTTTGGGCCTTGTCTTATAAGACAAGAAGAAGTAGGTGTAGTATCCAATAGTATTATAGTACACCACGTATTATAAAGAGACTCTTATTACGTTCGGATGAGTGTTCGAAACGACGCTATACGAAGCTTTTTAAAATTCGATGCGCCATATTAACGGCCCCATTCGTATGTGTTGTCGATATGAATGTGAAAATTTTATTTTTCTATAAATAGCTCTTTGAAATATTTATAAGCATACGTAAGATAATTTAAAAAAAAATCTTTCAGAGCCTATCCCGACTCCGATACCAACCATATCACAGATATTCTACAAATTGATCTCCAATATTGTGGATAAAGTGATCTTTATACATGTGGATGAAGGAGCCATCCTCTATGACACTGCCTATGTGGGACTGATGAAGGCAGTCGAAGAAGCCATGGAGATCCCTGTCATAGACATACGAATTGATATAGCAGATCTATTTGATAAAGCTTACCACATGTTTGAATTTAACATCATGGAAAAAGAGGCATTCGGTAATTCCTATAGTTTATTCTGTTTATCTTTCGTGCTGTTATTTCGCCTACATAAGTTAATTAAGACACATTTTCACGATTTAAAACATTTTGGAAGATCTATCAGTCCAGATGCTGTTCTCAACCAAATTTTAATTGTCTACGATTGATTTATTTCCCTAAATTTGTGTCACCACACCATCGATTTCGACAGTGTATTTATATTGTATATCTATACTAATATTATATAGAGGTAAAATTTGTGAGTTTGTGAGGTTGTAGGTGGTAATCTCTGGATCTTCTGAACCGATTTTGAAAATTCTTTTACCAATAGAAATCCACGTTATTATTGAGTGTCATAGGCTATATATTTACTCAAAAAAATAAAAGGCATTTTGGTGGTAGTCTGATTTCCAAAGTAAGTCGGAGAAAAACCGGTCGAATGACAATGTTTCTTACGAACGCTGCCTTAACGATATATGATTGAGTTCTAGAGAAAAGTTGTAGAGCTTGATCATTTGTATATATAGTAAATTTATATATAATAATCATAACTAACAATTATTAAAACCGAAACATACAATGAAACTAAACATAAAAACAATGTTCTTGTTTTTAAGTTTAGTTTCTTGTTTTTAAGTTAAATTAACTAAACATTTCCATGTTTTTATAACCTAGTAATTTTAAATGGTACCCATATTTATGATTAACCTTCATAAATCTGGTGATTATCAGGCGAATTAGGTAATTATATTATTTTGACTCAGTATACTAAGCATATTTAACAATTTTCCCTCCGTTCATATACTCTTACATTAATGTGCAGGTATTCATCAGCTACCCGTGATACGTACATTAATAAGGCCTTTACGCAATAGCCTTTAGTGTTATGTATATTTTGTGAAATGGAATAACAACCGTATTATTTATTGTGTATTTTCAGCCGCTGAGATTGCATGGCAGAAACGAATGAGGAAGAAATTAAAGAAAACGCTGAGGCGACAAAATAACTTTAAAGGTTTTATATTTGTTTCCTAACCTTTTTCGATCCTGACGTTTTTGCTCAGCTTGTGAAAAAACAATGGTATCTGACAGCTTATGTCAAATACTGTACAAGTTCTATAAACAAAATTGTGGTGATTCTAAAAATAATCTAACAAAATATCGGTATTATAATCAAGTCAATATTTGGAATATAGTTTTATTTGAAACCATAAGTTCGAAAAAACGGCCTGGTAAGCTACAATGTAAGTTTTTATTTTAAAGCTTATAGGTCATCACAGTTCACTGTATTCCGTCTCTCCATATCTCGACTTGGTTCATTAATCTGCTTCAACGATCCTTAGTCATTTTAATAAAGCTTAAGTACTTCGATGAAATAACTACGTGCAATTGACAAAATAAGTGTCCCTTCGTATAAATTGGTCAATGTAGGTACTGTGGTAGTGCATAAGTGTCAGTCTTTTATTACGACGCCGACGTTCTGTCTCAATTCTTGAATGTTTGGCATGATTTTATTTATCGCTAGCTGACCTGACAGACGTTGTCCGTGTTGTTATTGTTGTAGTTTATTTGGACAACCCAATAAATACAAAAATCCCATAGAAAAACACTTTGTTTTTCTTGAATTTTCCAATTTTCAGGGCAACCTTTCCTATTTTTCTTTTCCTTAAAACCTTATTCGGATGTTTACAAACATTTATTTAAAAAAATACCCAAAACTTTTCAGCCGTTCCGAAGTGATGCGCTTACCAACGAACTGCACGACAATTCACAGGCCACACCGTGTGCTGAGCTAACTTAGGGCTGACTTTTACACGCCACCACATATCTTTAACCCAGGAATAATTTTGATATTTTGGAAGCTTTTTTATACAAGTCGTACATCAATATTCCATGGATAAAACACAGCTGGTGTTGGAATAATCAGCCTTTAGTTTAATATCGATTCCATCAGCCAAAAAAAATACTTTTGAGATAGCTTAGCCTACCTAGATCCATACCTTACATAGTGGTGGTCATTTTAAACGAATGTAGAACTATTCAATGCCTATTGTAAATTTATAAGCCCAAACTACCTTAGCCTTAACTCATTTAGTCGGGCTAGCGATAGCTAAGCTCCGTTTTCAGGCATTTTTGGAACTAATTTGGTGAATTAATAAAACTTGTGATCAACAGGATATGAAACGCCTCCTACCCCTAAGAGTGAAATTTCATCCCACGAGAGCTATAAGAGGCCTCCCCCGCGGCCTTGCGAGTGTCAATCATTGGCCAACTACAATCGATATGGAAAGGTGAACCTATTACAAATATATTAAGCCAAGTCCAGCACCCTACTTACGTAACACACTTTCAATCACAATCCGAGTGTTTTGGAGTATTAATCCATTGCTTCACAGGTTTGGAAAGTTCGTCTGCTCAACATCGTAAATAACGCAATGAACGTGAACTGTCAAAATGAAACTGATTGCCATTGTATGTGTGTTACGCAATTGCCCTGCAAGTTGTCATATCAAAGGTATCTTAAGATGCAACTACAGATTGCGGTTGATCTAAAACATGCCACGTTCTTAACAATCCAGTATGGTGCAAGGCAGCTTATGTTCCCTGTACGGTGACTATAGAGGTCAAAATGGCAAGCACTCAATGTAAATAGGTATTTTGACTAAAGCCAAGCTCACTCTGGATTAATTTAGGTATTTTTTGTTTTTGTAAGGTTGTCAGCTCTGGTCTTTCAGTGCAAACTTGTATTGTTTCGTTATTGATTGCTGAATAAATAAAAACTGTGAACAATTTATATTGAACTAGAAAACGTTTCACTTGAAACAGGCTGTATTCCAACCTCGAGTGCAATGACAAACTTTGCACAATTGCATCGCATCTGTTAACTTCATGTTTAACTTTTAGGACCGCTTCGGTATCTACCTGCCGCGCGCAGAAGAAAATAACTTCAAGAAAAATTTAACTACGACGCCAGAGTGTATATCAGTAACTGCTTCCAAAACTGAAACTGAAGACAAGGCGGAAGCCCAGTCTAATCACAACAATAACGACGACTAATAGCAACAAAACCACACGAAACAAGCAAGTATATTCGTATAAAACTTGCTTGTTTCTTGTCTGCATAACTGACGTGGATATGAACTCAATGGATTTTGTTAAAAAAATTACACTAACAAAATTTGATGCATGCATTGTTTTCACCGCGTAACTTAAGGAAGCTACTTCTGCGTTTACTTTATTGACAGGAACAAAATTATTATTGTTATTAACATTAAAAAAAAATCGCACTTTATGCATGTTTGTTTTCTTTATTCATCACTCATAAATACTATGTAAGTACGCCTAGCAGGACCCTCGATCCTAAGGCTTTGCAGACCAACTAATAATTTAGTACTCATTTTGTGTCTTCAAAATAAATTGGGTTAAGATTTTGTCCTTCAAAGATGTAGGATTAAGTTAAACGTAATGGTGCGCGGATATTTCGTTTAATTTAAGTTTATACGGTTTTTTATGGTTAAAGATAATAATAATTAACCAATGCACCTTAGCCACCCAAACCCACTGCCCAATATATTTTGTTTCCATGTTTCGCAATAGTCCCGCACCAACCGAGGGTTGTCTTTGGGTTATTCCGTTTATCCAACCATAAAGTCTACCCTAAGGTGGATACGAGGAAAAGTATGTCCGAGAATCCACCCATAACCTACAAATTCCGTTTATCCAACTAGGCCAAACGGAAAAACTATTGTCCTTGAGTGCTCGGATACTTGCATACAGGTATAATCAGCGGTTGGTGCCTCGTTCCTTTAAAACTGTCTAAGGGGCGTCTGCGAGTTGGCCTCTTCGACCCGTCGTACTCCTACCCACAGAGTGCATTTTATATAGCGCCTACCTAAGATCCGGGACCGTCCCGAGATATCTCAAATATATATTAAAAATAATACAATCTCAGGGAATATTTTATGATTACCCAAGTGAGTATGCACCGTGATGCGGGCTCACTCCGCTCTCCATGGCTAAAGAGAACTGGCGCAAACCTATTGTACTTATTATCGATGACCCTAAGGAGGTATGGCAAAGCAAGGAGTTTCGCAGGCGCTTATATGGGGCTCGTCATGAGCCCGGTGTAGATTTCTTAGCATCCGTATCCTGGCTACGCTTTGGCGACCTTTTCGGGGAAACTGAAAGTTTCGTCTGTGCAATTCTGGACGAAGTTATCTTGACGAATAACTACCGGAGATATTGGTGAGGGACGGGATGGTTAACGTGTTTCGGGTATGTCTCCATCCGAGTGAGTCCATCAGACATAATATAATTATATTTGGTTGTGCTCGCCTGGCTAACGGCATGTAGGTACTTGCACAGGCATAACAGTGACAGGATTATTCACCAGCAACTTGCTTTGAAATTTAAACTTGTGGAATATGAGGTACCGTATTACAAGTACGTGCCCGACCCAGTTCTCAAAAATGACCATGTCACGGTGTACTGGGATCGGTGTATAATTCATTACTGATATGACTATTGTCACCAATAAGCCTAATATAGTAATGATATATCGATTAGCGCGCCGCGCAATGATAGTCGATGCAAATCATTCAAGATGACGAGAAACTCGTGTAAGCTGATAAAGAGAAACAAATTAAATATCTCGACTTAGCACACGAGGTTGTTGATATGTGGAATGTGATCTCGGCTGTCATTCTAGCCAATTGTCGTAACAGCCAATGGCCTGGTGGCCAACTACCTCGAACAACATCTCTCGAGGCTCTCGTTAGGCGGTTGGATCAAGGGCCTGATTCATAAGACTCACGACGTGAGCCATATCGAGGACGATATGGCTCGCATCGTGAGTAGGTTCCTGTCTCTAGAGCCCTAACCACCGGTTGCTTGGACCCTGCTCCCAATACCAGCGCGGCCCACTATTTTTATATATTTAAATGTTATTTTAACTTTTTTAAGAATTTTTATACTTTAATAATACTTTTATCAAACAAAAACCCATCGCCAAACCTTTTTTTTTTCGGTTTCTGTTTTCGGCCGAAAAAGCAAATCTGCGGTGTCATTGCGTAACAACCTCAGAACAATAATTAGTTATTGTTCTGAGGTAACAACAGTAGGAATGGGTTTCTTTTTGACAGTTCAACAACATTGTTTGCGTTATTTACGTTGGTGAGCAGACAAATTTTTCGAACCTAAGAAGGAAAGTTAATCATAGGCTTCATGGTTCAGTGAGTCATGCAATTAGGGTGTAGGATAAATTGTTTTCGGTTTCTGACGGTTTTTAATTCCAATCAATTTTTGTGCATTTTATTTGCACACCATAAAAGATTGTTATTTTTAATTATTCTGCATTAAAGGAAGTAGGTACGTACCTATAACTTAATATTTTGTTTTTTATTTATTTTAAAATGACTGTAATACCTTGACTTAACAATACTCGTAAAAGGGTCAGCATAGACAGAGCAGGAAAATAAAAAAAAATCTCTTAGATTTATAATATTTATTAAGGCGGTACCCCGACCAAAACTTTGCCTTAGTCCGTTATTCAGAGGCTATTAACTCATTCACTATGGGTAATAAACTACATCTAAAAGCATAATATTAATGTTCGATATCCTATCATCACATTGCACTTTCCTATTTGTTTTTATGTGTTATAAATACATTTGAAATCTCCTTGTAAAAAAGTCACTAAAATTATTGATTGCATGCATCTTTTGCTAAAGGTGACGTTCTATTAATTTGAGAATTACACTAATGGATAGATAATTAAAAAATCTAAATAATTCACGTTTTATTTTATTTCAAAACATCACTTGTCTTTTTTTATTAAAATAATTTCATTGTTTTTGTGAATTCTATGATAAATGAGCGTGCGCAGGGAGCGAGACAGAGCGAGACTCAGCGACGGGACAGAGAAGGACCGAACGCTCAAGGTCTTTTGGTCGGGGAAGCGCCTTAATAATTTGTTTTGAGCTTAATAAATAAGTACTTTTTAATTACTAATGGTAGCGTGCACTAAACGACGACATAAATTGATAAACAAGAATAGGCCCCGCTGGAAGTTTTAAAATTGAAACGTAGATAACTTCTAAACCAAAAGAGGCATGAAGTCTTATACAACTCCTGTTACATGACATGTAGTTCAGTAAAAAGATTCTTCATGCCTCTCAATCTCGAACTGCCTTTCAAACGCCATTATAATAATGATGTTTAAGTTTAATATAACAAAAAGCTTGTAAAAAATAGCCGCGCTGGCGGTGGTCTTGCTTAGATTTAGCTTAACTTAACACATAATCAAAACCCGACGTATTTAGTCACTGACGACGTATTTGAGCTTCTGACTTAACGACATTCGAAGATCTACAAATGACAGCCAGGACCAACAACTTAACGTGCTTGCCGAGGCACGGAGCGGTCCCGGTATGGTATGTAATGATGTACACCCATCCATCAACCAACCTTGGCAAGCGTTGCTTAAACTTAAATATCGACCCGTGCGGCTGTTATTATTTAACCACGAGCCCCTTGGTAACACCAATTATTGAAAAATAAAATACAAATATGAGCGAAACAATACCGCCTTTTCAGCAGCTATCAATAACATTACGGTATCTAGCAACTGGAAATACTCTCGAAGATTTAATTTTTCAGTGCTATTTCCCACAATGCCTTTCCTTAATAATTATGGAAACCAGCGATGCCATTTTTACGGGCGAGTAGTCCTTGTCAAAGCTAAAAAGAGACCAAAAAATGTTGCGCAAACTGTTCCTACACGTTATTTTGTGCGATGTTATTTCAAAACTGCGATATCTCCTTAGATATTCATTGAAACCAAATGATGTACAGGGCAATTTTTTTTTAAATTAAATACTTGTGATGAATAGCGTAAGTATTTGGATAAGGATTAATACTCGTATCATGGTTAAAAAAACACCTTCGCAAATAATGTATTATTTTAGAACACATTTGGTTAGCATAAAAAAGGTTATAGTGAGCCAACCTTAAAATATAGGCATATATGCTGTCGCGGACTTTTTTTTTATTTTTAGAGTTGGTTACACCAAGAGCTCCGTTATAGTTTCCGTCAAAGTTAACTTTAACAGTAACATTAACAATGACCATAGAATTGAACTACCTACTGTTGCACCATCATGTAAATGTAAAAGTTAAAATTAAATGGGTGACAAGTGACAAGACGTCTTATTTCCCCAAAATGTACAAGGGTATTTTTTTGACAAGGACAACACTGCAAGCTTGTTATCATCTCATCACGCTTTTAAAATGAACCAAATTAAAACTTATTTTTTCGGCAGGATTATTAATCATACGCACGGTATTTAAATTCAGCTGCAAAATATTATAAGTAGAGAAAGATAAAAGTTAAGATAAAATGTAACTAATAGCAATTTGCTCCACAACTTCAATACAAAGTGAGTAGGTATTGCTTTCATATTTTTTTAAATATTGTATCTTCGGTTCCTCGTTCCTCCTACGTATTATAATACAACGTTAGGTCTTACACACACAACAGAATTATGCGAATTAATGTTAAAATTAATTAAAACCCTGCGATGGCCTACTGCAGGGCATAGGCCTCCCTAATCTCTTTCCACTTCTCTCTATTTAAAGCCGCTAAGGACCACTTTTTGTTGAAGGAGTCCAGCTCATCCCGCCATCTCCGTCTGGGCCTGTCGCGATGTCGCTTGCCAATAAGAGTGACCCGTTGGGTCGTAAATTTGGCCCATTGGTCAACCAATCCGGTCCGGATGGTCCGGGGTCGGGTGGCATTGTGCTGGACACATCTACCGCATGTCAGACGACATGCGGCAGATGTGTCCAGCACAATTCCATTTTAGTGTGGCAGCTTTCCAATTGACATCAATTATCTGTGTGATGGAACGGATGGTCGTATAGCTAACCCGTCTGTTAGTTTGTTACTCAGAATACTCCGTTCCATAGCCCTCTGGCAAACCTCGAGCGTGGAGCTCTGCTGATTTGTAAAAGACCATGTTTGACTACCATATGTGAGGATGGGAAGTATGCACACGTCAATGAGTCTTCTCTTGAAGATTGCCCGTCATTAGATCTTTCATGGCCCAATAGCTCTTCCCGGCGGCATTTTCGATGCGTCTTGGAACTTCTTTGTTTTGTCTTGCGCCTGGAAAGAGACTATTTGACCAAGATTGTTAATACTCATCAAGGTTTTCAACCTCCCCACCCGACACAGTGATCCTGCGATTCACGCTGTTCGTCATCAACATGGTCTTTGACATATTCATCAACAATACCATAGGGAAAAATCCCATTTGATGCTCCACAGTCGGTCTCTGAGTTTTGCAATCGTATATCTTGTTACCATTAGATAGGTACGCACGGTGCTGTAGCTTAAAACAAAAGCATGGGAATCATATCCGACTAGTTTAAGTAGGCTTCTGCTTTTGGAGATACACTACTCAATTCTATAGATTTTTAATTTACTAGTAGAGTAATATCAAAGATGAATTTTCTTATTGGTAGATGGCGCTGTTCTCAAAATGTTTATGGGTTTAGTCTAAACCACAGACTACATAGAGATACTATGTATAAATAGGTTTAAACACAATATGTTCCATTTTAATCAGATTTTCTTAAAAGAACAATTTTTTTTTTACAAATAAATTTATTTAAGGAGTTGAAACACCTTTTAAAGGCGAACGGCAGGCTTGTAGGGGAATTTCGTACAGCTAAAAATTTTCGTGTTTTGGGATATTTTGTGTTTTAATTGGTAGGTAATATGATAGACAAGCCCTTTTTAAATTCTTAGATTTTTAGAACTTGGGACGTAAAAGTTATAACCAGTTTTATTTTTGAAGGTTATGTACTAGTGTACCAATGTAGATTGTTCTAAGTAGTTACGTAAACATTGCTTTAGTGACAAAGTAAATATTCTAGATTGCTTCTCGCTATCTTTCTAGTGTTATACTTACCATTAAGTAGGTAGATTGAGATGAGGATCGTACCTACTCAGTGGGGTGCATTAGAAGATACCTATGTCCAGCAGCGGACTGCAATAGTTTGATAATGATGAAGTTCTGATGGGGTTTTGACTGTAGGTAAATAAAACAATACTTTGTTTTTGTAAGTAGGTACATTTATTTTATGGTACTTATAATTAATTAATTCTTAATATTACTTCATCTAAGACGGGTGCAGGTCGGGTCATACCCTCATGGCGAGCATAGCTTAGGTACCAAATAATACTCATGACATGTGAGCAGCATCCCACTGTTCTTAATCCTACAATGCAGTTACGGCAATAACTTCTGATAGCGTCCCGACCATTCATGTTTGTTTCTACAAATATAAATACAAAATAAGTTTTAGCAGAAGAATGGCGGGACTTTATTTTAGCACAAAGCAACATTGGGTTTATTCCCTCTAAACCATTTATTCTCTCTCGGGATACCTCTAACGTATATATTCCATGAAAGCGGAAATGCTCACCCACATAGGAACGGGCCTGGCGAATTTGGTATACACCACATGCAAATAAAATCAATTCCTCCATGGATAGCCGCGGAAAAGATAGGGTTGTCGCATTTATGGGTACCAACCAGGAACCCCGCCTGTTTAAATTATGTTCCATAACTAACTCGGCTATATTATTAGTTAAAAACAGGCGTTCAAATATAATTGAAACAAACTGCTCTGCATGTACATTTTCTGCGAATGGCGGAGTAAACGCATTCAGCAGAGCAGCTGCTATTTTAAAATCTGCCATTAGATTGCGACAACCACGGTTAAAATATTCATGGCGAAATATTTTGAAATCTCTCTTAAAACGGCCATTCACAGCTTCTACTACCCACCTGTTTATAGTTACACAGCGTGATCTGTTGGCTTCAAGAGTGGATAGCTGTGATTGGCCGTCTTCTTTAGTTCCAGACATATGACCTATACTCAATACTCAATTCTTTATGTATCCTTTTTCATGCAGACTATCCATGCAGTCACGAAAACCTCTATCTAGAATAAAAACATCATTTTCTCTATAAAAATCATTAAATTCCGTTTCGTTTAATAAATCATTCATTATGGTCGCATCATTTGTAGTGGCACTATATGGTCCGCGTACATCTATGATATATCCATCAGGGGCACAGAGGATAAATGGCTTCAATAAATTCCTATATTTATGTAGGGAATATGTATCCTTTTGGAACAAGTAATTACTGCTCTTTTGTGTGTATATATATATGTTGCATCAGCTATTGTAATTGCGGGTTTTTGTTCAGCTGGTGCATCAGGCTAACCAAAAATGTGATTTGCAATGTAGGAATTTTTTGCTGCCACCTGCTCCCTTCTTAAATGAGAAAAACCAAGAAATTGTGGAACATAGTCTCTTAACAAGATATTTCTTGCTACAGACATTAATGTTTCTAGGGTCCTTCTTGGTACTTGAAATAAGCACGACAATCTATCTCCCGAATCTCCAGTCCTTAACTTGCACAATAAGGCTGTTAATGCAAAACTACCCCGATGCATATTACTAAGCATGGGTGTTGCTTCTAATATTTGTTGATGTTTTTGTTTACTTATGCCTATAAAGTACTGCACTTGGTTATCAGGGTAGCTTTGAATATTCTCATAAGAGATGTTATGAAGTCCTTCCATTAATATAAAAATAATCTCTTCTATGTGTATGGAAGGAAAGTCATTAAGGCTATACTCAGCAGTATAGAGATTTCCATAATTTGCCTCCTGTCTATGCAGAGAACAAATACGAGCACCTCTTGGTATAAAATATTGATACCTAATTAGTACTTCTCGCCTGGTTTCTTCGGGCACAACGTTTCGCTCTGGTTCCATGCATTCTTGAAAAATGCAATGCATTGGTGTATCAGCCGCTCTTCTTATATTAGGCAACACAATATGCCGGCTCGAGCTTGGTCCCAGCAAAATCCACAAACCTCATTCATGGATGACATCTGTAAATAATTCATTTCATGAGATGGCCATAATCAAAATAGCATTGATGAAATACAAATTAAACACTAAGTTTGATAGACATAACATGTGCCCAACATTTTCAAGCATAAAAGAAACACAAACAAAAAAGAAAGGACACAAAACAGGTAGGACACAGCGAGATTCCCGATTGAATTTGAGCAACACAAGCTCGAGAATGGTTCTTGCGATACAATAGTTGGTTTCCTTCACCTTACAGAAAACCTTTACCAAACAGTTATGTTGTGTTACTATGAGTGAATAAGTTTATTGCTCATTAGAGTAGAGAAGGGCTCATTTGACGACAATGAAAGGACCAGTATCCTTTTGTTGTTAGTAGAGCCAACCTCATGAGTGTCCCAGAGTTAGCAACATATAAGAGTAATGCCCTTTGCATGGCAAGTGTTTATAAGCTAGTTACTATAAATAGATTATTTCATATTTACCTGCTGATGCTCCAACAAACGGGCAATGTTGTCTGGATTCCACTCTTCATCTGATGTTGTGGTGGACAGACTCTGACCACATACAGCACACATTAAAGCAGAATGATCACCATCCACGTGATCAGGTGAAGGCGGTTGAATATCTTCAACTTGTGGAGCAATCCTAGTTCTTCTAGCTCTTAGCCAACATGGCACACAAACTTCATCTTCAGAACAAAGCTAAAATAAAAAATATAAATAAAAATAAAGCTTGTATTCAAACATGCATGGTAATAGTGGAAACTTATTTATATTATTTTATTTCTTAGTTTAAGTCAAATAAAGATAATTAATAACAATTATAGTAGGTACATGTTTTGTATACCTCTCGTGGTTGGATCCAAGTAGAAACTGTATTAGCCACACTTTGCTGTTCTTTGTTTGCCCCTTCAATCAAAATCCTGCGTCAACTAATTCTTAGTATGGATCGGCCGCATACAACACAAACACTTAATGGCCAACTCGTCTCCTTGGCATATTGTCAAAGGAATGTGAATGAGTAGCTAGCTGCCAGCATGCATGGCAAACATTGTCAGCATGAGTTACCTGGAAATAATAAAATGATTTGTAGTACCGTTCAATATTATTTTATATACTTTCTTCTCCTTTTCAGCAGTCATACTAACAGAGTAATTCCTTTTCTTACACTCTTAGCAAACGAAGTAAAGATACATGTAAATAACTATTTGTATATTATACATACTCTTAACCGTGTTTGTTAGTTTTTCGTATAGTATTGAGATTAGTTTTTAGCAGACACATACTTACATATTTTAGTGTGCTATGGTGTGATTTAAATGGTAAGGACTAGTTTTCAACACGCAAAACAACACAGAGTTCGTCACTAGCCCACTCATTATGCATAATGTTATTCGTAAACTACTTACATCTCTAGGATATGTCCACAGTCGAATAGTATTGACGAGATCTTCACTCTCATCGCATAAAGCGTGCCTTCTTATTCGGGACAAGCGAACGTTGCAATTAACACATTGCAAACTCGTCATTTTAATTAAAGCACACACAAACACAGCACAGTTAATAAAGCGTCCTTTCGCGAAACTACTATCAAGAGATAGGGTACGGAGGAGCAGTTGCTCAACTTAACGTAAAAACGGCCAGCTAATTCGCTAAATTGCTCAGATGGAGTTACAAAACCACAATTCAAAATTCAAAACAACAGCAAAGAACTGAACTGAAGTCTGAAAGCACAGAAAGACAGGTCAGCCGTCAGATTTTCTTTACCTGTCAATAAATAATTGCCATAGGAACAAAAAAACTATTGATGCCGAAAATCATTCCTATCATTATCGTTAACTATTATGATTTCATGCAACAATTATGCATTCTTAGGTATAATATATAAGTTTTTAATTATATTTAATGTTATTTCTATTTCTAAATAACTAATTATCATTTCGATATTTGTGTTATTTTACATGTGGCAACTTCTAAATACATAATTGCGTTTAGTTTACGATTTTATTACGTTTAGTTATTAAAATCTTTTTGTTGATTTTATTAATTAATCCGAAGTTCTAAAAATAGTACACTTACATGAAAATAAATGGTTTAGTTGCCTTAATAAGTGGTACAAATTCTATAACAAAACAACAAAAAAAGTATGCTGTACGAAATCTGCCGTTCACCTTTATTGTGCTAACATACAACGTTTGTTTAAATGGATAAAATCATCTAATAACAATTATTAATCAAAAATTTTATCCTGATTTTATTCTAATTCTATTTTTAGTGCATAAGTAATTACCTAAATGTTAAATGATAACTATTGAACTTAATTTTGAGTAATTTAATTTTGTTACCTTTTGCTGCAAAAAACTTGCCCAATTGTAACTTAAATGGAAGAAGTCACTGGCTCCTGAAATACAGGTATTTTAACCTAGCTCTGGAGCCAGGGTCTCACGTTTTTCCTTAACCTGCTTTTATGCCAATAAAGAAATTATTATTATTATTTCCTTTATTTCATTATTTACATATAAATTACATTTTTAAATATTAGAATATAAAAAATATAAAAACATTTAAAAATATAAAAAATAGTATCCCACCGGTATCGGGAACAGGGTCCAAGCTACCGGCGGTCAGGGCTCCAGAGAGAGGAACCTCCTAACAATGCGAGCCGTGTCCAGAAGTACCGCTTTCTGAATCAAGCCCTTGATCCAACTGCCCAACGAGAGCCTCCTCAGGTGTTGGTCGAGGCTCTTGGCTATTAAGCCATTGGCTGTCACGACTATCGGCACAATGATCGCTGAGTCCACATCCCACATGTCGACAACCTCGCGAGCCAAGTCTAGATACTTGATTTGTTTATCTTTCTCGGCTTTCACGAGGTTCCCGTCATGCGGGACCGTTATGTCAACAATCATTGCGCGCCGCTCTAATCGATCCACCATCACTATATCAGGCTTATTGGCAACAATAGTCCTGTCAGTGATGATGGATCGATCCCAGTACAATGTGATATGTCCATTTTCGAGAACTGGGTCGGGCACATACCTGTAGTACGGCACTTCCGATTCTACAAGGCTGTATTTCAGAGCAAGTTGCTGATGGATAATCCTGGCTACAAGGTTGTGTCTATGCAAGTACTCTTCGTTAGCTAGACGAGAACAACCGGAGATAATATGTCTGATTGATTCACCCGGACGGTGGCATGCCCGACAGATGTCAACCGTGCCGTCTTTCACAATAAATCTCCGGTAATTGTTTGTCATCATAACTTCGTCCATAATTGCACAGACAAAACCTTCGGTTTCTCCAAAGAGGTCACCGAAACGCAGCCAGGCTACGGACGCTTGTTGGTCTACATCGGGCCCATGTAGGGCCCGGAAAAAGCGTCCGTGAAGCTCCTTACTCTGCCATACTTCCATGCGATCATTAGTGTCAAGCACTACTGGCTTGCGCCAGTTCTCTTTAGCTAAGGAGAGCGGGGTGAGGCCCTTGTCCACTGTGACCACATCTCGATGCATCCCCACGTCGGCTTCTAAGAAATATTCCCTGAGACTGCATATCTCGCGATTGTGGAGGGTCTTAGCATTTAAAAAGCCTCGACCTCCACACTTTCGCGGGATATACAGCCTCATTACCGATGATCGTGGGTGATGCATTCGATTTGCAGTCAGCAGTGTACGGACCTTCCTATCCAGGGCGTCGAGTTCGGTCTGAGTCCATTTGAGTATGCCGAAAGAGTACATCAAAACCGGCATGACCCAACCGTTAAAGGCGCGCACTTTGTTTCCACCTGATAAAAGACTATTAAATACTTTTTTCAGGCGGCCAAAGAAGCGATCCTTTAACGACTGCTTCATGTCAGTACCATTGATGCCCAACGCTTCCGACATACCCAAATACTTATAGGTTTCGGATGCGGAGAGGGCTCTAAGGTTTATGGAATCCGAGAGTTGGGTTCCGACGGATTCCACAATCTCCCCTCGCTTTACATGCATGACCGCACATTTGTCCACACCAAATTCCATCCTGATGGCGCTACTGAAAGTTTCAGTTACTTTCAGTAGATCCATCAGTTGCGAATTGTTGGGTGCAAAAAGTTTTAGGTCATCCATGTAGAGGAGGTGAGATATAACCTGACCACCTCTCCTCAGCCGATAGCCTAGACCTGAATCCTCCAAGAGTGTGCTTAGAGGATTCAAGGCTAAGCAGAACCAAAGCGGACTCAAACTATCACCCTGAAATATGCCTCGCTCGATCCTTATCGGCTCGCTATTCCTTTGGGTATTTCGACATGCTGGATAGTGAAGGACCGTCCTCCATTGCCCCATACACGACATCAGGAAGGTGCGCAGAGTTGCCTCTACTTTATACAACTCCAGCACCCTCATGAGCCATGTATGTGGCACCGAGTCATAGGCTTTCTTGTAATCTATCCAACATGTCGACAGATCCTTTCGGGAACGACGAACCTGTTGGCTAATGGCCATATCAATGAGGAGTAGCTCCTTAGTACCACGGGACCCGTTCCTGCATCCATTTTGAGAAGGAGACATGATGTAGTTGGTGTCTATATGTTTGTTAATTTTATCTCTCAAAATGGATGTAAGAACTTTATAGACCGTCGGTAAACACGCGATCGGCCTATAATTTTTGGGTTCCGCAGTGCTACCTGATTTATGGAGCAGGTGGGTAACTCCTGTTGTTAGGAATTGGGGTAGCGAACCAGATTCTAAAGCAACCTGGTACTGAGCAGCCAAGCGAGCGTGCGATCTACCAAACCATTTGATCCAGAAGTTGTGCAGTCCGTCCGGCCCTGGAGACTTCCAGTTAGGCAGCGGGCGGACTGCACGAGTTACATCTTGGGGGCAGATGGTAATAGCCCCCATTTCTGGTATTGGATCACAGGCTCGCTCGACTTCCCGAGTCCAATCACCTTCGGTGTGGCTGACAGGCACCGACCAGATGTTGCGCCAGAAAGAACACATGGCATCATCATCTGGTAGGCACGTGTCAGCCACACCTTGATCCGGTCGCTCCCAACCCCTATAAACCCACCTTTCATCGCGCTGGAAGGTGCGATTCTGAGTGTACCGCTCTACTCGCCGCTTATACCTACGAATACGGTTCGCCCATGCATACACTTTCTGCTTCAGGAAGTCGATGCGCTCTGTGACACAGGACATGTAGTCCTGAGGGCTGATATTAGTCCCTGCGAACGCGCGTCTCACAAAGCGCATCACTCTAGGGCGAGTATTGCCCTCCCTGAAGCAGATTAGTTTGCCGATGAGTGCTCTGGCCTCACCAATACGGCGCTCAATTCTGCACTGCCAAGCTGGTACGGCTGGTTTCGGTCGTGTAGCACTAGAATCATTAGCAAATTTGACGTGAGCTACACGACATGCCGCTACAGCCGCGCAGTACAGAATCGAATGTGTATCGGTGAGGTCTACGCAGTCATCAAAATAATTTGACAACTGCGCATCCAGTGCCGCCACCAGCACCCTATTTTTGTTATGCATGGGTAAACGAGGTAACCGTGGTCTAAGTTCGGGCGATATGAACCGATATTCTCGAATCGCATCCTCCAAAGCACTCCTCAATTCATCATTGCACTGGGTACTTACGTTTGTAGCCCTATCATCACTCTCCTCGTCTGCTTGACTTGTGTTAGACTGTGGTAGTACTACCACAGTCTGCGATGGGGGGGCGATGACATGACTACTCTGTATTTCATTTCGCAGGCGATCAAGTACAGTGTCATCCAACATATGATTACGTTGGATGACCCGCACCTGATCCGACAGTCGCTGTGCCGACACGTTGACAGCTGGCTCAAGCACCTGAAAAAGAGAGAGCATCCGAACACGGTACGCGGTCAGATTGTTTCCCCCCTCTGTAGCCCCATAGTATGAGCGCATGACGTTTTCGTTGATGGATCGCGTCCATCTCATGCGCTGCACACTTCCGCCGGGAGCTGGGACCCTATCAGAGGCCGGTGGGCCTCGAGGTCCTAAACCGTCCGGCGACCGGTGTCCTCCACGTCGACGAACAGGTGGTGGCGTCGTGGGCGGGGAGAAATACTCGTCGCTCGAGCTCGACGCAACTACCGCGGCCGGTGTCGTCACAGCGCTCACAGTGGGGCTGGATACCGGCGGCAGCGAGGCGGAGCTGAGCGACGAGTCCGGAGGTGGTGGGCGTGCTCGACGTGCGGCTGATCTTGTCAACATATTGTCTTCATTTTCTTATTTTGTTTGTTTTATCGGAGGTGACATCTGTCATGTCACCTCCGATGCGGCAGTTTTTGTTAAAATTTATTTACATTCTGGTACTCGTATTATGTATGTAATCAAAGGGTTTAAAAGTGATTTTCTGGTTTTAGATTTGGTTAATGGTAAACTATTGCAAATATGAGTTAAAATTACTTTTTTTGTTGATATTATGAAATAAAATTGAAAACGAGACGTTTTGTTGACACGGCGGTGTTGCCAAAATTATTATTATTATTATAAATTTTTGAAACTGTTTTAAGTTTAAATGGAAAAAAAAGAACGCAACTTGCGTAATTGTCAAAATATATTGTAATTAATTTTATTCCGAATAGAATTTATGGATGCGGATCGATTAATTTCTGGATTATTCTTGACGACTTTGCTTGTATGGACATTTAGGATTCTGCTTCTATCCATTGACCTGGAAAGGTATTGGATACCGGGAACCGACAACTTCGCTTTATCGGAACTACCCCTGCACGAAAATCTGGACTGTGTACTTGTTTGTGAAACGCACCGATATTGTGTTGCATAAAAATATGAACGCGAGCAAGTGTTGTGTGCTGATCTGCAAAGATTCAAGAGTTGGCCTTCAAATATAGTAAAAATAAAATTGAAGAAGTAATAAAGTAGGTATTTGACATTGGATTTAGTGTTTTATTTTTGGTTAAAAACTACTACCAAACTAAAATGGAAGGAAATAGGACAGGGCATACTGGAGATTTGAAACTATGATAGCTTTATGAAGCATTATATGTATCCGTATAACTAGTAGCTATACGTACCTATATATTGCTTCATGGAGTGTTGTTTTTAGTTGTTGCTAGAGGGCGCCAGCGCCTTGAAATGATCGAGTGACGTCTCTATCTCCCTATATAAAATGTACTCTGTGTAGGTACGTACGAATATCATATATACCTTATTATATCATCGCTATCCGCCGACGTTCGCATACCTTAAGTGCAGTTTTAATTTTTTATAATCATCCTTTGAAACAGGAATTATCGTACAGATTTCATACGTGTTCATTCATAGGACGACTAGAGAGCAATATTCTTTTCTTATTTTTTATGTAGAAGTAAAAAACCACCACAAATGGATAACAATATTTATTAGTAAAATAACAATCCCAACTATAAGCAACAATATATTAAATTATTTAACGTATTCATTATTTTAAAACAGTAGGCGACATAATATTTTATGCTAAAAGTAAAATAAAAAAATAATTATTATTATGTGTACAATATCTTAGCCTCTGAGGAGTTTCATGTGCTAATCTCCAAGTTCTTCATATCTAGTCTAGTCAGTTGAGAATTAGTTTAGCTACTGATACGTATGCTCATAGAAAAAGCTAGCCTGTTTAAATCTGTTTCTAGTACAAAATAGCATGTTAACTGACTATTGTATTGTATTAAATTGAATGATGGTCTGGTGAACCCAACTCCACGTCCAATTGCGTATTTTGTATACACAGCATGCCTAACAACTTAATAGAAACATACACATGCTAATAAGTAAGTAGCAATTTCTCAATAATAGCATGCTTTCGTGTTAGTAATGAGTCTAATGAGCATGTGTGTCACGACGTTACTGCCATGTATTAACATCAGGATCCTAATCTTGCAGGAGTATACTTCCTACATCGAGCGTCTGGCTCCGCATTATCCCCTGCCAGTATAAGTTCGAAGGAATATGGACGAAACGGCAAGCCACCGCCAGCGTAAAACTTACTCATGAATTCCACCCTGAAAACAACAAAAAACTTATTACAAACTTATTACAAGATTGTATGAGGGATGGTGACTAATACTACAAATGTTCCACTGCGAACTCAACCCAATAGAATTAGTTTGTGCACAGGTAAAGGGGCATGTCACAAGAAATAATAAATCTTTTAAGATAAAAGAAGTTAACAAATATTTGAAGAAGGGGTTAGTAATGTGACCCCTTCGTCATGGAGTGCTTGCTATCTTACGTATTAAAAGTAGAAGATGATATTTGTCGTATGGATCAAGTTATTGATAACTTCACTGATATAATAAATGTAACAAGCGACAGTGAAATTTGTGAAACAGGTGAATAAACAAAACATTATAACTAAGATGTTTTATTTTAAATTACCTTACTACTTAGAAAAGTAGGTACAATTTTTAACAGTGTATATCGTGTTTTTAAAACAAGTTATTAAATTTAAAATAAAAAGTGAACATTTAAGTACAATGGGTAATAGCTGTTACCTGACCCACCCTAAAAACGAACGAATCAATTTGTATCAGTTTATCAGACTAGCGCTACTCTATGAAAATAATAATACAGATACGGAAATTTGATACCTATTTAAAACGTTAGCGTCAGGATATTTATAACTACTTGTTATGCAATTTTGATTGTTATGCTGTAAGACTTAAATATTATCAGAGTATTGTAATATAATTAGTGTCACTGTCGTTAATAGATTATTTAAATTTTTAAATTCAATTAGATCCGGTCTCGTAGTCCGTGTATAAGGCAGAGACGAACAAGATGCGATATCAAATCCTGCGTCGAGGATATTGTTCTGCTTTAAATTTAGAACTATTTATTTCTTGCATTATTGTACAGTATAACTACATAATGTGCCTCTGGAATCATCGCATTTCCGAATACAAACGAATGCTAATTTCCATGTCCATCAATTATAAGATTTATCATGTCTTTATAATAATTTGAATTCGGAACTAAGTACTTTCATCGTTACATTTAGTTTCCTTGCTCTTGATTAATGTTTATTATTAATTTTATGTCATGGAGCGACGCTATTTGACTGCTATTATTGTATATATTCTATGTAGATACTTGTATATGTTTTATGTATGTATTTCTTGCATATATAAATGGTGAACCACTGACTACCTGCATTATTGTCTGTCCTTCTCCCTTTAATCCATCCAAAGGTTATCTGTAAAAGATTCGCTTTTAGCGAAAAGACCGCCCATTGTGTCACCCTATGTAAAAATTCTACATTTTATCTGTAATTTGTATGGTGTGCATAATAAAGAGTATTCTATTCTACTTCATTGTTGTTGTTTTGATTTCCGTGTGAACTATAAAGATTTTTTTTTAACCGACTTCACAAAAGGAGGTTCTGTATTTGTAATAACATTTACTCCTTTTCAATATTTTGTATAATATACCACGGAAATTATTAAAAATATCTTTAAAAAAAATCAAATGTCTCCAAACATCCTCCAAATTGGATAGCTTCAACCAACTTGGATTTTAATGTCCTCAAACGGGGTAATTCCTTAAAACATAAATGAAAATCGTAAATTATGTTACTTAGGACAGAATAGACAAAATCGTTCATATTTAAACCAAAATTGTCTGGTCTTTTTTACTCTTTTTGGTGATGGGAATGGAGCCAACTTATCTATTTTATCTTTTTTTTTTACAATATTCTTTATATTTTCGACTGAAACACCACAAGCTTCAGAAATACGTTATTGAACTTTTGGAAAATAACCTTTGCTTTCTTTCTTGAATCTATCGGCTTCTTGTAAAAAATACAAGTATACGCTTAAAGTTATCTGTCGTGCCTGTCACTTTAGCAGCTTTCCTCAGATTTTTAAAATAAATTACATTAAGTTAAAAGAGCATTAACAACTCTATATACTTCCAAGTCGATTTAAGAGTTGCCAAGGGACATTAAGAAAATAGTTGTAGAAACATAATACTGGCTTATTTTAAAACTAGAAACTTTTCGATTGTGTTTTGTTTTCATTAAAATAAAAGCTAATTATTTTTTCCCGATTTCATGTGTTTTCTTTGCTTGATAAAGGAGGTCTTTTTTTTCGGCCAAAACAGTTTTTGAAAAAAAATTGTGGTGAGTAATTTTTTATGTCATGGAGCGACGCTATTTGACTGCTGATGAAATGCAGAGAGCTGTAGGAATGCTACTAGCGGGAAGAAATCTGTCCCAGGTATCTCGGCATTTTGGTGTCAATAGGAGCGTGATTAGTCGTCTTTGGCAGCGTTAAGTTAATACTGGGGATCCTGCTGAGCAGCACCCAGGACGTGGAAGGAGTACAACTGCTCGACAGGACCGATACATACAACTGACTGCAAGACGTCAGCCGATGTTAACCGCCCGGGAGATAGGTTTAAAGCTACAATTCTTAAGTGGTATTGTTGTTAGCCACCAAACCATGAGAAATAGGCTGCATGAATACGGCCTACGAGTACAACACCCAATCAGATGCCCACCTATACGCCATGGGACACGAACAATGGTCCACTTGAATGACTAAGTGCGGAAACCAAAACCCCTAAAGAAGAAGCCATGGGAATTGCGCCCGCCGAAACGACTGGTGTAAGGAACACTTTAGATGGACCCAGGAGCAATCGGATAAAAAAATATTTTGCAATGAGTCCCTGTTTGGATTTAGGCCTGATACGAGAAGGGTAAGAGTGTATAGTCGTCCCGGAAATGCTGAACGACTGAGTTGCGTCCAGGAAGTGCACCCTTACAGTGGCTCCACAGTGATCGTATGGGCGGGTATTATGAAGAACAGACGACCTGAGCTCGTTTTTGTAGATGGCAATATGAACGCTGAAAGTTACGTTGAAGATGTCCTCAGGCCTTATGTTCACCCATTTGCTCAAAGTCTTGGCTCAGATTTCACGCTGATGCATGGAAATGCGCGTTCGCACACAGCTTGGGGGACCAGATAGTACTTGGCAATGGAAAACATCCGGGTATTGCCGTGGCCTGCACAATCGCCAGACCTCAATCCCGTCGAGCACTCATGGAACATGCTCCAGAGACGTCTTCTAGAGAACCTGGACGGAGTGTCGACAGCCCGACAACTGAAAGACTTGTTAAAATTCCATTGGGAGCGATTGCCGCAGGATCAGATAAACAATTTTATAAATTCAATGAAAAATCGTTGCCGACAAGTTTTAAACAACAGAGGCGGTCACACTTTGTATTGAATCACAAAATAATTAAAAAGAATCGTTATTTAATTTTGTAAAACATGAAAAGTTTAATTTCGTTTTAACTTTATTTTATCCGGTACACATATTGTTAATTATTGTGATGATGAATAGAATGAAATGAAAATAAAAAAATGATAAAAATAATAAAAATAAAATAATAAAATGATCAATAGAATGTCGAATTTTGTTGCTAATGCATCAAAAACTGCCTAGTTATTATTTTTATAGGAAATATAAATATATTACAATAGTAAAAATTGTTCAAAAGTTCAAAACCATACACGTTGCTTAAACGTTTTTTGATGTGTGTATTTGCACGAGGATAATGTTGGCATCAGAGAGATTGCTAGGAGACTTAATTCACCAAGTGTTTTTTTTATAATTTTATACTTCGTTTTTATACCTAGCTATTCCTTATGCAGTGACGTAAGCAAACATATTTGTATATACTTAAACGTAATGAGACACCTGTTTCATTTCTTTGTTTCAGAGAAATACAGTCAATATTGTGGTTAAGACGTTTTGAAGAAACAGGAAATGTTCAAAAGGATCGTTCAGGACCAAAACCTATAATGTTTACTCCCGTATCAGAACGGCATCAAGCTATTGTTAGTAGACATATTAAATATCCTTTTACACCTACTCGGTCAACTGCAGTGCAGTATAATGTTTCAATTCAATCAATTAAAAACATTCGCATGCTGCTGGACTGAAACAGTACAAGCCGGCACGCAGAATTACATTAACTCAGCTCATCGCCAAGCAAGAGTCTGCTTTGCCCAAGAATATCTGGATTTTAATTGGGAAGAATACCTATTTTGTCATATTTACTGAAGAGAAGTCCTTCAAATCTGATAAGGATGGACGAATAATTTTATGGTGAAAGAAAGGTGACCGTTATAATGAAAATTATTTACTGTCGTGTAGAACCAGCGTGCAGCGGTAAAATAACTCTGGCTTAGTGGGGCTGGATATCTTCCATGGGACCTGGTGAACTTGTAGAAGTTGGTGGCCGATTTAAGAGTCAAAAATATTTGGAAATATTACGTGACGTAATGTTGCCGACTGTGCATGTTGCTTACCCAAACACAGATATTTACTTCGTGCTAGATAATTGCGCCATACAGAGAGCTGCTGTGGTGCAAAATCGGCTAGCCAGTCAAAAACATTGGCCATCTAAAAGTGAAGAAAACTTGTGGGGTCAAATGATTTTAAATTTGGATTCATTAGAAGCCAGAACAAAAGAAAATATGGCGCTACTTGTGACTTCAACGTGGGAACTCATGAGAGGAAGTGATTCTTGCGGGCACATGGTGTGCGATGTGCGAAGCCGCTTGTAACAAATTATAGAAAGAGATGGTGCTCCGCTGCGCTATTAAGACGCCCGCAGTCAACAATACTCGTACTTACGTGTCAGTGTGTGTGTTAAATAAACTGTTGTTATCATAATTTCTAAGAAAGTGTGTCATACAATGAATAAGCAGGCAGGTCCTTTTTATTATCATATCCATAATATATAAACTAAAAATACTTATAAAAAATCTATAAAGCAGATAATACATCAAAGTACCTACTTAGTGCTATTTTCACTTATATTTTATAAGTAAGTGTGATGGTGATGTTATTGTTATAAAATAGAAATACTATATACTTAGTTCTAAACATAGGATAACATGTTGATTCACTGAATTAAACACTTTGTAAAGCATGTAACAGATTACTTACCTACTTTAAAAATAAAAATGGGTATTTATAAGCACTATTGAAACGAAGAAACTATTATATGTTGCGTTAACAACTTAAATGAAAAAAAAAACAAGAATATCATAAGTAGTTTAGTATTCTATCTTCTTGTATAAGCTTTAGCTTTATACTTATTTACATGACAAGTCATTATTTTTGTAAGTATTTTTTTTTTATTTATATTCAATAAAATCGTTATCATAATCATTATTGTTTTCCATTTCTGTTGTTATTTGTATTTAAATGGTTAATTTAAATTAATATTTTTAGTTTAATATAAATAATACCTATTTTGTATTCAAAAACATAAATGTATACTGTAAACATAAAGCTACAAGAAGTGGTAGAATAGTTTTGAACTCACAACCATGTTGACACAGGTTCACTGTTGCAACCAGTATACCAAATCGACTTAACAAATACTGTTGAAATGAACAAATCCATGTTAAAGATCAAATTGGCATAACAGTATTCTATAATATTTGCCTACCTTGAATAAGTCGTTCTAGTTCGTTAAGCTCATACGTATCGAAAAACATTATCTACTGCTAATTGCAGAAGGTTTAAATTTGTCTCAACTTTTAGTGGGTCAGCTAACGGCAGGGTTGGTCAGGTAACAGCTATTACCCACTGTACATTATTTAAGTTCATTCAATTTCGTTCATTCTTACACCAACTCACTGTCTTTTTTTTTGTCAACCCTTCAACTGTCAGATTACTGAATATAATTAAAAGTCGAACTGTAATCGTTACATCGCCCTACCGCGTCAAAAGATAGTCGCGTTTCTGTTTCGTTTTGACATCTCTGACACACAATGACGAAGTGACTTGACTCGATTGTCATGGAAACGCTATTTAATAATGTGTGAGCTCACTCTTCTCAGCATAAACACATTTTTCCGTGACTTAGTAAGATGAGGGCAAATCTAGCGATTTAAATCTTTGGGCAGCGGAGTTTGTGTTTACGGTGTAAAAAACGCTCGCTAGGAATACACACCAACTTGTTTTCCTAGATAACGATTCAGTGAAGTCATTTGCCCGTAAATTGGCAAATGCTTTGTGGCGGCTACCACTGTTCCCGGAAACCGTAGTTTAACCAAATAAAAATACTTACTTATCAATAGAACACAGATACATTAAATTGTAGTGATGACAAGATATCATATTTTGAGAATATCATATTTTGTAAATTTCATTTATTGGGAACGAAAAGCCAAAATTATTGAAAATAAACAACTTACCAGTGTAATCTAAGGCAATGAAGGAAAGCGGATAACCCTTCCATTACCACCAGGATGGAGATAGTAAATACGGCCCATAGCGCGAAAACTGGAATCAGTCTAATAGCACCTGCGATGCCGCGAACGTGTAGGGCGAGTTTTGACAGAATCATGTCCCATAACATCTCGGAGAGTTCTGTAAAAACATCAATTTTAATTAGTAAATATACAATTACTAGTGACCCCCGACCCTGCTTTGCACGGGTGCAATGGTAGCTTGTCAAAACATTGAGATATCTGTTCTATATCAAAGTTAGTTAGTTTATGTTTATGAATGCATTATAGACATAAACCGCTGTAAATGATTGTGAAAACCGCATTAAAATCCATTGTAGTGTGTGGATAATATCGAAGCGATCACTCGGACAGGAAAAGTGACTGTTTTATAGTATGTGTACATAAAGTAAAGGCAACATCAGCCTATATGCCTGTCCGTGTGCGCTTTTAACCCGAAGACCAGTAATCATATTGAAGAGCGAATTTAACCAAACATTTATAACTATTATAAGTCTTATTCTAGGAAGAATCGCGTAATATGGCTTACATTAAATATTAAAAAAAAAATGGATTCAAACTTATACTATTTTGAGTTTCTAACAGTTTATCCCAAAGACAATCAGCCGTTAAAAAAATATTCGCAGGATTAAGTACGATTTACACCGGGCCGCGCTGGGGCGCGGCGCAATGCGTCGTAGCCGATGCACACGCAGTTGGCAGCAGACGACTGCGTCCGTCTGATTTATAAAATCCGCTGGAACCTGGGCGAGTGTACGCGCATCCATTAGCACGCTGTCATCAGTAGTGCGGCCGGCGACGACGCCCGAGCGCACGCGGCAGTAGCCGAACGGATCTGAACAAACGAGGCAGCCGAACGCAGCTGTCGCTGAACGCCGACCGACTACCGTGGCATGTGCGCGAATATGACCGGGTTCCAACCTGTGTAAATTCCATGTAAATATGACATTTAACTACTTCTAATTTAAATTTCCTTTAACACATCGTAAAAAATGCTTTCCGATGTGGCCCCACGCGCGCCGACCGATATATATCGTACATAAGACTTTATAAAACCATAGTCAAACCATCATCATCTTTAATTATTATGAATTTAAGAACTAGTAGAAGGGTAAGATTTTTGAAATTTTCTTGTTCTCTTTGTAATCTGGTTTTTCTCTTTCTCAGTTAGTTTAAATGATGGTTCGGCAGTTTGAGTACTTTATGCGCCCTACCCAAATGTCCTTTCTTTGGTATTGTTCACCGTGTCGTTGAGCTCCTTAAGTCCTGAGTTGAGCTACACGATTACTGATTACGCTTGCACTGACTGGATAGGTTCACTCAAACCTGAGTGGTTCGTTCCTCAAAAGACCATTTCAGATGCTGCTCTCCGAGAATACGACATTACAAGGTTAGACTGGCCTGCTGGCTCGCCTGACTTAAAACCAATAGAGCACGCGTGGGATGCCCTTAAACGAGCTGTTTGGAATCGTCAGACACCTCCCTAGACAGTGCCAGAGTTAAGGGAAGCCACTATTCAAGAATGGGACAGGTTACCGCAAGAAATGCTGGATAACTTGGTCCTCGCCATGCCCAGGAGGATCTCCGCATGTGCGAGCCAAGAGAGGAGTTATATTGTATTAAATAAAAACCTTCTATTAATAAATTGTTATTTATATTTGGTTAAACGATATTTTTCTTTCCATCAAATTTCTGTTACAATTACATAGGGATTGAATTACTCAATATTTGTCATTAAAACAATTAAAAAAGTTTTTTTTAATTTCAGACAGTCTATTTCTATTTAAAAAAAAGATCTAATAATACTTGATAAAGTTAAATTTTCAACACATTTTCTTGATAAAGTTAAATTTTAAAAAGATATATATTTCATAAATATATGTATATACAGGGTGTTTGGTAGAACGTTGAACATACGAAAATAGTGGATAGGTGGGGTCATCTGCTACTTACTCAGCCATAATTTATTTGGCCCTGGCCACCTGGATATTTCTTTAATTTTTTTTTAATTTTTTCTAGTTTCATCACTTTCTAAACTTTAAAGTGTATTTTTTATTAAAAATGGGTAAAACAGGCATTTTTTTTTAATCTTTTATTTTGGCAGATTCTCATAAAATTATTGCTTTATTCAGATGTTAGCTAGAAAAGAAGTTATGAGTCCTCAAACTGTTTTATATATATTTTTTATTTTTTTATTGCCTGTTTTACCCATTTTTAATAAAAATAATACACTGTAAGTTGTTATAATGATTGTTATAATGTTTTTTTTTTTCATAAAAATTAAACTTTATAATGCTCTCCTTTAGAGTTCCAAAAATGTCGCTTTAATACAAATAGCTCGATATAATAATATGGGTTATAATTTACCGTAGAAGGGCACGTTATGTATGAAACAACTTTACCATTAAGTCACAATAGGAAGGCAAAATGTGTAAAATTGTACATGAAGACTGTTTTGTGCCGACAATGTCATGCCGTGCACGTCCACTGTACCTATCGCGCCGTTGCCAGATAACAAAACAAATCTATCGTGCCGTACCGTGTCGTACCGTGCTTATTATCTGTGGTCAATTACTTACGTGAATGTGCAAGTGACAGAGCCCAGAGCCGAAGGTAAGAAGCTGTATGTGATATAGTACTGAGCACAAACTCAATAGTGTGAACTCCTTGGTGCAACATCAGCTCTCCACTCGGGACTGAGTACTTTTCTATATTAGCTTTTAATTTTTCAGTAGTATCTGCATCCGAAAGTCCACTTCTTTTGTGGAGTCTCAGAGCATCCTACAATTAATGTTATTTTTATTATTGCGTGATAGTAGCAAGGGTAACATTGACAATGGCAAGGTAAATACATCATAGTAATCATGCAAATGTCACGATGTACGAGGTAACTAATTTGGTTAATTGTTGGTTCCATAATACGAAAGTTTCAAGAACTGCTAGGCTATCTAGGATACTATTAATTTTACAACTGCGTATAAAATAAGATTTAAAGATTGAAAATCCGTAATTTCGTGAAAGTAGTATAGAAGAAGTCAAAAATACAAAAAACAGGTATCAAATACGTGCCACGGCTTTTATTCTTTGTTTTCTATTGAAATTTATCAAGTAAATTGGTGTTCCCAGGAGCATAATAGGCACACATGCTAAAGAGATAAACACCAGAACCATTTGGACTGTTCTCTGGCTTTCGAACATGTATGCCTTTAGGCAACCCTCATTAGCCGGCTTGGTTTCGGACATGAGTATCATGTCAATAAATAATATAAGGATCTGAGGAGCACAGGCAGTGTTATACTCCGGATCATCTGCGAAAAGAAAACAACACACTGAGTTTTTGTTTTTTGTTTTATGCTAGATTATACTTACCCTAACTAATAAAACATTGATTTGAACTGCGAAACAGATTATAATCAAAGATAAAGCCAGAAATATATTTGTAGGATATGGCATAAGGTTGGTAGGTAAAGATATGTTCAGGACACATCCGCTGCTAAACGCGGCACACGAACATTTACGATTTAAATTACACATTTATATAAATATGAACATATAAAATCTAACTTATACTACTAATCTATCTGTCTATATGTATAAAAATGAATTGCTTCTCGTTAGTCTCGCTAAAACTCAGAAACGGCTTGACCGATTCGTTTTTTTGTTTTTGTTTTATTCACCCGGACGAAGCCGCAGGAATAAGCTACTAAAATTATTATATTATATTATATAAATTAGCGTGTAAAATTATTTTAAAGAAGCCGAAATTTAAGTTTTTTTTAAGAAATGATTTGTAGCTCTCTTATTATTTTTTGGAACATGGTAACAAATTTGAATAGACAATAAGGCTGTTTATATATTGGATAGTGCTGTTACAAAATTGTTTTTTTTTAACTTCTCTACTGCGGTAAAGTGCGAATTATTTCTAAACCGTGCAGATATTTCTAAAATATTAATAGAAGCTAGTGTTAAACCTTTAACTTGTTTTAAATTGCGTTACAGCTCTCGGAGGTGCTCCAGTTATTTCCGTCAACATTTTTTTTAGGGATAAGGAAACTCTTTGCTACTGGTTTTAATAATAAACATACATATTATAATAATAATAAGTTTATTGTACAAAGTGAAAATCTTCCTTGGATGTGTGACGAGTTACCCCATCGGAGTAAGCCGTACCTCAATACAGATGCTACGTAACCGTGATACCGTTGAGTGCAGCTTCTTCATTCGCTATATTGCCTAAATCTTTTAGTGCGTATACGAATCAGTTTTTTTTTTACATAAATATACTCTCCCGGACCTAAACTAGAGCCATTCTGCTTTTTTGACGTTAAACATGAATGCAGTGTGTAATGCTAACCCACCCCTTTTACAAAATCTACGGGTTCGATTCCTAAGCTAGAGAAATTGTTTTTTCAAAAATCGAATGATGCAGTTTCAGTTTTCAGTAAAATCAACCCCGTGACTCTTTTACGTATTTTTCGGTAATATCTTTAGTTTTGGATTTGGTCATCCATGCTGAATTGAAACATTCAGCCTGCATATACAGACGAATTGATAACTATTTAGAAATCGGTTAAAAATTAATTTGTATCTCATAAAAGACGATATTGAATCCAATTAACGGAAATGACATTTGAATTTATATTCGAAACGTGTGCAGTAGAAATTTCTAAAATATATCTTTTACTAATAGTTATCTTTTGGCCACAAAAAAAATAGGTAAACCGAAATACACTGGATCGCAAAAATTCCGGGTCGCTAATAAAAACCGTGATATCTCCATAACATAAATATCTAGATCGCTAGAATAAATAATATGTAGTAAGCAGGTTACTAATGCTTGTTCTAAATCTCTAAAGAGGTTTCATTTGTACAAGATACAGATAAAAAAAACTGCTCTTTAAATTTAAAATTAGGAAAATAATATATTTTCTGCTTTTGTTTCTAACCGAGCTGTCATTATAAATGGTTCCTTGGATTGATCAGACTATTCAGCGCAATATCATGTCGTTAACACCTGAAGAATGTACACGGATTATTACCATGGTACAAGAAGGAAGAAGTCAGCGTAGCACTGCTAGAACAGTAGGAGTATCTTTATCAACGGTCCAAAGAGTACTCCAGCGATTTCAAGAGGACACCAGGAAATGGCAGGCCAAGGTGCACAACTACACGAGAAGACCGATTCATCGTGAGCGCTATGTTAAGAAATCGACATCTCACGGCTGTTCAGGTCCGAAACAGACTTCAAAAAATTCACCACAACAATGTGAGCTCTGATACGATTCTGCGTCGTCTTCTTGAACCTGATATAAAGTCTTACAGATCAGCAAACGGCCCTAAACTGCTCTGAGAACATCGAGTTGCCAGATTACGGTTTGCTCGAGAACACATCCGATGGACAGATGAAGATTGATTCAAGGTTATGTTTTCCAATGAGTCCAGATTTTGTTTATTTACGCACGACGGGAGACGAAGAGTATTTAGACGACCAGGAGAACGGTATCATCATGCGTGTTTTGATGACAAGGTACCATTCGGTGGAGGATCAATAATGGTTTGGGCTGGGATATCTTCAGAGGATCGCACGGAGTTACTGATCATAGAAAACGGTTTTCTGACTGCTGTCAGATACGTAGAAGAGGTTTTAAATGAGCATGCTGGTCCTTTCTTAGTAAATATTGGTGCAAATTCCATTTTTATGCACTATAATGCGCGACCACATACTGCTCGTTTTGTCATTAAGTATATTCAAGACGTCGGTATTACCTGCATGGAGAGGCCAGCTCGCAGCCCAGACTTAAATCCCATAGAACATGCATGGGGCGAGATGCGTGAGATAACACTCTGCTGCTCCCGTTACACGAGTTACAAACATAGACCAAAATCGTGTTAAAAATATGGTTTACAGCATGCCATATCGTCTTAATGAAGTGATACGGGCTCGTAGAGGAAATACATTTTTATTTTTTTATAATAGGTCTTTACCTATGAAATTGCCGTTTTGTATGAAAAAATTTAAACGAATTTTTTTCATGAATTTTTTATTTGTATTAATCGAAGTAATCACCCATGCAATCAATGCATCTTTTCCATCGCAGTGGCAGTTTATTGATGCCCTTCTTAAAGAAATCAGCTGGACGGGAGGCAACAAATTCTTCAAAGGCATTTTGTACTGCCTCTCGGGTATTAAATTTTTTTCCCGCCAAGAAGTTATCCAAATTCTGGAAAAAGTAGTAGTCTGTAGGCGCAAGGTCTGGTGAGTAGGGCGGATGACGGAGAGCTTCCAACCCCAGTTCTTGCAACTTGGAGACCGTCTGCTGTGCAGTATGAGGTCGCGCGTTGTCGTGCAGGAGCAGCGGAGACGAGCGATTGACCAATGCTGGTTGGAGATGCGCCAGCTTCTCCATCATTGTGTTCAGTTCTTCACAGTACACATCTGCAGTAATGCTCACCCCGTTTGGTAAGAAGCTGTGATGAATCACACCGGCGCTAGACCACCAAACAGTGACCATCACTTTTCTAGGGGTAAGTTTTCGTTTAGGGCATTGTTTAGGTGCTGAACCAGGATCCAACCAACTTGCTGAGCGCTTACGGTTATCAAACAGAATCCATTTTTCATCGCAGGTAACAATGCGGTTCAAAATTCCTTCATTTGTGTGTCTGTTGAGCAGTGCAAGGCACGTCTCGACGCGTACTTCGCGCTGGCGATCATTGAGTTCGTGGGGCACCCATTTGTCAAGCTTTTTTACCTTGCCAATTTGACGCAAATGGACCAATATTGTTTTGACGCTAACGTCGAAAGCTGCTGCTAATTCAGCCGTAGATTGTGTATCATCAGCTTCCACAATCGCCTTTAATTCGTCATTGTCGACCAAAGTCTTCGGACGACCGCGAGGTTCATTTTTCAGGTCGAAATTTCCAGAACGGAAGCGAGCAAACCAATAACAGGTGGTGCGTTGGTTTGTAGTGTTAGCTCCGTAAACGTCGTTGATGTTGCGTGCCGCTTGTGCCGCGTTGCTGCCACGACGGTACTCATATTCCATAATTACTCGAATTTTTAACGTATCCATGATGACGAAACAGATTGAAATGCGATGAAAATGTAACACTAATCAATAAAGAAATGACTACTTTTAGAAAAAAAAAAACCATGTTTTTAAAATAAAATTAATTTGAAATTAGAATTCTTAGCCAAACAAAAATTATTTTGATTTGAAATGGCCAGTACTGCAGAACGGCAATTTCATAGGTAAAGACCTAATATTAACTGCGAAGTGTATTTTAGTTGTCATAAGTTAGAAGCGACATTTTCTTATTTTTTAGTATTTAATTAAAGTTATATAGTGTACAAAACGTGTTACACATTTTTTGATATATATTAATCAGCCATCTACAATATACTATAGTTTCGAAAATTAGTCTTATGTATTTAAGTAACTATCACGCCATTTATTAGCGACCCGGATTTTTTGCGATCCAGTGTATTTTATACATTCTTGGAAAAACTGCTACTTAAAATCAACATAAAGGTCAAACATAAAGATATGAATAGAGGCGGGGATTTCAACGTGAATATCCGAGAGAAAACACGCAATTCATTTAATCTTCTAAATGCCATGTCCAAGTACAACTTTAGACAACTAGTAACGGAACCTACCAGAGTAACAACCTCAAGCTCCACATGTACTGACCAAATATTTACAAACGTACACGATAAATTCCATCTAGAAGTAGTGGAGCTTGGACTCTCAGACCATAGAGGAATAGCAATCACTATACCTACCCAAGATCCAGTAATTAATAAAAAACAAATATTAGCTCTACAGGGGATCTATAATAAACAAAACATAGACTAATTTAAAAAAAGAACTGGTAAAACTATATTGGAGTAAAATAATAAACAAAAACTAAAATAGAAGTACTAATTATCTGTAATTTCCATAACACCTTACAAAACATTAAATCAGTGTACCTATACCGAAGAAAACCGTAAAAAATAAAAAATAAATATTATCTAAATCATGGCTAACGACCGGATTAAGAGTAGCATGCAAGCACAAAAGACAACTAAAAGCATTAATGACTACAACTAATAACTATAATATTGGAGAAGTAAGCGTTACGAAAAATTACTTAGGAGAAAAGTAGCCCACTCTAAAAAACTAAACCACATAAGAATAATGAGTAAATCTGAAAAAAAACTAAAACAATGTACCAAATAATAAAACAGCGTACAAACAAGAATAACATAAAGCCAATAAGTAACATAAAATTTCGTGTACAAAATACTGTGGCAGAAAACGCGACTACCATTGCCAACGCTATCAATAATTATTTTTTATCAGTGGGAAAACGGATACCGCAAACGGGAACGTTTGTCCAACTGGCCGTCCTATCTCCACCGAAAGCGAAAAATCCATTTACCTAAGACCTGTTGACTCTAACGAAATTAAGGTTATAAAAAAAATTAAAAACAAGCGAAGTTATGGGCATGACGAATTGTGGTGGTTATGCCTATACTTATAAAAGCATGCACTGAAGAATTAACGTTGCTGCTAACTTATTTAACAAATCAGTCTGCTGATAGTATCGATAGTAAAACCAGTTTACAAAAAGGGAGACCAGACAGACTAATACTATCGGACTCGTAAACTCTAGACTAGTAATTATGGCCGATAGCAACCAATCTTCTCAAAAATATTGGAGACTGCGATGTCAAAACGACTTGATTCTTATTGCTAAAAATATAAAATATTCAACGAATATTGAGAATGGGTTCAGGTCAAATAGATCCATGACATTAACAATAATTAAGAATATCCAGGAAGCTTATATAGTCAATAACAAAAATTATGCAGTAGGGATTTTACTGGATATGAGCAAAGCCTACGACAGAGTTTCATATGAAATTTTACTTAATAAATCATATGCAATAGGTGTTAGAGATACAGCACATAAGTGGTTCTGCTCGTAACTAGAAAATAGGGAACAATTGGTAGAGGTAGAAAGAACATAGCGACCCACACTGGCCAAATAACACGCGTAAGATCTAATAAAGCAAAAACAACAATGTCAATACCACAACGCTGCGTCTTGGGATGCTTATTATTTCTAGTTTATATTAAGGACCTCCCTAAAGAAATTGACGCTCAAAATATTTTATTTGCTGACGATATTTCTATCATTTTTCCTTACACCAATAAAGTAAACCTAAACTTAAGTCAATAGACAATAAGCTCTCCAAAATAATAGCATGGTTAAAAGATCATATCTTAAGAGTTACATTTTGACAAAAGAAAGCTAATACTAAGCTAATACACCATACCAAAAACTATTATGAATACGATCTTTCATTTAATCTAGTTAATTCGCAGCTGGCAGCCATAGCAGAAATGTTGGGAATTGGGGGTGATATCAGCAAAGATATCGAGCGCAGAGGTTCGCATTTACAATAAAAACCTGAATATAAAAGTGTTACAAAATAAACAAGTCACTTTTGGGTACTTTTATGAATGAATCAATGAAATTTCCGTCATATTTCTCAAAAGGCTTCATCAATCCGTCAGATACATAAAGACTGGTGGGGACATCGATGCACAAACAGTTATTATGGATTCAGCACATGATTCTAGACACCCTACGTTTAAATTTTTCGTCGGTTACTCAAAAACAAATAATGCTGTTCTATACATTTTGAGCGCGTAGGTTCTTGCACTCTTCTATGAAACAGCAGATTGTATTTTTGAAAACCGGTGAAAAAATTCTACGCTAGAATCTAGGTCTAGACCTAGAATGTGCTGAATCCGTGGTAACAGTTTGTGCGCCAATGTCTCTGCCACCCTATATATTAACTATCAGGTCATGGAGTATTTCCAAGAATAACTTTTATTTGTCCAGAAAATTCTTTTAGAAATTGTCCAAATCTGGATTTTCATAGTCAATTTAGAGATTTAGGGAAAGCCCTCAATTTAGTCATCAGGTTTGCCTATTTAAATCCTTATGCGTTAGGCCGCACACGACCATACCAAAATCAACGGCTCTGTAGATCACTTTATGTTTGGGTCATTTTCTAAATCTGAAAGTGGACCACGGGGCTCCTATTTCACCCTTTGCAAATATGTTTTCGGTCGTCTCTCATCATGCTGCACCTACTCAGCTATCAATTTTTTGCCCTGCATATTATATTTGCTCAAAAATACTCTGGGCTACCCTAAACGACCTGTTAAGTATTACATGTTTTGGCACAATCCGTCATTATTAGTAACGTGACTAGAGGTCGATATTTTTTTAAATCATTTTTAAAGCTACGGTTTACCTGGACGCCCGTTTCCGTCATATTTGTAACGGACGTCATCAACTTTATGAACTTATTTGACATTAAGAGGGCGCACACGGGTCCACTAGCGCCACTCCTATATAAAAGTATTATCTCGTGACTCAGAAGGAATTTTGAATAACGGCTCAATAAGCAACCTCGGTAAGTGTGTCTAGAATTTTGTAATAACTTTTAAATGATAAATTATTTTATTTCTGTAAATAGGTTTGTTCAAACACTTTTACACGTCAATCATATTTTAAAACTAGATGAGGTCGGCGTTTCCTATCTGACTACTCTGAGAAGAAAAGCCGAAACAAACTCAGAGGTCAGTCTCTTTTAAAGTCCAGACATAATCTTGGTCAGATCATGTGAAGACCATGTAGATTTGTCTGAAATGGTCTTTTGAGGAAAAACCACACAGATTGAGTGGACCTGTCCAGTCAGTGCACGCATTTGTCAGTAATCGTGCAACTCAACTCAGAACTTATGGAGCTCAACGATTCGACGAACAATACCAAAGAAAGGACATTTGGGTAAGCCACAAAAATTACTCAAACTGCCAGACTAAGATTAAAACTACCTAACAGGGGAAAAAAAGCAACAATGACCCACATAGTCTTCACATTCACAATATTAAAATGAATATCATGTATTTAATCTAGCCTGCATGCTACTCATATTCACAGACAGGTTTCTCCTTAAATGTCATCAAAAAATCATAATATGTTATGTCATGTACATCAATAAAAATGACATTATTAATTCTAAAACACATAATCACAGTATAAAATGGATTGTTGCTTGGGGGTACATTGAAGTAGCTTAATTAATCCCAAGCCTTTTTGTCATCCAAGTAATCTTTAACTTTATTGAAACCTTTTTGACAGAGTTTCTGTTTAATAAATGGTTAAAATTTATTGAGGCTGAGTTCTTTAACAAGACTTGGGAGTTTGTTGTATAAACGTATACTTTAGCACTTAAATGAATTACTAATTTTTTGGAGCCTAGTCGTGGGCACAATAAGTAAATCTTTGTTTCGAGTATTTATGTTATGAATGTCGCTGTGTTTAGAATATAGATTAATATTATTTTTTACATTAATGAGGTTTTCATATACATATTGAGATGCGACAGTCATTATGTTTATTTCCTTAAATTTATCCCTCAGTGAATGCCTACAACTAAGGTTATAAATTGCTCGAATGGCTCTTTTCTGCAGCACAAATATAGCATGAATGTCGGCTGCATTTCCCCACAAAAAATGCCGTACGACATTACACTATGGAAATAACTAAAATATACTAATCGGGCTGTTTCGACATCAGTCAAATGACGGATTTTATAGACCGCGTAGGCTGCAGAGCTTAGCCGCTTCGACAATTTGGTTACATGTGGGCTCCACTGTAGCTTCGAGTCCAAAGTAATACCTAAGGACACAGTGGTGTCCACAAGATCCAATTCCGTCCCATTTACTAGTACAGTGGTTTTCACCTGTTTAACGTTAGGTGTCAGAAATCTAATAAATTTAGTCTTTTCCTCGTTTAAAAGTAAATTATTAACACTAAACCAATGCACTATTTTAGCGATAGCATTATTTACATCCTCAGTAACTGTCTGTTGTCGTTTTAGCTTAAATAAAAGTGATGTGTCATCTGCAAATAACACTATATCATGACTGTTCTTTACAAGGCAAGGTAGGACATTAATATATACGAGAAATAAAAAAGGCCCAACAATTGAGCCCTGTGGAACTCCCATAGTGACAATAGAACCCGCGGATCGCTTGGCGTTAACGTCCACTCTTTGGATCCTATTATTCAAATAAGAAATAAGAAGATCGAAGGCAGTGTTTCTAACACCATAGTGATGTATTTTAATGACCAATGTATCATGAGAAACACAATCGAAAGTCTTAGACAAGTCACAAAAATACCTAGAGGGCATCATGCAACTTCTCCCAGGCCTCAAAAATATGTGCAAGAAGCTCAACGGCAGCATCAGTAGTAGAGCAACCCCTTGTGAAACCGAATTGTTTACTGATTAATAATTTATGTTTATTAAAATGTCTTTGCAATTGATCTAGCGTCAATTTATCAAATTTAATATTTTACTGAAGGTGGGAAGCACAGAAAAATACGACCTAAATGAATGTGGCCGCTTTTGTTTAGATCGAATTTTGTTGCTTCGTGTCTCAATATGAAAGTGTATAAAAGGTATTAGAAAAATCTTGACACACTTACCGAGGTCGCTTATTGAGCCGTTTTTCAAAATTCCTTCTCAGTACGAGATAATATTTTTTAAAGGAGCGGCGCTAGTGGACCCGTGTACGCGCTCTTAAGGTGTTAAAGACGCTTTGAATTTGGATATTTCGACCGCACGTGGCGGTCACCGCTCTTCTAAAACTCTCGCTCAGTCCATACATACCTCTAAAGATAAAAACTTGAATTTCAGACAGTCGTTGTAGCTTAAAACGAAGGGGGTGTACTAAGAGAGGATTTTTGCGAATACTGACCCTTAAGGGGATGAAAAGAAGGGAACTACTCGTTTATATGGAAAATCTTATTCATTTGATTATAAACTTGAAACTTGGCATGAAGTCAAAGTGTAAGTCAAAACCTATATCTAAGTAAATAAAAAGGTTTCGACATTTTTAACTTTTCAAGACTGCCCTCCAATAGGGGTTTACGGGGTGTTAGTTTGTTTGGAAGAATCGTAACGTGCGGTCCAATGAAACTCATAATTAATAATCTTGATAAAAAAGTTGAATTACGTGTTTTTTGATTTTTAGAAATTCATCCCCTAGCTGGGTGAAAAGGGGTAATACATTTTTAGGGGAGGATTTTACTGCTTGCTTGGATTAACTCAAAAATTGTTGCAAATAATTGTAAATTTAAATAATGGAAACATAAAATTTAAACGATTTTTTAAAATCAACCCTTGTCAGGGTGAAAAGCGGTAAAACTATTTGTATGAAAAATCACATCATTACATCATTGGCACAACTAACTTAACTACGAAAACAATAAAGTTCGTAATGACTAATTTTTTTTGTTTAGAAAACCTAAATTCAAATGACGCTCATGATGCAATCCACCGCCAAAAACAGTGAGAGATCATGAAACGATGATGAGGTATCATGAAACATTAGTATAGATATAACGATCAACGTGAACGGTCCAAAAAGAAAAACCCGGTCAAGTGCATATCGGAGCACGCACTATGAAGGGTTCCGTAGTCGAGATGAATTTATCCCAACAACAAACAACTTTGTAGTTGAAAAAATGTTCTCCCATACATCAATAGTAAACTACTAAGAATGAAAGGGTCTTCTAATCTAAGTTATGAAAACAAGATAAAGATACTGAATCGTTTTTATATTATGTTTGTAAGTATCTACGGCACAACATTGAACTACTTACGTAATTTGTATAAAACATACTTTTTACTTACGTGATAAAGGCGAGTACATGAACCATTTTAAGTAACACAAGATTACCAGCCACAAGAACATTGCTGTTAGAAACAGTATTTCAGGCATGAATTGTAAATAAATTGAGTAGGTGCGTTTGAAATACCTGAAAAATATGTAAGTTTTATGTAGCAATTTAGGCGTATGTAGCCTGTAGGTACTTTCTGTTCAATGCCAAATAGGTACAGTTCTCCCAACAATAGTATACGCTTCAGCAATCATCGGCAATCTTCGGAAATATGAAAGCGCGATGATGAGATCTAAGGGCCCGTTTACACGTACTAATACCATACCACATCGCAGCGACAAAATGTGGACAAGCAGTGGTTACGTGTGAATAATGTCGCTGCAATTTCTTACGTGGTTACGTTGCGTACTTGCATACAGGCATATCGTTGTTATCATGGTTGTGGTGTAGATGTTGTACGTGTGATTGGGCCCTAAAGTTGCGTTTAAACAAAACACATTTAAATATACCTGAAATCTCTTTAAAACATAACTATAGCAAAAACTAGAACGTCGTTTCTTGATATTCTTGTGCTTTTGATGTAAACGGCAATGATTCGATGAGCTCTCACCATTTACATTGCACGAACATTTGAACTAAACTGACATACCTAAACTGTTCGTGGCGTAGTGACATTCGAAAATTTCCTTTGTTTCTTTGTTACTGCTGGTGCTGTAGTTTTCCTTTGAAATGTTTGCTGCTCAAAATGGATCTTCGAAAGGCAGAAGTTGTTCGGATTATTACGCTACTGGAAACCAAATTGAGCCAGTGAAATGTAGCTTGTAAATTTAAAGTTAGTCGTTCCACTGTCCAGTACGTGTATAAACGATCTGGAGACAGACGGTTACATCACGTGATCGGGATGAGTTCGCCGAAGGAAGACAATATGAATATGCTGAGGGATAACATATTTTCAAGTTCAAATGTTAGTGCAGTGTAAATGGCGATAAAACCTATCGAAACATTACAACCATGGAAATACATTCCTATTTTGTGTAACCATGGTAGGCTACAAAATTCGAGAATAACTGTATGCAATTCCAAAAAAACTAACAAGGTGCTACCAGAGTAAATAAGCCAACTGAGATAAAGTTTCATACAAACCGCGTGATGATAGGGTACGCGTAATAATAGGGTGCACTGTGACAAATCGCGGCAGTACAAAACTTAGAAGCATTGCCTCTGTGGGGGCTTACATTGTGGCGTAACATTCGTAACTTGGTTCTAATGCGAAGAAAACATGATGATTAATTACTGAAGCGCACAACTTTCCTGGTGTACCTGAACCTAAATGGGGTAAAAATGACATGCATACTTCCAGCATGTGAACGTTATTACAAAGAATCGCGGACATTTTTTTCTTCTCTGGCGTGGCCGCGTAGAACTGGTTTAGTCTGATCACGCATTTTGATCACCCATGAATTTATTTATAAGGCCTACGAAACATTCCCATCTCGGCACCCTGTTATTAATCATTGCTGGCAACTGAAGGAACACGAGTGGGTTTTAGTCAGTAAAAGTCTGACACGCCCTCCCGCTCCATCCAGAGCGGGAGAAGCTATTTGATGATCTTCCACCCAAAACAAAAAAGGTACACAGTCATCAAAAAATGGATACACAGTAGGTATCAGTATAGTGAATACATCGATGGACAAAATAAAATATATTTTTAAGGGACTTACAGACAGGCCTTTGAATCGCCCTTTAGAGGCTCCATTATCTCAGCAGTAACTTTGCAAATCTTAAAGCATGAGCATGGCGTTTTAAAATTAATGTTTTTATTTTCTAATCTATTTTTTTTTTCTTTTAGGTACATTTTGTAAAATAAGTAGGTAAATATTGTTTAAAGCCTAATCTACTATTAAATTAATAATATTTGTATAAATATATATGTTTATACTAGCTGCACACCGTGGTTTCGACCGCTGCGGTATGAAATATACTTTATGACCTATTCTCAGACCAGCCAAATAAACACAAAAAAAATTCGTAAAAATCGGTCAAGCCGTTACGGAGGAGTTCCATAACAAACACTGTGACACGAGATTTTTAAATACGGTGACATTTGAATCACAGTTTTACTTGAACAAACGTTGTTCAGACCATGGTCTACTACTAGTCTATAGCATCAAATATGTTATTAAAACAAACTAAACTAGGCGTTCTCAAATTAGTCTTATGTTGCTCAAACGTGTTCAAACATTAACCGTAACATCAAAGTTCTCCTCGCAATAGCCATATGGCATTCAAAAGAGTTATGAGGAGTCTACTTGGACTCATTGTCGTCAAAATCGTATTTTTTTTCGAAAAAACGAAAAATAATAAGTTAAAAATGTCGGGATTATCATTAGCAAGTTTGCGCCAGTTCTCTTTTACCAAAGAGAGCGGGGTGAGGCCCTTGTCGACTGCGACCACATCTCGGTGCATCCCCACGTCAGTTTGAAGGAAAATATTCCCTGAGACCGTTAAGGAGGGTTTTCGCATTTAATAAACCTCGACCCTCATACTTCCGCGGGGTGTACCTACAGTCTTATCACTGATGACCGTGGATGATGCATCCGATATGCCGTCAGCAATGTACGGACCTTCCTATCCAGAGCGTAAAGTTCCGTCTGAGTCCATTTGAGTATGCCAAAAGAATACATCAAAACCGGCATGACCCAACCCTTAATGGCACGCAACTTGTTTCCACCTGATAAAAGACTATTTAACACTTTATTCAAGCGACCAAAGAAGCGCTCCCTCAACGATTGTTTCATGTCAGCAGAATTAATGCCTAATGCTTTCTGGAACATGTGGTTCTGAGTGTACCGATCCACTCTTCGTCTATACCGAACACTACACTCCTCGGATACGGCTTGCCCCTGAATAAGATGAGCTTCCCGATGAGTACCCTGGCCTCATTAATGCGACGCTCAATCCTGGACTGCCAGGCTGGTGCGGCGGGTTTCAGCAGTGCAGTTCGGTCAGTATTTGGAAATTTGACACGAGTTATACGACATGCCGCAACAGCCGTGCAATACAAGATTGAGTGTGTTTCGCAAAGGTCTGCACTGCTTTCAATAAAATTTGGTAACAACGCGTCCAGGTCGCAAACCAGTGCTCTATTTTTTTATTCATGGGCAAACATGGTAGCCGTGGACTAAGATCAGATGATGTAAACCGGTACTCACGGATAGCACCCTCTAGAATGCTCCTTAATTCCACATTGCACAGGTTATCTGCAGATATAGCCCTAGTGCCCTCCTCTTCATCATGCTGGTTTGTCCGCAGTGAAACCACGGCAGGCGCATGCTCAAAATTTTGGGAGGGGGAAGGGTTACTAGCAGAGCTATTCTGCATTTCCAAGCGTAGGCAATCAAGTGTAGCGTCATCCAATCTATGATTGGGCACGCCACAATTGCGGCGGTAAGTCCCTTCTTTGAGGAGTGGCTTGAGAGGCGCCACGGCGTCTTCACCTTCCACCTGACGCAGGTCCTCACCGGACATGGCTGTTTCGGGAGGTTCCTGTTTCGGATAAGGCGGGAGGAAACGCCCGGGTGTTGGCATTGTGTGGATCGACCGGAGGACACGGTGGAGCATACGGTGGAGGTCTGCCCGGCTTGGGAGGAGCACCGCCGTGTCCTCATGGCGGCGATCGGCGGCGGCGATCTCTCGCATCCGGCCCTAGTTCAGGCCATGGTACGAAGCGAGAGGGAATGGGAAGCAGTCACCTCCTTCTGCGAAGCAGTAATGCTCGCGATGGAGGAGGCGGAGTGCGTGAGGGAGAGGCAATCATTGCGCCCTCACGCCCCTAATCGCCGCAGGAGGAGACACCCTGGGCATCGGGAGTTGATAGCCGACTCCCGGCCACCGTAGGCGCGGGCTTGCGGACGGCAAGCAAAGGGCAGCTCGCCGTCCGGTAAGGACCAGGCCCGGGTCGGCGGCGCGTTGTGATCCACGCGCGCCTCAAAGAGATGTCAGCATAAGTGACGGGGTCCGATAGGGCCGATGCCTGCCGGGGTCGCGGATTATTCGAAAGAGTTACCGGGGCCCTGGCGCACAGGCAACTGAAGGAACACGGGTGGGTTTTAGTCAGTAAAAGTCTGACACGCCCTTCCGCTCCGCCCAGAGCGGGTGAGGTCATTTGATGATTTCCCACCCAAAAAACTAAAAAAAACCGATGTATAATTGTGTGGAATAACGCGCACCTGATCTGACAATCGTTGGGCCGAAACATTTACGGCTGGTTCAAGCACCTGAAACAGAGAGAGTATCCGACGTCGGTACGCTGTAAGGTTTTATTAAAAAGTTTTTATAATTTTTTATTATTCATAGTAATAATAAATAATCAAGTTGATTTATTTACTATAGTGATGCTATGTTTCCAATTTTTTTATGTGTACCTAACAATGATTTATGACAGTGTGCCGAGATGGGAATGTTTCGTAGGCTGATGAATGATAAATAAATTCATGGGTGCCAAGACGGGAAGGTGCCGAGATGGGACAAAACCAACCAACTACCCAACATTATTTAAATTGTCGGTGATCTTTATTATCATACGTGCAGCCATCACTTTTTCACCATGACTATGACAACCTATGTTCAAACGTTGCTATGGTAATGTTTAATCGACTGACGGGATTGCAACCCAAGAGACTGATCTCTGTGTCTTAGGTACGAATCCCGTCAGCTGAAGGTGAGTCGTGTTAGCTTTTGCTGTGAGGATGCACATGACCGAAAGTAAGTGGTCCGTGAGGTCTTCAAGAATTATTTGAGAACAAAACATTTATTTATGAGAACACAAACGTCACAAAGTGGACGAGAGCAAGGTGTCATCAAGAGAATTTTGCTACTCGGCTCCAGTTTTTTAGTGGTACCTATGAAATGTCGCCATGGTGTCATGGTGCACGAATTGACAAACTCTTTCGGACAAAACAATCATTATGCACGAATGAAGATACATTAGTTAAACCCAACGTTGTACACTGCTGATACAACCTATCTACCTACCCTACTTACCTGTAATTGAAAAAACTGAGTGTTATGCCGAATAACATATGAATGATTCCAATAATTATAGACATTTTCATTTTATAGGAGTTCTCGAACATGATTTTATTTTTCGACAGCTGTAACAAAAAGTAAACAATACAGCATCGCAATAGACAATCTGACAGTGCCATATCTCACCATGTGACTCTAGTGCAGTCACAAGCCTAAAACTACCTAAATAATATTTACCCTCCACACGGGATCTACACCGACCATGTACGGCCATCTTTTTTCAACAAATGGATTCAGGTCCAGATTGTCATCTTCTGCCAAACTTGCAATACTAGGGTTGTAATTCCAGAATGATTTATGAATAGCGAAAGCTCTTGAAAACAGGTCGTTATAACAAAATCCAGTGAAAACGCTAAACAATCCCATCATTAGCACCACGTAGCGACCTGAATATGAATTATATCATAATAAGTTTATATCACAAACAGTGAGCACTGTTTAAATCACAATGATGAAAAATGAATTAAGACGATAAAGCATAACGATTCGTCAAGCTTAGACCATGTATGATTTACACCGGCCGGGCCGCATTAGAGCATATTTTACAATGTGTTAAAGGAAATTGAAGCAAGCATCTATGACGTAGTTGAAATGTCATGTTGTGTGGAATTTACACAACTTGGAAACCGGTAGTAGTTCTGCGGGCATGCCGCGGTAGCCCGTCCGCTCCTCGCGTACGCGGACGGCTACGTTCAGCTGCCGTCGCGTTTTGTCGGATCCGCTAGGCTACTGCCCCGTGAGCACGGGTTTCGTCACCAGCGGAACTATTGGGCCCTATACCGCAAAACTTTACAGTTACAATTTACAAATGAGTAAATCTTACAATGGCGTGAACTACAAAACTCTAAAGCTACGGTAAAGGTAGGATTTCCTAGGAAAGCTGTTCCGTTTCCGTATAACAGCCGTCATGAAAATCGGTAATTTTCACCAGTATTTGACATTAAGGTGTCAAAAACCATTCTGTATTTGTACAGCCGTTATTGTGTGACCGTTATCTCCGTCCGTCCGTCCGTTGTGTGTCCGTTGTGGTTCTTTTGAAACCAAAGCTTTACCTAGAACAGCGATGGCCGCCACACAACGGCCGTAGTGACGGCTGTCATGTAAATGATGGCAGCGGTATTTGACTTAACGTTGTCAAAAAATCTTTCTCTCCGAAAACACACCCAACTTACTTTCATATATAACGTATCAGTGATGTCAGTTGCCGGTAAATTGCAGACGCTATGTGGCAACTACCGCTCATCTAGGAAACCGTAGCTTAAGCTACATAATTGTAACAGAAAAAACCTTAACAAATATACATGTAAATTGTAGGAAAAATTCTATAATATTGCGCAACAAAAAAAATTGCATAAAACATGTGTGTTTTTCCGGAAAACCCTACAAATTTGTAGCTGAAAATTATTTTATGAGAACACGCCTTGTGTTAGTAAATTGTAGTGATTTGTAGAATTGTAACGACAAGTCACGAAGCAAGTGTCAGAAGGGTATTGCAATTTTATTACTTTATATTTTTGTACCATTAAAATGTTCAGGTCTACTGACAGTAGCAGTGAAGAAGGGAATATGATACCTAAGCGACTTAGGTTCTTACGTACAGAGAACGCAAAACATAATTATAATATACCGGATTGCATTTTCATTGAAAGACTAGCTGACCCGACATACATTGTCCTGTCTTAAACATGAATGTCATTATGTCGTTTGGTTTTAGTTTTGACTATTGACAAACCGTCTTATTTATAGACGTCTCTTAAATTTTAATCAATTGCTAAGCAACAGATTAGCAAAATTCATAGTCATAAACGCTTAAAACGCTAAGAGGACGCTAAGCAATTGATTAGTAATTGTCAAAATTAAACACCACCGGTGCATTGGACGATGCTAAGAGGCAAGATGGCGGATTTTATTTGAATCAGCTGATCGATTCAATAGGATTATTGTATGCTTTGAGGTAATTTTGTTCCAAATAACGAGTTGTGCCTTAGTAAATATTGATTTCGAGTTTTCGATAACCTTTTACGGATTTTCAGAATGACGTAGTACAATTAAATAATTTTGAAACGCCGCGCCGGCGGGAAGTAGACGGAGGAAGATCTACAAAGCTCGTTTAAATCTGCTACGAGCATGATTACTTATTACATATTTCTCAAAGGAAAGGAAAGGATTTATAGGGAAAACTCAATCAGGAGGACGCTCCGTCGGTGCTCAGGAGGTTTGAAGAGAATGAGTTTATGAGGAAGCTCATCGGAGATAGTGACTATACAATGTGTAAACCATGTGCCCGTCATCTAATGACGCCAATTCTAAGGCCCAGAACTGAAGAAAAGCCACGCTGTGGCAGTCACACATAAATAACAAGTGACATTGAGGTCTTTGCCTGTCGTTACGGGTAGTCAGAAGCCCAAAAAGTCTGACAACCAGTCGTACCAAGGGGTATCGTGCTACCCAATAACTGGGTTGTTGAGGTCAGACAGGCAGTCCGCTCCATGTAAAATACTGATAAGCACCTGCATCCGGTTAATCCGGAAGCCGACCCCAACATAGTTGAAATGGCTAAGCAGATTGATATTTTTATTGGTGAACCTCTCAAGCATGCTACAAGAAGAAGTCACGCTCTCAATCCAACACAAGTTTGCACTGTTTGCAAACTGTTTATTAAATAGTTCGAATTTTAGATTTGTATTTCTATAAAATTACAAATCGTACAATTATAAAAGGCGTCGTGACATAAGCCCCATGCTTTGTGTAACACTTTTAGAAATGCGCAACATTTGTTTTTGTTACTCGTATTTGTGTTAGGTTATTTTTTCAAATATTTTACAATTTTGTAGAATTGAACACTTGTAAAGTTTTGTTGTTAATAATTGTTTCTCATTTGAGTGTTGCCGTTTTTTTGTAAAAATTACAGGCCAGATACACGTTCCGTTCTGAATGTAAAACCCATCAAATTAATTATGTGTGGGTACAGCTTATAGCAGAAATCTAAATAGCTAAATAGTTCATGGCCTACCCGTGTTCCAGCGGGTTTGATCAGCCGGGAGGACACAGCCGGCTGTCGCCACGTGTACATGCATCCGTTACGAAGCGCCTGGCGCCGCGCCGCGTGTAGGCGCAGCCCAGCCGATGGAAATCATACTTTAGCCCAGGCACCAAACTGTGCAGTCATCGCAGAACCCGAAAAAAAACAATCTCATAATGATGATATTTTTCTATAAAGAATCGAAATTTTATTTTCTAAACTTTACCTGCAGTTCGAAAATTGACTCTTAAAACTAGAAATAGTGGAGCTCGAGAGTGCCATGATAAATACGCAAATTAAACATTTTTCAACACACTCGCTAGGAACATATGTACAATTTCGTACATGTTTTGTGCAAAAATAAATAATTTGATGATATAATAATAATGTTTATTTTGTTACCCCGTGTGGCCGTAGTCACAAGCTCATCATCAAAATTTTATCGTAATAGTCATATTATGTACAAATCGAAAATACGTGAAAATTAGAGGTAACTTCGTGATGTTTTTTTTATAAAGAAAATTTTAATAGTTTGTGTTTCTGTTCTAGAAAAAGTTTGGAAATATCATGTAATTACTCGTATTATTTTAATTGTATCTCTAAGTCTTATCAATTTCATGAAAAATCAAATTGAAGATAGGCAATTTTGGTTACTACCCGCTCTTAAAGTGCATAACATTTTAAAACACCTACATCTGCTCATTAATAAATTGATAATTGTGTATTCATATTGTCTTATTACTGTATTAATACATCTTAAATTTATCTCATCATTTATACATATCGACGGTGGAAAGGAAAAACAAATGAAACGTCACTTTGGTCGAAAATGAGTTTTATATACAGTTCGATATGATTTTCGATTTTCTATCGAAAAGAAAACCATCTAAGTTAGAAGCCAATCGGAAGCACTTTTTGGCGTTTCGTTTAAAGTACACCTATAAATGACCTTTTATGATATATTTTTCCCACAATGTCGTATAAATTAATTTGAAAATATTGTAAGTGCCACATAATAATTATGTTATTGACAAAACTTCGTGTCGTAACACGTTTTGTTCCTCGAAAGTAAAGTAAAAGTCGTGGCGTTTCAGTTGTTATTCCTATCCTACTTTTAAATAAAAAGGTCGTATCAGTTACTTTTACGGGCATAAATAATTTTGCCTGTAGCAAATAATTTATTTTCCTTTCTTGATTTTTAACAAACTTGGCGTTTGATAGGTGTACATTTTTAAAACGTTACTCCATTATTGTGTGATAAAAGGTTAGGAATATAATACTTTTGATAAATAAATTGAGTTTTCAAAGGAAAATCAATTTATTTATCTAAGTTATTATTTTTAATCCTTTATGTACTATATTTACATAAAATTGAGCCATCGAATAAGTTAAAAGTGGACTGGGAATGAGGACTAGTTAGGTAAATAAAGGGTGCGAATGCACTAAGATAAATGCATTACGTAGAATCATTCGCTGTGGAGAATATCGCAGGAAGGTTTTCTCGAATTGTAATAAGGCTAAAATAAATTGATTGGCGGTAACGGTCTTGTTCCTATTATCATCAAAAATTAATTATGTACAGTGACACAATATCTCCATGATTCATTTTTTTAAGATCGAAATAAACGAGATCAATTAAATCCCTATCCTAAAAATGCGGAACATTTAAACTTCATAACCGCATATGGTCAATTACTTTGCCGATCTAAAAAAAATATCAGGCATCATACATAAAAGTTTCTTCTAGATTGTTTTTTTTTTTCATCGAAGTGATATGAAGCATTTTTCCTACTATGTTTTTAATTTGATTTGGTATTTAAAATAACTTTCCCCTCGAGTTTTTATGTAGATTTGGTGAATGAATTAATCCTTCCAAGTTTTTTTTCTCGATGGTCTATGAAATGTTTTTCCCTGCTTACTCAAAAGTTCATTTATATGAAACGCCACTTATTTCTTAAATTCAATAATTTAAGAAAAAGTGGGGTGTTGAATTCATTTAAATTAAATACAAAATGAAAGGAATAAAAGACTTGATCTGCTCACAAAAATTAAAAAAGATCCATTATTAAATAAAAAAGTTATAATCATAAAAAAACAGCTCTGCTGAACAATTGGCCAAATGGCACTACATTTGTTCTTGCTTTCCACCGTCGATATAATTAAAGAGGAAATAATCACGACACGAACACGTCACATCGTGACACGTTGCAACAGACGTTGTTACAGACATGTTTGAATAGCAATTTTTATTGAAAACTAGTCTTTATAATTTGTTTTAGGTGTTAATGGTAAACGAAAATCGAAAATATTTTTCAATAGAATATAGTTATGTATATATGATAAATGATTTTATTTCTGTAAGTAGATTTGTACAAACACTTTTACACGTCAATCATATTTTTTAAACTAGATGAGATCGGCGTTTCCTATCTGACTACTCTGAGAAGAAAGGCCGAAACAAACTCAGAGGTCACAGTCTCTTTTAAAGTCCAGACATAATCTTGGTCAGATCATGTGAAGACCACATAGATTAGTGTCTGAAATGGTCTTTTGAAGAAAGAACCACACAGATTGAGTGGACCTGTCCGGTCAGTGCACACATTTATCAGTAATCGTGCAGCTCAACTCGGAACTTAAGGAGCTCAACGATTTGACGAACAATACCAAAGAAAGGATATTTGGGTAGGCCGCATAAATAACTCAAACTACCTGATCATGAATAAAACTAACTGAGAGAAAAAATATATACACTCTGTAACAACGTCGGCTGCAGCCTGCCATTATGCGACGTAAGATGTCTATGTTTTGGCATCTAAGACTCTCACACAGACCAAACCATTAAAGATAGAATAATTATCGAACAAGGTAATTTTTTGGCGTTCTTATTGTAGGGATTTAGAAATAATAATAATTTATTTCCATAAATAAAGAACACCAAAATCTGATTAGTTTCGCCGGGTTCAGAGATGAAATAAATGAATGCCCTGGGGGTACTGGACTACATACGCTGGGTGAATGATTCGCGAGCGTGACTTCTACTGAATATAATTGTTTCAGGTGTGCGTTTCATACAAATCATTATAAAAGTCATACCACTGAAAAGTATGGTCCAAATTTCATTAGTTGACCTCTGAGCCAAGAATTTCTTCTCGTTCTTCCACATCCAAGCGCCGCATAACACTAAAATGAATCCGTGCCCGACGTCTCCGAACATCATTGCAAACAGAAACGGGAAAGTGACGAGTGTGTAAAGTCCTGATGATAAAAATCGTACAGAAATAAGAAGTTGTTTTTCAATTGGCATTGGTCGCATCTTTGGGCAATTTTAGTTGAAATAATCTACTTTTTTTAATTAGTAATCTGAAGACACAGTTAAAGGTGTAAGTAAGTATGTATAATACCATTACTTCACCTCCTAGGGGTGCACACATTTAATCTAACATAAGTTTGACCGATTTAACCCGAAAAATATATATATATATATATATAAAAAAAGTTAAAAGGAGTATGTGAGGATCGTAGCAGGTGGCGTTCTGTAGTTTCTGCTTACCCCCATGGGAAGAAGGCGTGAGTTTTATGTATATATATATATATATAAAAAAAAAAAAAGTAAGTGAAGTACGGGAAGTACTGCTCGATTTTCGCGATCAATTTCACAAGGGAACAAATTTTCAACTTTTTAACTGACAAAATACTACTTGTTTTGGATTACAATTGCCTGACAAAACTAGTAACTGAAAGTGAATTTATTTTAACAGGTCTAAATTTACAGTTACAGCGATGCTTAAAAAATAACAAAAATAATCGTTTAAATAAGTTATATAAATTAAAAGCATAACAAGTTTTAAAATAATCGCATTAATTTTAAAATTTCCACTAGTATACAGTATTTTGAGCTAAAAGAAATTTGTAAAATTTTATTTGTGTAATTTGGTTAGTGACCTTTCTTCTGCCTTTGTGCGACGTTGAATCTTCTCTTTTAAGGAACCAACAAAAATCTGCCATCATAGCTGGATCCCACCGTCCTTGGTATCTTATTTCTATTGTTTGCGCATCTAGATGGAACCCCTCTCCTTGTCCATCACTCACCGTACCAAGATTACCAGGAAAAAAGTCTGAATGAAAGTGTAGAAAATGGATTTTGAGTGACATTCTGCATCCAAAGTGTTGGAACGACTGAAGTAGTTCATTTACTAAAAGCTGATAGTATTCTGATTTTTTATTGCTTATAAAGCCTTTATCCTTCTTCGAGTATCCGGAGATACTTATCGTGCAAAAATAGCAATCATTTTCGATTCATCGGAAGGCTCTCGCCACAACAGGAACTGCAAAAGACATTTTCCTTCATCCACTTCGCAAGTTCCATGTGACAAGAAATACAACAAATTTGAGGTGTCCACCACTTTTCAAGATCTCCAATCTTATATCCAAAATAGGAGCAGTAAGCTGCTTTTATCTCTTGAGGACTTATGTACAGTAGGCTAATGCTAGCGAAATTATGAGACTTTAAATAAAACCGACACTTTGATGACTTGATGTGTGAAAGGTGAGGGTAGTGAAAATATATGATTACTGTTCTGGTTGTCAAACCCTTGTTCCCTTGTGTTTTGTACCAAATTTTCATGTCTAGCAGTTGTTTATTATTCAATAATCATCAAAATGAAAGTCAGTCGCCGCGCCCAACAGGGAATGAATCCAAAAGTAACAGCATGTCAAAGTTTTAAAGTCATTTTATAACGCGGGGAAACCTTATGAGATGATATTTGGGATAATCTCCAACCCACAAAACATAGCCAGCTATATGGAGTTGAGGGCAATATAAAAATGTTAGTCACGTAAATGAAAATGTAAATTTTAAAGAAGAAAATCATTTATACATTATATGCTATAAACAGGTGTTATTTTATTAATAATAATAAAAAACAGAAACCCAAAGGATTGAACGGGGGAAAGACTGCCCGCTAGCGTCATGGACGTGCTACACGATCAATGCATTTGGGCGCTGCTAGTCTCCTTGACAACCGATCCTATGGTCTTTATACCCAGACATTCAGCTGACGGCGATTTGTAGTTGTTAACATATAGCTTGCCATGGTGGTCTAAATGACGAATTCTCGATAGACCCAAAGGGGCCACATACATACATACATAAACTCACGCCTTCTTCCCATGGGGCAAGGCAGAAACTACAGAACGCCACCTGCTACGATCCTTACATACTCCTTTTGCCTCGTTTACGTTCATACATCTGGTCATACACGCACGCCGGTTATGAGTACTACGCACCTGACCTTTCTGAAGAACATCACCAATAAGGTCACTATATGTCTTCCTAGGGCGTCCCCTCCCGGCTTTTCCACTCACATATGCCTTGTAAATACCTTTTGTTTCTTTTCTTAATTCACTGAGCGGTTCTGCGTCACCGGGCAATATGACCAGCGCAAAATCAATATTGAACATAAATCGTCGTTAGCTGCATTTGTATGGATGTAAAGATTATCACTTTATACCCAGAAGTATTCAGGTGACGGCGATAGTTATTGTTATTAAGAATTAAGAATAGAATAGAATACTCTTTATTAGTTACACCATACCAATTACAGATATACATCATGAAATTATACAAAGGGCGGTCTTATCACTAAATTCATATAAATTAAAACTAAAATCTATTTTGAACTTAGCTTTTTTTTTAAAAGTTCTCTAGTTTACAATGGTTATGCTACATGTCATCAAAATAACTCACAATGTGGTCTAATCTCAATTACCTTGACACTTAGCACAGTACGTTCTTTGGTTGAAACCTAGCAAATGACCCCCTAATCTCCCAAAAAAATGTGTCGGTCTATGCGCCAAACTTAAATATATATATAGAATAATAACTATGAAACAAGAGCATCTATAAATAATGATGAAGGTTAAGGAACGAAGAAGTGGTTTTTACCATAGTTTTAAAAGTGGAAAAAGATTGTGCACGCCTTACCGACTCGGGCAAAGCATTCCATAACCGTACTGCTTGAACAGTTAAAGATTTGCCATGGAACCTGGTGGAATGCATCGACATCTCTATTCTCAAGTTTTCCAATGATTTCAGATAGGTATCTATTAGATACCACGTTATGTCGTTATGTCGTTATGTTGTGTCGTGTCGTTACGTCGTTATGTCACGATGGAACTTGAAACGTTCTTTAAGATAAGAGGGGGTTGTAGGATTAAATAAAACACTGTAGAGCTGAAACAAGATATGGGAATTCCGGCAAAGACGTATGGGAAGCCACTTGAGGTTTGTACGAAACTCAGTAGTGTGATCATATTTGCGCAGTCCAAATATAAATCTTATGCAAAAGTTTTGAAGTCGCTCAACTTTATCTACTTGTGCCTCAATGAGATCGAGATATCTGACATCAGCGTAGACAAGGATGGGAAGTAAATGAGATTGTGCAAGCGCAGTTTTAGTGGCAGTTGGAAGAAAGTTCCCGCAAGCGTCTCAGGGACTTGGCAGATGCAAAAATTTTGCGACTTACCTCCTGTAGCCAAAGAAGATGTTAAAATGACCAAAATTGGTGCCTTTTTTCGGCTGTCATTAATAAAACTTTAAACGTGAAAATAAACTGCATTTTGTAAAACTTTTTATAGTTTTCACTGAGCCGGCAACAGAACCTGTTTTGTTTTAAAAAAAAAACAGCGCCTTGTTTTTTTGCTCTAACCGATAATGGTAGTGGTATGGGTGAATAAATAGAATGTGACAAACCAAAGGACTTCGCAATTTTATCAATTTAAAAACCTGTCTCGTTGGTCTAATGGTCGCAAGCACTACTGCTGAGCATGAGGTCCTGAGTTCAGTTCTATGGCATTGGTCGCATCCCTAGGTACCGTATATAAACATTTTGGGCCAATAAGTTGCATTATCTTTTGGATTTCCCAATAGTGCAAACAAACAAGCATTTTTGGCTATATTAAATCCACCTATTCATATTCATTTATTGCGTTCCATAATGTATAAAAGATCAATTCAGTCAGATTCAATTTTCTTCTTGCTGCAGTGACTTTTGAAAACTCATCCTAGCAGAATCGGTTTTTGGTGAATATACAGGGTCACAATCAGTTAAGGGGATGTAGGAGAGGTCATTTGCAACCGAATGACGCCTAACGACTCTATGCAAATGTCAATGCAAATGTCCAATTTCGAGTAATTGGATATTACCTTTAACCTTCTCATGCTATAATAACATTTATAATACTTATAGCTACTTTCATTTCACATAATTTTCAATTTGTATAATGCTCTTTTTATATCACGTTCAGCTCACCTAATTTTCATATTTACTAATTTTCAGCCAAAAACTGCAATGAATAAGTAACTATCCGGAAACATCATACTGTTATAAACTCATCTAACCCAAATGATTCACTAAAATACAATGGAGCGAGACAGCCATACAAGCATTTAATAAGTGCAAAGGGACATAAAAAACGCCGTCCTTTTGTCTTATCCATCATCAAGTTCACCCTTTACTTTTATGACTCGATGCATCCGAGTCCTGCGCAGGAGCAGTTCTACAACAAAAAATCAAAGGCCAATGGAAACCAATCCGATTTTACTCGAAGAAATTCAACGACGCCCAAAAGAAATACAGCACTTATGACCGAAAGCTACTATCCATTTACATGGCTCTACAATACTTTCGTCGGATCGTGAAGGCGGTGACGTCACCGTTTTCACCGACCACAAGCCACTCGTCAATGCAATGAATGCAAACAGCAAGAACGAAACAGCGCGCCCCACGAGATACTTGGAATATATTAGCCAATTCATTACGGCTATGCAATACTTATCCGGCAAACATAACGTAGTCGCCGACGCGTTTTCCAGAGTAGAAACAATAACTTGCCCGACGCCGATCAACTACGAGGAGTTAGTTAAAGCACAAGCCCACGATACCGAGCTAATACAGATGAAGAATAGCGATCGTTGCGTTTTCAAGCGAATTAAGCTACCTGGAAGCACAACAAAAATCAACTGTGAGCTGTCTAGGGGAGTGCCACGTTTATATTTGCCGACTGCGTTCAGAAAACAAGTATTTCAAGCAATGCATGAACCTACTCACTCCGGTGTAAGAGCGACAAAGCGACTAATTACAACACGGTACATTTGGCCATCAAGATGTCACTGATTGATCAAGAGCTTGTGACCAGTGTCAACGTGTCAAAGTTCATCGCCACACCAAAGCACCTATAGCGAGTTTCACACACGTCGACCGATTAACACATCTACATATCGATATTGTTGGTCCTCTGCCAATATTCACCAACTATCGATACTTGTTTATGATGATAGACAGAGCAACCAAGTGGCCAGAAGCGCATCCCATCGACGAAATTACTACAGAAAAAGTGGCAAATGTCTTGTACGAAAACTGGATAGCAAGATTTGTTTGCCCAGCAACGATAACAACAGACTGCACCACACAGTTTGAATCCGAACTATTCAACAAACTAATGCATCACATGGGCATTCAAAGAAATCGTACCACAGCTTATAACTCTCAATCTAACGGTTAGGTCGAGCGCTGGCACCGTACGCTGAAGACATCACTAGCTGCAAAACTAAATTCTACCAGTTGGACATACAAACTACCAACTGTACTACTGGGTCGACGTGCAGCATTTAAAGCCGTCATCTGAACAAGCACGGCTGAACTATTGTACGGGCAAACACCAAGGATGCCAAGGGAATTTTACGGACAATTACTCACTACCTCAAATAACACTTCATCACATTTCTTGAGCTACCTAAGCCAAGTATTGAAGAAAGCCCAGGTACAGAGAAAAACCAACAGAAATCCGGCGGTTTTCGTGCACGGCGATCTAACACTCACGCATATATTCGCAACGACGCAGTCCGCAAGCCATTAACGCCAACTTACAGCAGTCCGCATAAAGTGATCGACCGTTGCAATAAATACTTCAATGTGCAGTTGGCGAACAGAATCGGAAACATATCGATTGACCGATTGAAGCCAGCCTACCATCTAAACACCGATGAAGAAAAGGAAGAGATACATTAACATACGCCCACGTGACAAGATCAGGCAGAACATCAAAACCACCAGTACGCTTCGCTGGCGGGGAGTAATGTAGTGACCTCCATAATTAAAAACATATATTGAGTTTCATTCCTATTGCTTGAAAGAGTAACAAACATCCATCCATCCTCACAATATTCACATTTATAATATTAGTAGGATTGAGATAGAACTAATTAATAATAATTTAAAAAAACATGCTTTGTATTTTAAAACTAAATTTTCAAAATTGTGTACCGCTAAAAAAATATAAAATGTCAAATTACTCGAAAATGGTTGATATTTGCATAGGGGTTACAGAGGGATGAGGAACAGGGTGTAAAGTTTCACTCATATCTCCATAGGAAAAGGAAGATCCTACGACCAGATGGGTGTTGTGTCTAGTGGGCAACTGCCAAACGTTTGATGTCGGGACGTTGTATATATGCTGCGAACATTCCCCAGTGAGTCGGGGTGGCGCTGCGTTATGCTCCATTGCGTCGGATGTGGACAGCGCCGGGTTGAGGCTGACTGCTGGCGTCGAGCAGGAGAGGAATTCAGAGCTCTTCTTGTTGACCGGCCGAAAGTGCAGTGTGCTGTGCTAAGATTGCTTGATGAGGCTGCGGGTGATGACCAGGTATGCGCGGTCGCTGCATGTTGGTAGTCAGCATACCCGTTGATGCCGTGGGTGCTAGCTGCCTGTGTGACTCACCGCTCGAAAGCTTAAAGGAAGTGATGATGACGTCACGCTGATGTAGTTGCACCAAGGCTGCGCTGACGGTTATGTTCGGGTTCACCAGTATAGAGGTATAAGGAACAGGGTGTAAAGTTCACACATGCCTCCTTAGAAAAGGGAGGACCCTCCAACCAGACGGGTCTTGTGTCTGGTGGGCAACTGCCCAACGATTTTCCCCCCATTTTCTTGCAAATGACCTCTCCTATATTTCTTTAATGGATTGCCGACATATAAAATAATTAATAACCAGTATGACCAATAACCCTGTATTTACACCACACAGGATACAAATTTAAAAATTCGCGCACTTTAACAGAATAGGAGGCACTTACTATGTGTCAAAATCCCGCTAGGAGACAACATTTTACTGGAATGACTCTCACACTGTACATACATAATCAGCCTATAATGTTCCCACTGCTGGGACACAGGCCTCCTCTCTTTGAGAGGGACATTCACACGGTACATACCTACCCAGAAATATTTCATTACGTCATTTAGAAGCCAGAGATCCTTTTGGGAGTTGAAAACTACTACGGGCAATTATATGCATCGCATGTATCTCGACCTAATCCCGAAAATGAGGTTTCCAAAGCCACCTTAACCCGCCATTTCTCCGAAGATCTGCCAGAAGTCAGCCAAGACGTAATCGAGGCAGCTCTTAAAGAGCTTATAAATGGAAAAGCCCCTGGTGAGGACGTGATTACGACCGAGTTCCTGAAAACGGGAGGTCGTCCTGTACTGAAAGAGCTTCGGGCACTCTTCAACTCTGTCCTGTTCTCTGGGAGAACTCCACCACCCCCTTGCGTGGTCGTTTTTATTTTCTTTATAAAGGGTGATAAGACTCTTAAAGAATTACAGACCCATTTCACTCCTTACCCACGTACACATCCGTGGCATTATCATCAACAGCGAGTACATCTCAAACTTGAGATTTGCAGATGACATCGCGTTACTGGCTAAATCATGCATGCTTGCATGACTTGCAGCAGCAGATGCTGGACGGCCTAATTGATTCTTCTGTACTTATTGGTCTCCCCGGGGCCAATTGCTGTCAATGGCGGTATCTCAAGGTTGTTAGTAATCGTATCGTCGTATACATGTACCTCGGGTAAACTCTGCAGTTTGGTAACAACAACTTTGAGAAGGAGGATAATAGATTAATTCAGCTGGGCTGGGCAGCGTTTGGGAAGCTTCATTGAATCTTCTCGTCGCGTTTTCCACAGAGTCTAAAGACTAAGGTTTTCAAGCAGTGCATCCTGCCTATTATGACTTACGCAACCGAAAAGTGGACACTCACGTACGGCTGGTCCATAAATTCAAGATCGCTCAGCGAGCTATGGAACAGGCCATGCTTGGAGTTTCTCTGAGTGACGAATCAGGGTCGAGGTGATCCGGCAAAGAACCAAAGTTGTCGACATAGCTCACAGAATAAGCAAGCTGAAGTGAAAATGGACCGGCCCTTAGCCGTAGAACCGATGACCGTTGGGGTAGACGTGTTCTTGAGTGAAGACAACGAATCGGCAAACGTAAGGTAGGAAGCCCTCAGGCTAGGTGGAGCGACGATCTTCGCAGGGTGGCTGATAGCAGCTGGATGAGAGTTACCAAGAACCGAGTTGAATGGCGTGCACTGGAGAGGCCTGTCTATTACAGTGGACTACTGTAGGCTGATGATGATGAGATTGATTATGTTATTGCCATTTCCGAAGACGACCAGCAAGGCAGCCGAGGGCTATCATTTAAGTTCTAGTATTACTTCTTATTTATTAGCCTGTTTGGAGAGCGCTCGCACGCGAAAATACAATATTTGGGTAAATGTTTACCTGGATTCAATTCCCTATATGTGGAGTCTCCGTAAGCATTAATAAGATTCTGAAATCCTCTCGTGAACTTGTTTACTCGATGAAAAGTAGGGGGTACATCCGTGGTTGAAATCTTTGAGGCGAACGAGGGTACGTTGGATTCCGTATTTTTCTGCAAAAGTCGCAAAATATCGTAAATGAAATAAAAAATGGCCAAGTGCAAGTCTGACTCATGCAATTAGGGTAGGTACCGTGGATGCCACCAAAAGGATTTTGGTTAGCCTTCCTTTTATTTACCACTAGATGGGCCCGCCGATTCGCTTACGTGACTGAGTAATTCTTTTGGCATTTTAAGTTAATGGGAATATCATAATGAAGCTAAAGTATTTTGATTTCAATTACTAATTACCAGTAATAAATTAATTAATATTATATATTATGGTAATTACCAGCTTTCAATGATTAAATTCAAGAAAACTAATCTTATGTAATTTCGCTTCTACGAGAACTTGATAAGCCGATCGGAGAACATAGCACAAATACGCAAATATTATACATACATCAAAAGTGTCTAGGGATCAAGCACTTTTGCTAGTTACAAAAAATCTGGTTTTTTAATTATATTTTTTAACTCCTACGGATACTTTTTAGTAACGTAATTTGAAAAGGGTTTTTGAGTTTTAGTCAAAAGATGAAAATCTTGTGTCAATTCGTATTGCTATATTATAATCCTTCAACAGGTTTGAGGACAAATCAGTAAAATGTCTGCCATAGTTCTGAGTGGAATCAATACAAAATAACGTTATTATGGAGAGAAGACGTCATATGAGCCGAGAAGAATTGATCAGAGCAATGGGAATATTGGGAGCTGGTTCTCGGCAACGTGCTGTGGCAATCGCTCCGGGCACTTCGCAGAGTGCTTTAAGTCGATTAAGGACACATTACCGCATCATTGGCAGCGTGGCAGAGTGACATAGAGAACAAAATCGTATCTCCATACGTAGACAAGATCGTTACATACAAATTACTGCTCGACGAAATCGTACAATGATGAATCGCGATGATGTTGGTTACAAGGCTTCTTAGCTCTTCAGGGATATTAATAAGCGATCAAACCATACAAAATCTTTTGCATGAAGTTAATCTCCGTTCCCGAAGGCCGCTACATGTACCACCTATAGAGCCCCGCAATCGTAGAGCCCGTTTACAATGGGAAAGAAGAAGAGTGGCGTTTTTGTGTGTTTTTCTAGCGAATCTCGCTTTGGTATGAGCCCAGATACTAGACGTACACGGTTTTCCAGGACCTCTAGATGCCAGGACGTTTAACATCATGCCAGGAAGTCCATGCATACAGTGGTAGAACAATCATGCTAAGGGCATTCGGATCGTCGGAAGAACCGAACTGATTTGGATCAGAGGCAATCTCAATGCACAGATTTACGCTGAAACGATTGTATCAGATACTGTCATTTCTTTGCGGACCCAATTTGTTAATTCATTTCTGTTTATGCATGATAGTGCACGTCCACACACTGCCGGAGTCATTGCAAACACACTTGCCGCAGCTACTATCATGGCCTGCTCAATCGTCAGACTTGAATCCCATTGAGCACGCATGGGATATGCTTCAAAGAAGAGCTCCGTTAAATATCGATGCCGTACATAAACCAGAAAATCTTTTTCGCCTGTTATAACGGACGTGGGCGGCCATTCCGCAACGTGATTTGGGTGAAGTCATATTGAGCAGCAGAACACAACCGCAGAGATTCGGCAATCGCTGCGTTTGTGATATATGCGTTAACGGCGGAAATACAGACTACTAATTGTTTATTTCACGCATTAAAAACTTGTAATATATTTTTATCACATTTCAATGTCAGGATTAAAGAAGGTGAAAAATCCAGCATTAGCAAAAATCCCGAAAACTCTTTATTAATGCAAAAACAGAGATTACTTCGTCGATCTACACATAAGTAAACATTTTATAAAAAAAATTTAGATAGACATTTTTATTTAATAGGGCAATTTTTTTTTTAATACCTTCACCACTTTTGATGTGTGTACTATCTTTTTAATGTAAATAAAAGCTAAGAGATGACAGTTGCTCCTTTATTAGGAAAAGGCATATTTCCTAATTTGAAGCAACTCTCATCTGTCGTCCGCGTAATAAGCAAAATAATGAAACATATTAAAGTGATTTTCGGAAGTAGGTGAACAGGGACCTGGAGCCGTACCCCGCGTCCAAACCAAAAAGATCGTTCACGCGAATACGCGATCGTCACTCGTTAATATTCATCACTTATTTGTGTGGAAAACCGGAAGGCGCCCTTTATCGACGCGACCACGCGTTCGGGTTCGCCGAACCAAATTAACGCGACGCTCGCATACCCGCGCAGCAATCGCGTTGGTTAGTTCGGCCTTAGACCTGGTCCCCAAGACAACACAAGCTGACGCGGCGCTTCCGAAGGTAGGTAATAAGGACATTACCTCATACAGGCTCCCGAGTCTTAAAGCGTCACATGCAGCACGCGAATACGCGCGTAAACCTACATTGACAAGAAAAACTAAACTAAAAAATATTGAATTAAACATACGGAACATTCTGATAATATAGCGTTGACTTTGTCCAAGTCATCGTCGGGTATCCAACACTCGCAAATTAGATTATCGTCAACAGTGCGAAACATATTCATAGTGTGATAAATTGCCTTCGATTTTTTAACGTTACCGATTAATAGTCGAAAGTTCTTAGACACCTCACGTAGACATTTACAGCGAAGGTATTTTGTCTTTGCTAAAACCTAAAAATAATATTATTTGTTAAATTGGATCACAATCTGAATCATTTTGAAGCCTATTGCTAATCCATTGTTTCATATCATGTTCGAAAAATTTGTCTGCTCAACAACTTAAATAACGCAATGAATGTTGTTGAACTGTCAAAATGAAAGCCATTCCTACTGTTGTGTTACGAAATACCCCACTGGTTAACTTTACACGGTCTTATTCTGTGCTTCTTACTTTTACACTGGCAGTATTGGTTATCTACTGAGCATAGGTACAGTAAGCGTACACGATAATAATTAATTTGATTGTCTACAATCTTGTGTTCCTGTTCTATAATATAGGTAGGTAGTATAAATGTTATTTATTTATTTATGTTTTGTAGTTTAAAATATTTTGAAACAAAGTTTGTACCACAATTAAATGAATTCTGTGGTGTACCTACATCTTTTAGAGGGCACTGTACCTAATGCCCGTATTCACTATGTAAGGGGTGCATGTTTGGGTAGGAATATTCGCTTCGCCAGTATTTATTTGTTGAACAATAAAGCCGAACCGATGCAATTACACTACACAAATTCGGCGTTCGTGTGCCTCGTGCCGATAGACATCTAACCTGTCATCTAACATGTCATGTTTGCGTCGGCTCGGCACTATTCGATCTATGCCGAATGACTTTTACCCGAACATAAACTGCTACAAGGATTTTTTTGCATATGAACCACACTGATAAACGGACGTTGTTGGTTAAAACTTGAGAAATTGTCACAGAAATTGTATTGACAAAACAAAAAAGCAGCGTTAGTTCTGATATTGGCCACGCGCCAAAACAACCATGTGGCGTTGTAGGCGCGGAAACGGGCATAAGTTTGGTAAGGCATATATAATTTGAAATTAATAAATATTATGCTATACATAGCTGTTTTAACATTTTTCTTATTTACGGTCGATACGCTAAGAAGAAGAGCGTAGATATAAATAAAAATTATACCAGCCTACGACGGCCCCACTGCAGGGCCAAGGCCTCTTCTCATACTCGTACATAGAAATCATGAGCAAAGGGTCTAATTGTACATTGATATTTTTGAAACGAAGTTGTTTAGCGCGTAGAAATCTTCACGTAACAAAAAAGCGTTATGCGCCCTCCATGCCAGTTTCTCACCGTCTGTAAAAACGCATATTAAATTCACACTTTCTTTGTCTTTCTCTCTCTCGCTCTATCTCTTTCTATTATATAGGTACGAGAGTGTGTGTGTGTGGGCGAGTATTGCGTACGGAACGCCTTTCCTGACGGGGGTCCCCCGACCGCACACGTTTTATTATTACACAATATTTTTTATCACCTGATCTAAATCAGAGATTCTATCTTGAAGTTGGTGCTGCAGGCCATATCTATTTTCAGACGTGTTGGGAATAGGGAAAGTATTAACTTGAAATCCAGTGCAAATCTTTTGTATACGTACTGCCAGTGCTTCACCCTGACAGATAACTAGAAAGGCAATTTTCCGTATTTCTTGGCGCTGTAAAATTAAGGTGAATGCTTAAACATTTCTGGCAAAGTGAAATGACAGGGGGAATGTTCTCGAGAACTATGTAACGTAGAAACTTGAATTTTAGCATAATGTTAGATCTGAATGACACGCACACAGATTGCAATTATTATTAGGCTGTATGGTAGTTTCATACCTTTGCCTCTCCTTCAACTTGCGAAGGCACGGTGCAAGAAAAACAGCGAATTTATATTATTAAGTACTAAATTTTCCCCGCGACTTCGCCCGCGTGGAAGTCACAGAAATTATCCCACGAGGGCTACATACCGGGATAAAAAGGCCTCTATGTAAATCCAGGTTATAAACTATTTGTGTGCTAAAGGAGAATGCGCCCATTTCATAGAAAATTACCCCAGCGCCGGCGCAATATGAACCTATCTCAGATTCTTGTACATTTCATGTGTATAAAAAATAAATATATCGCACTGATAATACAATACTGTTGTAACTCAAAATATGTTAAATTTGCGATAACATCATATTAAAAGAAATAATGAAGTGAATAATCATTATTTCGTCGATTCTGAAAAAAAGTAATATTTTGAGTTACAACAGTATTGTATTATCAATGCGATATGTGATATCCCCAATCAGTGGCTTACATAGAAAAAAGTGGCCTTGATATTTTTTTGGTGTGAATTTTATAGAATACTAGCAAAAAGTATTAGCAAAAATCGACAAAAATATGAAATATTGGCTACAGAAACACGTCATATGTCATAAAAAGTATATTTTTGTACCTACTTGAAACTTAAGTTTTTTTTTTTTTGTTTTTTTTTAATACAAGTTTGCATACCATTTTTAGTTTTCCTAAAAATAATTAATTTTATTGCTTGCCAGCTGTAAACGTGACGGACTCGCAGGTAGCAGATTGCTGCTATTGCCGTCTCGCTCTTTTCGTTATATTAGAGAGAGAAGAGTAGTGGCACCACGGGTACAAGTTGTTTTGTTTGAATCATGATACACACTCTAGTCCGATCACTACGTATGGCAAGCCGATCCCTTGGGAGAAGCGACCCAAATACCTAGGTGTGATCCTCGACCACCACCTTACCTTCGGGGAACATATAAGGGTGACTCGTTCGCGCGCCTATTTCGCTCTCGGTAGGCTCTACTTTCTACTAACCGGTCGCAGTAAATTGTCTCTCAGATGTAAATTGCGCATCTAAACTGCGGTCATACATCCCATCATGACCTATGACTGCGTTGTATTTACGCACGCAAAGCCGGTGGGGCTTTGCGTGCGTAAATACGATGATAATTCTGAAGGGTCTGCATCTTGATAAGATGCAGACCCTTCAGAACCGTTTCCTCAGAAATGTTACAGGAGCTCCCTTCTATGTCCGAAATGTGAATCTTCACATAGACCTTCGAATGCCCACCATCCAGCAGTTCATGAAAGGCCTTTCAAAGCGTTTCTTCGACTGTGGCATTAAACACCCCAATCCCCTGATCAAAGCAGCCGCCTGCTACACTTCCTGCCGCATAAGTAAGATTCGCCACCCGAGGCATACCTTAGTCACCCCCGACGACGCCACTACCCTCCTCCAGGAGAGTAGTTAGGCCACCAGTACCGTAAAGAAATACCAAAACAAGGGTTGGAGCGCTGTAAAAGAGTATTATTGTTCTTGTATTCACGGCCGTCGGAGACTAGGAAGTTGCGCCCAGTATCTTGTACTACCTTGGTTGGGCCCGACACAACGAACACGAATTTGGGCATCCTGCTGCTTTTTTAGACAACATTTATGCGCCGGGGCTGGGGCAATTTTGCCCATTCTCCTTTCATCCAAATCAGTTCAGCCGTTTTGGCGTGATTGAAACATCCAAATATCCAAACATATAAACTTTCACATTTATAATATTAGTAGGATAGTAGGATTGCAATATTCCCGTAAAATAATGATGAATATATAAATGTATTATTATAATAACAGCTGCTAAAGTCTAAATAGCCCAGAGAGCGATACTGAAAGTGATGCTACGAAAACCTTATCGCTATCCAACAACTCAACTCTACTCAGATTGTAAGGTGCTAACAGTTCGTCAGCTCTTCGTGTTGCAATCCGTTCTCAGAAGACACTCCAGCATCCCTCAGTCTGATCCCATTAAACGAACCAATATTCCCCCAGGTACACGACACAAAACCGCTTTTGCCAGACACCAATACTTCACATTAAGTACACTAATCTACAAGAAAATTCATAAAGAGCTAAATATACTTGATTTCAATAAATTTAAATTAAAAGCTAAGGTTATGGAATGGCTACTTCAACAGGACTATGCATAAACTGAATCACTACTCAAATACATTGCCTAATATTGCATATTTTTATTTATTTTTGCACTTATATTTCTTTACATATAACACCTCACACTCACTATTCTCATACAAAAACTCAAACACTTCATAAACACATCCATCCATTCAAATTACATGGGTTTTTAATTGTTATTTCTATATTATTTTTCTTTGTCCTAGAATATAATAATTGTGTGAAGTAAATCTGACTGTTAACACGAAAAATTGGTTCGCACAATCCGCAGTTGTATAATCCCTATTTTTAAGTAACCTCACAGCTGAACACTGTCTCTTAAGATACAGGTTATCCTAGTTTGAGAGGCAGGGCTCACAATATCTGTATACAGACTTCTGCAGCGTAGTAAGCATCTGTTAATCAGTGTATACTTATGTATGTTTCTTTGTGACAATAAACTATTATTATTATTATAAATATAAGAGGGTATTTTTTTTGTTGGTGATCTGTGCTCGCGTTATCGAAGCCTAACATTATGCCATAATTCAAATTCTTATACTGCACTGTTCTCGAGAAAAACCTCTGCGGTAGACAGACAGACAAGAAAGTGAGATTATTAAGGCTCCGGTCTTAGATAAATGATTGGTCTCGCTGGGCTCGACTAGATACCGCGCTATCGAAAAACAATAGCTCCGTGAATGCGGCAACTCATTATTGTCGTGTGTGTAAGACATCGTCATTTGACATTTGTCAGTTGACATTGACAACTAGTGTGCGTGAAGAATTGTATTACCAACTGCTCAACTGTTACCCGACTTAATGGAAAAATATTTTATGCTGCGGTCTATTAGTCCTCTGGCAGTGCACTGAGTGGTCAATAGTAAACACCCACGGAGATCACCATGTGCCTTAGCCCAGTGGAAGCTTGGGAAGATAACAAATTAATCAAAATCCTAAAAAATAAACAAAGTTACGGTATAGAAGAAATACCACCTACGTTACTGAAAGAATGCGCAAATGAACTCACCTTACCATTTTATCTATTATTAAATCAGTCTTTTACAGAAGGCACTATCTCCGAACGGTTAAAGAAATCGTTAATAAACCAATCCATAAAAAGAACACAAAAACTGTTCCTAATAATTATCGCCCAATAGCCCTCTTGTCCTCAGCCTCCCAAGATTTTCGATAGAGCTATGTGTGATCGTATAAATACCTTTTGCGAAAAAAATTACATATTTAGCGATTATAAGAACGCTTTCCGAAAAAATCGTTCCACCACATTAGCTGTTTATAAATATACTCAAGAAGCCCTTAATATTATAAATAACAAGAAATACGCCGTAGGGATATTACTGGACATGGCCAAAGCGTACGACAAGGTACAATTTAAAATACTGCTTAATAAACTGTATGGAATAAGAATCCGCGGGAAAGCCCATGAATTGCTTACGTCATATTAAAAAAATAGAGAACAAATAGTTGAAATCGAATACTTTAACCACAAAAGTAGAGAAATAGAAAAAATCCGATCTAAAACCAAAATAACTAACGCTTCCATCCCGCAGGAAGTGTCATAGGTTTCCTAATATTCTTCGTTTACATCAACGACTTACCGAAAACCATAGGGGCCATATGTTTTATTCGCAGATGACATATCTTTATTAGTCTCATGTCAAAACAACACATATTTAGAAGAAAAACTTAGTTCCACACTCACAAAAACATGTAACTGGATAACCTCACATAATTTAGAAATTAATTATATATTATATAATTATATACTAAAACTAAATTAATGTCTTTCCATCCTTATCAAAAAGCTCCTCTATACTTAAATTTCAACTTTAACGGCTCAAAATTGGAAACTCTTGATGAAGTTACATTACTTGGACTTACAATAGATGAACATATTAACTGGAAAACACAAATACGAAAATCCCGTTCAAAAATTTCAAAATTTACCAACCAAATTTACATACCAACATCCAACCTAAAAATACATTCTACAAGTCCCTACGTAATGTCTATAAAAATATACAACAAACTACCTGAGATAATATATAGAAAGAAGAAAAGTTAAATATATTTATAAAAAAAACCTAAACAACTACTCTTAAACAAATGTTATTACTTCTTAGATGAATATTTAAATGAAAAACATATAATATGAAAAAAAGTATTAATAATAATGATTGTTTTCCCGTAGTAAGTCTATCAGCTGATTGCGCATTTTTTATGAGAAGACGGTTTTTTTTATAATTTTTCGGCCCATGTTCCTTGGGGAATATTGTTCAGTTTCATGGATAGAATCACCCATTGAAATAGTGTCAGCTAACATTTTTATACCTTATGTGTATAGATTACAAAAATAAACATTAAATAATTTATAGAACTACGTTAAGTATATGTTAACTAGGTTAGATAAATAAAATAGGTTAAATAATAAAATACAAAAACAATAAATTTACATTATAAAAATCTCAAACACGGGGAACTTGTTTCTTGTATACGCGGCCACACTGAATGCTGTTTAGGATTCATGTTATTTTATGCTGAAATTTCGTAATTATACGATACTTATTGATGGTATGTGATCCCAGTGTCCTTCTTATTTCTTGTAGTATTATTTTTACACAGCTTCACTACCCAAACTGACATTATACTTTGGGTTATGCCCAAAGTAGATGTTCCAGAAATGTATGGAGCCTGGGCTAGCACCATGTACACTATACGTAAATATCGCTATACATTATAATAACTGTTTTTTAATGTTAATTTTCTATTATTTTACTTTGTTTCAATGTACATACAAATTAACTTTGTCAAGGAGCGCAACTCAACATAAATATGGTGGATCAGTACCTACCTTAGAACAATAACTAAAGCATAGAAGGAAGACTAAAATAAAAATTCAGTAACTGCCTTTAGTCTCATTCTATCTTAAGGCAAGAAAATGGATGTTAGAATGAGATCAATGATTCGCACTTTGTTTTACTTTTTTGGCTTGTCATAAGATGTCATTTGGTTATATTGGTTATAATTCAACCCGCCCAAATTAGGTAGTGCTTTGATTCAGAGTGTGACAGTTTGGTCATTGAACAATTTGACTTATTCACGTGTTCATTGTTCATGAGTTTGTAGTAAACTCCCATGGTTACATGATATTTTTATAATAATTCTGTTGTTAGATTGCACGAATTCTTTGTATAAATATACATAGTGAGTGTGTAATATACATAGTGAGTGTGTGGACTCTGTGGTATAATGTCTTGTGTGGTTGGGGGCTGCAAGTCCCATTCTTTACGAAAAGAAAATAACCAACAACTATTGACTTTACATCGGTAATCTTTTGTCAAATTATTTGTCGAATGCGAGCTGATAACCGAATATAAATATAAAACAAGGTTTGCTGAATCACTTTGTAGTGGAAAGCAGTCGTAATAACTATTTCAGTAGAAGTTTTAGCGACTATTCAGAACTTTCTTTCGAGGTTATCATAAATATGCATAGTGACGTAAATAATATTGTCATAAAGAAGATGTGAAAAAAAAATGGGTAAATCGCATTGGTAGAAGAAATTAAACTCCAAAAAAAGCATAGTCACATTTGCTCCAAGCATTTTACTTTTGATTCATTTATGTGTAATGAAACTGTAAAATGGAGACGACTTAGATATTTAAAGATATTAACATCATGACGGTACCTTGTCAATATATCTATGAAAACATCATATACGTAAGGAAAAATCTACATATTTTTAGTAAAAGAGGTGAAAGACACAATTAGTTCAACCAGGTTTCAGGCTGGCTAAAGTAGACTCATCTTTCATGGGGACTGTTTAAAATGTTACAATAAAATACCTCCCCATATACTCATACTTTAACTGAATAAATCGAAATTTGAATCTTGTATAAAACGCACACTATGCAGACAAGCATATTATAAGTTGGGGGATTACTTCGTTAATAAAAATGCTTGGCTCAACGCTGGTCCTGCTTCACAAGGTCGCATAAACTAATTGATTAGCATTTGAAACTACTGTTGAAGCTGCTGAAGATTGTAAAAACTATCTTTGCATTGTATAAATTCAAGCTCTCAGTATTTTATGATTGCATAGCACATGTGTGAGCACTATATGTACCTACTATAAAGTTACCATTTAATAGGTTAGTCTTTTTGACTTGAATGTGCTCTTACAATTTACAAAGCTGAAGCTATATCTGATTGGACATTATTATTGTTATTACAAACATGATTTTATACCTACTACATATACTTACTTGTTATTTTTTAAATTTACAGACTAACAAGTTAAAGTTAATGGAGGTCTGCACTTATGAATCTCGACTGACTCGACCTATTCTACTTAAAATGTCGTCCATTACATTTTAACCTTATAGCTTAAGCTGTATCAAATAGTTGAATTTTAAAATAAATTTAATTTTCCCGTAAAATCTGTTGATTTATTTGAAAATTAATAATTTCCCTGTGCTCATTTGTTCACAATTTTTGCTATAATTTATATATTCCAAGAAATGTTAATATATCCCATCACAGACATTCATTTTAGCAATTAATGCATCATTAGTCAGAATAAAATTAGTGACAACCTACAACATTTCGAAATGTATTTTGTACGCGTGTCCTTCTCTAACATATGAGCAGCCTCCATAAGTCAAAGTAAACCAAATATATTGAGTTCAGTTGCTATTTTAACCTTCCTTCTATGCTTTAGTTATTGTTCTGAGGTACCTACTATGCAAAATGTCATTTTAAAAATGACATTTGATTGACGTGTCTATGTAATATCTACGATAAAAAAACAACACGAATTCCGAAAATACTTGGGTTTCGTTATAATAATAAAATAAGACTACAGGATATTCTACTCGATTGCGGCAGCAATAATAAAATAACTGCAACCCTAGTGCAACTTGTTATTGTAGAATACCACATGCACGACGAAACCCAAATCACAGGTTAATCAGAAATCGTATAACAAAGCTGGGGTCAACAGAGAAGCAATCAGGCAATGTCCATAACTTAGTAGTAAACTGGGTCGCAAAACGAAAATAATCACAAAAATAACACAACATCGAAACACGTCCAATTCAAAGTCAAAGCAAAGAAAGACATCACTTCACGAAACTTAAAACTGTCAAGTCGTCAAACGCCATATCAAACACAACTGTCATGGTTAACCTAAAAACAGGGTTATCATATTAAAAAACTTCCGAAATGATCATTTTTGCACGCATGTACTCTTGTACAAATTAATTTAATAATATTTTTATAAAAATCCCTTATTTTTTTCCTATTTATCTATGTAGTGTACATAGTGGTAGCCCCAAATCAAACATCTCCTTTAATAAAACATTCGGCACGTAGGGACTCGTCACACACAGCTTGCAGTGTGACTGGCTCGGGTACGCCGACTTCGGCGTAGTATTTGTTGCCGCATTTGACAAGTACGCCGGCGGTATCTAGTCGAGCGCAACGAGACCAATCATTTATCTAAGGCTCTGGTTTTAATTTTTCGTAACATAAAAAAATACTGTGAAATATGCCAACTTTGGCAATCAAGGTAAGTTGCTTTTAGAGCAACGATGCCTTGATTGGCAAAGTTGGCATATTTACGGTACCAAAAATAGGTGCTTACTTACGAAGGCCTTTTGGCCTGTGTAATATTAATTAATCTTTAGGCAAAAAAACCTTAGTTAACTGAATGCACAGATTTGTTAAGTACGCGCAATACAGTAGGTAGCGCGGTACAGTGTCAGACGAACAAGAAAATGATCTCTTAAAGGTTCTGTACATTAAGGAGGCCGGAAACACAAAAAGTTAAAAAAAATAACTTGTTGAATTAGTAAGAATACATACAGACTGCGGATCAATAAGGATCTTATCTTGAGACGCCTGTTTGAAGTAGACGATGCCATGAGATATCCTCCACAGCATCATTTCAAACGCGTGAGACCTGGAGCGTCGCACCACCCCCGTTATCACCATCAGCCGACCTCTACCCGTAAAGCCCCTATCGGTTTTAGACCGCCTGAGAAGAAACTAAATTTGAATATATTATGATCTTAGATATTTTTTTATGAAGTGGTTAAGGCCTCGCCTCTAATTGTGGTATGTTTATAATTTAAAAATATGCTATAAACTTTGTCGTTTTGATTAATAAACAAAAAAAAAAAAAAAAAACACGAGGTTGTGGGGTTCAAATCCGGGCAAGTACCAATGTGACATCAGCAGTCCTAGACAAAAACTTTTCTGATAGCGTTAACGCCAGACGCTAACGTCAAAATGTATGGCAATGACATTACCTGGGGAAGGGACACGTAATGTCACGAGTTAAGCAAATGTTAACTCCATACAATTTGATTTTCCGTTGGCGTTAACGCTTACAGAAAAGGGATTTTGTCTAAGCCCAAGCTGCTGGTGGGCACGGCTCCAGATAGAGGAATCTTCTCACTATGCATGCCGTATCCAGGAATACTGCTTTCTGAATCAAACCCTTGACCTAGCCGGGCAATGAGAGCCTCCTGAGATGTTGGTCGAGGCCCTCCGCTATTAGGCTATTAACCGTTACGATTATATTATCGATTTAATGAATGCAAAGTCCAACTCTCGATCGCATGTCGATAACCTCGTGTACTAAGTCAAGATACTTGTTTATTATCTTTCCCAGCTTTCACGAGATTCTCGTCTTAAGGAAAGCGATATCAACAATAATAAAAACAGCGCTCTCGTCGATCTATCACCACAATATCAAGCTTATTGGCTACAATAGTCCTGTCAGTGATGATAGATCGATAGATTACTTGAAACATATATTCAAAATATATATATATATATATATATATATTGAATATATGTTTCAAGTAATGATCCAGAAATAGCTTACAATACTTTTTACGACCTATTTAAATTGTTTTACGATTTGTGTTTTCCGATAATACGAATAAAAATTGCAATTTCAAAGAAGCCGAAATGGCTAAGCAAGGGAATAAGATTATGTTCAAAAAGAAAACGTCAATTGCTGTGAGAGTATAGGCTAACGTCAAATCCGAGAGACAAAATACGATTTAAAAATATACAAAAAGACTACGAACTATAATAAGAAAAACGCAAAAATCGCAAAACAATTACTACATTCATTCAACAACCAACAAAGGTAAAGCAATGTGGAAAATCATTAACAATAACAGGACAGTCACACCGAAAGAGGAATTACACCATATAAAAGTAAATGATAGAATAGTAACGGAACCGACAGAAATAGCTCAGTCATTTAGTCTTTTTTTTTGTCGTGTATACATCCCCTGTTGTTATACGATTGTAAAAAAATAATAACCGAATGGTTAGCACACCTTTTTTTATTTTAGGTGGGAAATCATCAAATGACCTCTCCCGCTCTGGGCGGAGCGGAAGGGCGTGTCAGACTCTTACTGACTAAAACCCACCCGTGTTCCTTCAGTTGCCTATGATTGCCGGATTGTTCGAAAGAGTTACCGTGGCCCTGGTGGGGCCACGGTAACTCTTTCGAACAATCCGCGACCTCGGCAAGCATCGGCCCTATCGGAGCCCGTCAATTATGCTGACATCTCTTTGAGGCGCGCGTGGAACACAACAAGCCCTCGACCCGGGCCTAATCCTTACCGGACGGCGAGCTGCCCATTGCTCACCGTCCGCAGGCCCGCGCCTACGGTGGCCGGGAGTCGGCTATCGACTCGCGACGCCCAGGGTGTCTCCTCCTGTGGTGACTAGGGGCGTGAGGGCGCAATGATTGCCTCTCCCTCACAGCTCCGCCTCTTCCTTCGCGAGCATTACTGCTTCGCAGAAGGAGGTGACTGCTTCCCATTCCCTCTCGCTCCGTACCATGGCCTGAACCAGGGCCGGACGCGAGAGATCGCCGCCGCCGGTCGCCGCCACGAGGACACGGCGGTGTCCGCCCAAGCCGGGCAGACCTCCACCGTATGCTCCACCGTGTCCTCCGGTCGATCCACACAATGCTAACACCCGGGCGTTTCCTCCCGCCTTATACGAAACAGGAACCTCCCGAAACAGCCATGTCCGGTGAGGACCTGCGTCAGGCGGAAGGTGAGGACGCCGTGGCGCCTCTCAAGCCACTCCTCAAAGAGGGGACTTACCGCCGCAATTGTGGCGTGCCCAGCGCTGGGTTGCGACAGTTGCACTCTCCATGCCGCCATGAGATCCAGCCGGAGCTCTGTCCGCTGTGCCGCGATTTCTCGCGGCAGCGGAGTAACGCCCCGGCGTTACGCCTCCTAACATGGTTGGCACCCCTAACATATGAAGAAACAGAAAATATTATAACCAGGATAAGCTAAAAAAAATATATATATATTAATAATAAATAAAATAAAAAAGGAAGCGCCCACACGCATATACACACACACACATACATATGATGGTGAAGGTACACCTCTCTCGTTACTATCAGCCATATTTTAACTACTGTGGGCGTACTATGGGTAATGTTGGTTATTGCGCAGTAGAAAAACCGTTTACAGTTCAAATCAAATGTAATGTACGATCAAATCAGATCAAATTAATCACACTAGCGAATCACAACCTGTAGGTACATGACACAACTATACGGAACGCGCGACAGTTTCTAAGCGTCTTCACTCCTTACCCGTCCACAACAAACTCTGCTGTGTTCTGGTCAAGCCTGAGCGTTATGGACTCTGTCCAGCGCCACCTGGTGGCAATGGCGTCCCGTTTAGTCAAGTCAAACGATTGATTTAACGTATCTCCGACACATATACATACGTACACACACATAGACACACGTACACACTGAGAGCAGCTATATTAATGTTTTATTTCATTTTATTTTTACTTTTTAATTCTCTATTTACTTACTTACGTAATAATTATTAGCCTTATCGTTGTTAAGCTACCACTTAAGGGAAGAGCGAGACAGCTCCGACACAAGTACTTTTTGTAACTTACTGGGGCTGCCTCAATTTATGTATGACACAATGTTTTAAGTTGTTTTTTTTTTTTTTTTTTTTTTATTGACGATTTAAAACCGACTCCTAGGGACAATGTTACAGCTCTAATAACACTGACATATAATAACTCCAATTGAATTTTCATGAAACCAACAAACCCGCTCGATGTAGACCAAATAATAAAAATGCAAAAAAATACTAATAGTACAGGGTACGATAATATTAACACGAAAATTGTTAAAAATGTATCGCATCTCATTGCTCTGGTACTTAGCCACATTATAAATCTGTACCTTTAACATGGATTGTTTCCATCGAAACTGAAATTAACGGTTATAAATCCCATTTTTTTTAAAGATGATAAAGCAGAGATGAAATATTACAGACCAATTGCGTTAATACCAGTCTTCGCAAAAAAAATTGAAAGAGTAATTTATAACAACTTATATAACTACTATGAGGCTAATGACATATTTGCAGAAGAACAATTCGGGTTTCGTAAAGTCAGATCCACTAGCAGTGCTCTTTTTAACTTTTTACGGAATGTAATGACAGGACTGGATAACAAGCAACACATAACAGCCATTTTTATGGACATTTCAAAGGCCTTTGATCACGTGGATCATCAAATACTCTTGAACAAATTAGAAAAATATAGGGTAAGAGGAATTGCACTAAATCTTATAAATTTGTATTTATCAAACAGATTTCAAGCAACACAAATAACAAAAATAACAAATGATAAAAAATTGGAACAAACATATAGGTCAGATCCTAGACCTATTGTCTATGGAGTGCCACAAGGAAGTATTCTTGGACCACTTTTGTTTATCATCTACATAAACGACATACCAAAAATTATAAAACACGAAAGGATACTATTTGCTGATGATAGCACAGCTATTTTTACAAACCAAGATAAAGAGAACTATGAAACCAACATTAACAAATCATTTGAAGATATTATAAAATGGTTAAATGTAAACAATCTAAAAACAAATATTGAAAAAACAAATTATATGACTTTCAAAAATAAAAATACAAAATCAAACAAACTACATATACATTATAAAGGCGAACAAATAAAAGAAGTGAACAACACTAAGTTTCTTGGAGTTCATATTGACTCGAACTAAACTTCAAAAGGCAGGTGGATCATGTTTGTAAAAAATTAAACCAGTTTCCATATGCCCTCTACATGCTAAGAAAAGTTGTTGACGAGAGAACATTACTGACTGCTTACCATGCTTACGTAGGTTCTACAATAAAATATGGTATTCTTTTTTGGGGAAATTCAACTAACAGAGTTTGCGCTTTTAGGGCGCAAATAAATGGGCACGCCACAATTGCGGCGGTAAGTCCCCTCTTTGAGGAGTGGCTTGAGAGGCGCCACGGCGTCCTCACCTTCCGCCTGGCGCAGGTCCTCACCGGACATGGCTGTTTCGGGAGGTTCCTGTTTTGGATAAGGCGGGAGGAAACGCCCGGGAGTTGGCATTGTGTGGATCGACCGGAGGACACGGTGGAGCATACGGTGGAGGTCTGCCCGGCTTGGGCGGAGCACCGCCATGTCCTCGTGGCGGCGATCGGCGGCGGCGATCTCTCGCGTCCGGCCCTGGTTCATGCCATGGTACGGAGCGAGAGGGAATGGGAAGCAATCACCTCCTTCTGCGAAGCAGTAATGCTCGCGAAGGAGGAGGCGGAGAGCGTGAGGGAGAGGCAATCATTGCGCCCTCACGCCCCTAGTCGCCGCAGGAGGAGACACCCTGGGCGTCGGGAGTCGATAGCCGACTCCCGGGCCACCGTAGGCGCGGGCCTGCGGACGGCGAGCAATGGGCAGCTCGCCGTCCGGTAAGGACCAGGCCCGGGTCGATGGCGCGTTGTGTTCCACGCGCGCCTCAAAGAGATGTCAGCATAATTGACGGGGTACGATAGGGCCGATGCCTGCCGGGGTCGCGGATTGTTCGAAACAGTTACCGTGGCCCTGGCGCACAGGCAAGTCAAGGAACACGGGTGGGTTTTAGTCAGTAAGAGTCTGACACGCCCTTCCGCTCCGCCCAGAGCGGGAGAGGTCATTTGATGATTTCCCATCCAAAAAAAAAAAAAAAGTATGTTCGAAGTATATGTGGGCTCAAACAGACTGATTCATGTAGAACAGAGTTTACAAGATTACATATTTTGACTTTACCTTCACTATACATTTATGAAGCAGCAGTAATGGTAAAACGCGATTTAAATAATTTTGGCACATTCAGAAGTGCACGGTATAAAAATGTATTAAGCGGAATTAAGTGTAGAACAGTTAAGTTTAAAACGAGTGTATTTGGGATAGGAGTAAAAATTAATAACAAACTACCGAAATACATAAAAAGCAGTGTAACCTCACATAGTTTAAAAAAAAAAAGGAATTCTTGGTAAGTGAAGCCTGCTATTCAATCAATGACTTTTTTAATGACAATTATACTGGTGAGAACACCAAGAAATAAACTATGGTAATGTCTCAGTGAGTAATTTCATTTTGTATGACATCAATAACATATTTAATTAAATCAAGAATAATTAATTTATCATGGCATCAATGAGTAATTTAATTTTAAAGAAATCAGTGAATAATTTAATTGGTATGAAATCAATGCCTACTACTTAATTCTTTTATCCGACTTTGTGAATGAACAACTATATTAATGCATGACCAATGATGGACGTTGACCTAGGACGAACAATGATTTTAATGTTAAATAAGTATGGGACCAGCATTAAATAAGGTACACCTTATAGGTATGTTACAGCGATCCTTTATAACTGATATTTCACCTGTGACAAACAATAAATGAATTTGAATTTGAATTTGAATAAATATGGCTGCCGGAAAGTGTGTCGGTGCGTCTGCGCTTGTTTTTGCTTCCTCATTTATTTTGTGTGTAATTAGTGGTTTTCCGAGTGTTTTCTATACGTGGAGTGGAAATGACTCCTCTGTCCTGATACGTAGACTACTACCTGGAAATCAGTACTTAATTTTTTGCTGCCGTGTGAAGAAATTGTATTACGCCGGCTTTGATAAAAATAATCTAAGTATGCCGGGTACCTAATTCACGAGAAAAGACGCTAAAATAACTTCAGGACTAGCTTGTTTTATTCCAATTTCCAACACATTATTTTACCTTCACCTACGTCAGTGGTAACTACTTTTGTAGTATGACGAAAATTGCTTACCACTGGTCAGCTATTTTCGTCATACTACGTAGGTAGTATCCATTCAAAACCTCTATAGCTATTTATATGTAAATAAAATTCAAGAGAGGGCTCTCTTAACCTATATTACTTATACTACTCTTTGGACGATACTGAGCGCTCCCGAACTTACGCACACAGAAGCAGTGCGCATGTGCATCTACACAAACAATTAAGACTAACCCGCCTTCATGAGATAAAACAACTATACCTGTAGTATGGTACTTCGGAATCCACAAGGTTTGTATTGCGAGGCAAGTTGCTGGTGGATAATCCTAGCTACTAAATTGTGTCTGTGCAAGTACTCGCTATGAGCAAGACGAGACCAACCAAAAACAATATCACCAGGACGGTGGTATGCCCGACAGATGTCAACCGTACCACGTCCTTGACAATGTATTTCCGATAATTATTCGTCATAATTTTATCCATAATCGCACACTGGAAACCATTGGTTTCCCCGAAGAAGTCTACATCAGGCCCATGGAGGGCCGTGAAGTCTTTGCCTTGCCATACTTTCTTACGATCGTTAGTATATCAAGTACAGCAGGTTTGCGGCAGTTTTATTTCGCCAAGGAGGGCGAGATGAGGCCTTCGTCCACCGCGACCACATCTCAGTACATTCCTACGTTAGTTTGAAGGAAATATTCCCTGAGACTGCCAATCTTGGGATTGTGGGGGTATTAGCATTTAAATAACCGCGGCCCCATACTTCCGCGGGATGTATAGTCTCATCACTGATGACCGTGGGTGATGCATCCTATATGCCGTCAACAATGTACGGACCTCCCTATCCAGAGCGCCAAGTTTCGTCTGAGTCCATTTGAGCTTGCTGAAAGAATACATTAAGACAAGGCATGACCGAACCGTTCAAGGCACGCATCTTGTTTCCGCCTGATAAAAGACTATTTAACACTTTACTTAAGCGGGTGACCGCTTGACGAAGTGCTTCTTTATACATTGACTCCATATTTGTCCCTACCAAATTCCATCCTGATAGCGCTGCTGAACGTTTCTGATACCTTCAGTAGCTCCATCAGTCGTAAATTGTTGGAGAGTTTAGAGAGTTTATATAGTTTCAAGTCATTCATGTAAAAGAGGTGAGATATCACCTCATGAGGTATTATTATTATATTGCCACTTCACCATCAACTTCAGCGTTATGAAGTCTGAAGTAAAAATATAAGTCAGTAGTGTACATTTCGGTTGCAATGGAATTTCTTGTATAACATTGAGATTGTGTTCTAAAACTTGATAACAATCTCAGAATTTGAATTCAACTACAAAAGGCATTGCAGTGCACCTCTCAAATAGTGTACATCCAGTAGAGGTGAGTGACATGATACCCATTGCATTTCGCCAGTCGGTAGCTGTTCTAGCTTTTCGGAATCCTAGAGGTCTATATCCAGTTGAACACACCTGTAAGATCGCACTTGTTTACTTAATACTTTATTATTAATAAATAAGTATACTTATATTTACTTAGATGTGAATAAAGTTTCTTTTTTTATTTCTGAGTCTCCTAGCATGGGCCCAATATGTGTTATTACATAGTGAAACTCGACCAACTCCAAAAAACTCTTCAATAAACCAACTTCGTTTCTGGTCATTTCTTGAACATCATATTTCCATTTTTCTAGCGTAACCTGTAATGAGATAAAATTTTTGATTAAAGGAAATAGTACACGTATCAAATCAGAAAGGGATCGTCACCGTATTAAATCGAGCCATTCAGTATTCTGAACCTCCCTACTGCAACGCACACTAATCGGAATCGTAACGTAATCACCTCGCCTCGGGACAGGCTCACGAACCGCGAAGCGGTCGGCGAGCCGTAAGCGCGGCGTCGTCTAGCCGTAGCCGACTTGACGTATCGGAGCTGCAGATCCGCTTTGGTTACGTGCTTACGTTAGGTTGACGCCTGTTTGACGGCGAGAAGAAAGGCGATACGATAAAGATCCCTTTCCGAGTTGATACGTGTGCTATGACCTTAAGGGAGATGCGATAAGGTAGCCCGCGAAATTCAATCTGCTGCTGAAAATCTGGCTGGAAATCATATTTAGATCAACATACAACCTGATACAAGTACTGACCTGCAAATTGCAAAAATCGAAAGAAATTTTGAAATTCGCGGGCCTAAGAAACAAACTTCATAGTTCCATGATTTAAATTTTTAGACAATATTGTGTCCCACTGCTGGACAAAGGCCTCCCCTTTTATCTTCCAAACCTCTCTATTTTGTGCCCCACAAACATGATTAGATGGTCACACCACCTTCTCCGCGGTCTACCTCGACGTTGATGTCGTCCCTCAGGCATCCAGGTGCTTCTTTGCCCATTTCTCCAAGTGCATTCATGCGACCTGCACCCACTTCAGCTTAGCTGTTTTGTGCAGGACAAGTGATAGAGTATAGTGTGCATAGTTTTAATAATTCGTTCGTACTTGTTAACGTAGTAGAATATTAGAGTTTCAGGGTAAATTTCTACGGACAACCCTATTGAGACAGAAAATGTTCTGTTATCTCTTTTCCACAAGCTTGAACCGTACTGACCTTCTAGATATTTCAGTCGATTCTGTTTTCTGATAGGCCGCATCCAGAAACGCTGAGTTAGGACTAGAAATTTCTCGAATCTCATTTGTTCCCTATACTCGTATAAGCGGCGCCCGCTCGGCGCTTAACTCAGAATTATTTTAAACGTGATACAAAGCAGACGAAGTGTTCGGTGCAAGCCGAAGAAGTTTACTAGACTCGCAAGTTATATTCAACGTTATACGTTACTACTTTACATCAAGTTTATTATGAAAGTACTTCTAATATACAAGAAAGTCTCCAGTGGTTTTATTCCTCGCCAACCCAGCACACAAATGAGGCTGTAGGCCATATTTAATGGTCCTTCGAACGTGGATATTGCAGGGAAGAATTACCTGAAGACTACAAAGAATAGTACTACAGCGATATAAGGAAGATTTCTCAGAAAAATAGAAGAGTGCTTTCAAGATTCAAGATATTCGAAGAAAATCAGCTGACGGCATGCCCGTTACGCGCTCCGTGGGTAGGGACCGCAAACCGTCGGGGGAACAGAAGCCGTCATTGTCCGAGACCACTTCCTCGGCGACCAGTACCAGCGCGGAAGCCAGCACGGAATCAACAGTTACAGGGACGACCGCCACGGAGACTTCTGAACAGACAAACACCTCCGCGACAACCGAGCCATCCACCGTGTATTCGGCGACCACCGCGACCACCGCAACCACCACGCCCGCCACCGCCTCCACCTCAGCCGCAACCGCCCCCGCCTCGCATCCCGCCAGCGGCACTGCCTCCCGCGTAACCCTTACCGCTGCGACGACGCTAACTACAGGTGCGAAAGCCAAACATCTGATGAAACCGCCCGCTATTGTCATCACCAGTGAAACTCGTCAAGAAACAGAAACCTCTACAGTGAAGCGAGTCATGAAGAGCACCGCCACCCGGTTCATCAAAGCCGATCGGACTGCAGGATTTCCGCCCCCCTAGCAACAAGGGGGTAGGAGGGGTTCTACTCACAGCAGAACAAAGCAACTCAAGCTTGTGAAGGCGAAAGAAGATTTATTACGCCTTCAAGTAGAATAAGCCGCAGCACGTTTAGCTACATTGGAGAAAGAAGACTCAGAAGAGGAAGAAGATGACGTCTCCCTCTACTCGAAGTCAGAAGTTAATACAAGAGTGGACAACTGGTTGGAGAAACAAGTGGATCGACCGGTGTTAGCAATCACCAAGGATCCACGCCGCCCCCAAGAAGAACCAACGGTCGTCCGCATAGAAGCGAAGAATGAAAAAACGCGTCAATCACAGGCGGGAGGTCAAACCGATCTAGCTCTCCTAGCTAAAGCAATCACCCGGGCTGTCAGCGCCGCTCAACGACCCAAGTTTGTCGAGTTACCTATCTTCAGTGGGTCTCATCAGGAGTGGCTACCCTTCCGCGCCGCCTGCTACGAGACATAAGCATGCATGCAGATCTGCTGCGCCTTACTGAGTCACCAAGGGACATCTGCATATTCGCCACTAAGGTTTCCAACGTAATGGCGACATTGAAGACTCTGGGTTGTTTCAACTACATGTACAACCCTGAACTCGCGAAGACAATAGTGGACAAGCTGACGCCGACGCAAGATGGGACATGGCCAAGTCCAAACGCTTCTGCTTCAGATGTCTTCACTACAGAAACACGACACACAACTGCAAACCCAAGTCATATGGTGTCAACGGCTGCAAGTACTCTCATAACAAGATGCTGTACTATGAAAAGAAAGCAGAAGCAAAAGAAGAAGCAACAGAAGTCATCAACTCAACTTGGACAGTCAAGAAGCAATAGTTCCTGAAGATCCTTCCGATTCAGGTGTAGGGACCGAAAGGAGATGTCAACGCATTGATGGACGACGGGTCAACAGTCACGCTCGTCGAGGACAACATCATAGTACATCTTTTTATCGAAAATACTGCTATCTTGTAGCAGACCGATTGGATTTTTTAGCTGGGGCAGTAAGGATTACCTCTACCGCTGTAGCCACTGGAAAACGGTCTCAGGAGAGTTTCCTTAAGTTTTTGAGAAACTTTGTATTGCATTCACAGATTCTGAAAAAAAATTACATTTAGCAAGAAAAAGGGCAGTTTTCGCAAAAAAACAAAAAAAACCCAATTGATCCTGTTTTTTATTAGGATCCGTGCTAGAAAAACGAAACGTAGCACTTAAAATATTTAATCGTTGCCCTAAAGGCACACCTACATCTTTAGCGATTTGGGTATATTTTATAGTAACACGTGCATTTGCTCTTGGAAAGCACCATCTGATGAAGTGGAACTGATAATGAAGACCACAAATGATGAAGCCACCGGAATTACTCAATAATAAGTATTTCACGGGTTGCGATTCGATTACTTTAATATGGTTGCTAAACAATTTATGCTCGTCACAATGCATATGGTGAAGTGTAGCTGACGGTGAAGTACCAGAAGAACTCCTCAACAATTAACATCCCTGCAGCCCGAAAAGCAATATTTTTAAAAAGGTGATAAGCGGTTGACATTAGGCTATTGTAACTTAGATACATTACAAACAGACCCACAAAAAAAGCGAGAACTAACATTTTTACAATTAAATTAAATTATATTACATAGCAAGTAGTGGTATGTGAATTTGTGAGGGGTAGGTACCAAGGTAAACGGAAACCAAAATGAAAGACACCAACTTCCGAAATTAAAGTTATTTTTCACTTTGTAGTGTTTTTAGGAATGAAGTCGGTTGTCTTTTTTTTTGTAAATAAGTTTTACATAATCTATTTAATGTCGGCATAAAATCCTCGGCTGTGCCCATTGCTCGGTCCGTGATGAACCTAAGGATATAAATTAAGCTCAGCGACCAACAAAACGTCGCACTACGATACTCTCCAAACTAGAATCGCTGATGTGGGCAATCCTACGAGGCTGAAGTGGGATTGGGCGGGCTATGTTTAATGCATCGGGACACATGGGCTAAAGTCCTCAAGCAGTGAGGCTGAATGATGGGAGTCGGCTCCGAGGAAGGCCTATGAAACGAGACGTTCATGCGTGATTGGCCAGAGGCAGTTGCGCACAGGCAAGAGCGGAAGGCTATGAGAGAGACCTTTACCCAGCACTGGAACAAAAAGTTGTTGAAAAAAAACAGTTAAAGTACCTCAAATTCTGCGAATTCATGTAGCGGTCTTGCTTTAGATCGCTGTTCCTGTTCAAGTGGCTCAATGTCATTCAGACTCATTTCATTTTTTATAAAGATAAGCTTACGTTCCATTTCAGAAAAACGGCACACCTCGCTGACGTAATTCCTTAGGAACAACTGTAAATCGGGATACATCTGAAATTAAGAAAGAAGAAAATCAGAATCGCCGTTTACCTTGTACAGGGTTATTGGTTCTAGGTCGGCAATCTATTAAGGGGATGTAGGAGAGGTCATTTGCAACAAGATTACCCCTGGTGACTCCTATGTAAATGTCAACCATTTTCGAGTAATTTGACATTTTATGTTTTTATAGCGGTACACAACTATGAAAATTTATTTTAAAACCACAATGCATGATTTTTTTAAATTATTATATCTGCTTCTACTTCAATAGGTACATAATAATCAACCATAAAATGACAATCATCTTTAATAGTTTCACATATCCATAAAATTTTCTATCATTTTGAGCAAGTTATTTGACTAAAAAGGTCGATTTCTGCAAAAAAACACGGAAGTACTTTATCGGCAAAACATTCCAAAAACATGTACAAGTTCTCAGCTATGAAACGAGACACAATAAGATACCAGATATCTTCCAAAAAATATAAAATGTCAAATTACTCGAAAATGGTTGACATTTGCATAGCGGTCATCAGGGGTCATTCGGTAGCAAATGACCTCTCCTACTTCCCCTTAATGGATTGCCGACATAAAACCAAATAACCCTGTATATACATGATATTCTATGTAAGTTTATAGGACACTGAGCAGTTGTACTTAGGTCAAAATTAGTTAGAAAACGAAGTTACGAGAAGTTTGTTGCTAACTATTGCTTCATCTTTGAAGTATTCCCCTGGAACCAATATTAAAATTCATATCGGTACTTAGCACATACGTCTATGAACTGCACACAACCCAACTCTCCGAGCCGCTCGAGGACACCAAACGCAGTCTCCGGTTGGAGATACATATTGTACTTCGACATTTTGTCACTTCGTAGCATACAGCCCATTTTGAATCTAAACATAAAATATGCTAAAGAAGTAAACTTTGTCAAAATTCTGTATAGAAAAAAGAAAAACTACATGGTCTTCGTTTATCGTTCATATACAAAACATCTAGAAAACTATAGTTAAAATGACAAAATTGATAATAGGACTATTTCAATACAACAAAAGGATCGCTTTTTATCTCAAGAAGTGTTATAGACATGAAAACGTATTTCAGTGGCTGAGCGCACATTAAGTATTCACCAACTGGTCTTAGGTGTAAACGATAAATGAAAACCGTACTTATTACATGTAGAATAAACCTTTAAATCTTGGTGTAAACGCGGGGATATAGGCTAGTATAACAGAACAATCGTGTCGGCGAATCGTTCGCCGGTGAAAGGTTTTATCGACAAAATTCTAAAAAGTGAATTATTCTGTCGGCGAACCGTCCGTCGTTGAAAAGTCCTATCGGCGAAACACTGAAAACTGAATCGTTCTGTCGGTGAACCGTTTATCGGAGAAGCGAATGTTGAAGAACTGTTTCAAAATCGGAGTTATAAGCTATCGAAATACGAGAAAAGAACAGATTCTAGTATAATTAACAACTTCTACATAAAAAATTTAGTTACCACTATTAAAAATTCCTTGCCTTTGCGTAAATGTGGTAACTGTATTTCTACAATATTATTGTCTCAAGTTTCCAGATACGTTTAGAAAAATCTTTGTACAACTTTGACGTTGACGAACATTGATATTTTATTCTAGTCTTCTTCGAGTTGTCTTCTTTTCTATTCAGTGTATTTTTTTTCGTAAAGTTAAATAGTAACTGCCAGGATGAGTTTAAAAAAACTAAAAAGTTTATTTCGAGAAGGTGTTAAATTTACGATCTCTACTAGGCAAGAAAGGTCACTGATAAACGGTAGATGCCACAGGTAGATGCCTAGTCTAAACACGGGTTATTCGACAATCTAGCGCATTTTTGGGGTTTTGTACGTCAAAAGGAATAATCGGAACCCTTAAAGGATCAATTTTGTTATCCGTCGGTGACTGTCAAAACCCTCTTTCTCAGAAATGGGGAGAGGTATAGGAGTAGGTAGGTAGAGTTAAAATGAATACCAAATACTAAGGTCTGCCGACCATTGGATGGGGAGAAATTATATATATTGTCATTTTTAATAAATTTTGTCTAAACAAATGTTAGTCTATTGATGTGTCAGGAAGTCAAGCACTCCTGAAATAATTAGTTTTAAATGTTTTATTTAACACCTTATTCATTAATTCGTGTAAATAATCTTGTAATATGAATTTATCAGTAATTGATAAGTTTGCTATAGCATTTTAGTTAATTTATTTATTTTTGTTGATCACGAATTTGATTAAAGCTCCCACTATGAGTGGTAGGAAAATTGTCATCGTAATCGCTTCGTCCCCCATTATGGGCAGCCGTTGTGGAACATATTGATTAATTTTAGTTAATTTATTTATTTTTGTTGATTTATTTATTTTAGTTAATTTATTTATTTTTGTTGATCACGAATTTGATTAAAGCTCCCACTATGAGTGGTAGGAAAATTGTCATTGTAATCGCTTCGTCCGCCATTATGGGCAGCCGTTGTGGAACATATTGATTAATTTTAGTTAATTTATTTATTTTTGTTGATTTATTTATTTTAGTTAATTTATTTATTTTTGTTGATCACGAATTTGATTAAAGCTCCCACTATGAGTGGTAGGAAAATTGTCATTGTAATCGCTTCGTCCGCCATTATGGGCAGCCGTTGTGGAACATATTGATTAATTTTAGTTAATTTATTTATTTTTGTTGATTTATTTATTTTAGTTAATTTATTTATTTTTGTTGATCACGAATTTGATTAAAGCTCCCACTATGAGTGGTAGGAAAATTGTCATTGTAATCGCTTCGTCCCCCATTATGGGCAGCCGTTGTGGAACATATTGATTAATTTTAGTTAATTTATTTATTTTTGTTGATTTATTTATTTTAGTTAATTTATTTATTTTTGTTGATCACGAATTTGATTAAAGCTCCCACTATGAGTGGTAGGAAAATTGTCATTGTAATCGCTTCGTCCGCCATTATGGGCAGCCGTTGTGGAACATATTGATTAATTTTAGTTAATTTATTTATTTTTGTTGATTTATTTATTTTAGTTAATTTATTTATTTTTGTTGATCACGAATTTGATTAAAGCTCCCACTATGAGTGGTAGGAAAATTGTCATTGTAATCACTTCGTCCGCCATTATGGGCAGCCGTTGTGGAACATATTGATTAATATTTATATAAATGTGGTGGAACACTGAGCGGGTAGCAAGTGTGAATTGTACTGTCATGAACAATAGAAGTCATACGTTTTTTTTATTCCTGGCCAAAAGTTCAGAAGCGGGATATCCAAGAAAATTTCACATTTTCTTGTCACGTCCACGGCGCGGACAAACGTGTAAGTAAGTAACGCACTTCAAGTCATTATTTACTGCATTTCATTAAATACCTATCCAGGTCCATTTTTTCCGTCCTTATTATTTAAGCTTTCCTTACTTTTCAAAATTACGGTTAAATTAGAGGTTCAAATAAATTAAAATTAATCTGTTCCAGAAGACTTTAATACATAGATAAATGATTGGTCTGGCTGCGCTCGACTAGATACCGCCAGAGTACTTGTCAAATGCGGCAACAAATAGTACGCCCAATTCGGCGTACCCGAGCCAGTCACACTGCAAGCTGTGTGTGACGAGTATGTGCCAAATGTTTTATTAAATTTTGGGCATAATCCGAAGTAAAATGCCAGTTTGCGTAGTGAAACTGTGTAAAAAGAATACTAGGTACAAGAAATAAGAACGACACTGGGATCACATACCATCATTAAGTATCGTATAATTTCGTAATTTCAACATAAAATACCATGAACCCTAAACGCCATTCAGTATTGCCGCGTATACAAGAATCAAGTTCCCCGTGGATGAGATTTTTATAGTGTGAATTTGTTGTTTTTGTATTTTATTATATAACCTATTTCATTTATCTAACCTAGTTATTATAACTTAACCTAGTTCTATAAAATATTTAATGTTTATTTTTGTAATCTATCACTTAAGGTAACTACGAGTATTTCAAGGGGTGATTCTATCCATGAAACTGAACAACTTCCCTCAAGGAACATGGACCGAAAAATTAAAAAAAAACCCGTCTTCCCATTAAAATGCGCAATCAGTTGATTGACTTACTACGGGAAAACCAACTTTATTTTTCGTATTTCGACTCATGTGCCTGAAATGTAAACTTCGTGTCTGTACATCAAAAATATTTGCGAAAAAAATATTCGAGGGGATGGAGGATACGTGAGAGAACACATTAGAATCATTTTTAATAATGAATTAATTATTAATTTTTTAATCTTCTAATCATTGATATACATACCTTCCTTTCATTTTTCTAAAGAAGAAACCTACACCTAACGTATACACGAATATATTTATACATTCGATTTTAATTTATTGTTCATTTCTAAGTATTTTCTGAGCTACATTTATAACTTGACTAATAGACCACAGCATAAAATATTTTTCCCATTAACTCGGGTAACAGTTGAGCAGCTGGTATCACAATCTTCACGCACACTCTGAGCGCACACTAGTTGTCTATGTCAACTGACAAATGTCAACTGGCGATGTCTTACACACACTACAATAATGAGTTGCCGCATTCACGGAGCTATTGTTTTTCGATAGCGCGATAGAAAAACCTCTGCGGTAGACAGACAAGAATGTCAACGAATCGTCGCGTCGCCTAATGTATTGTAATTAGAAGCAAGTTTTTTCTCTTATAAGTGAATGTAATTCTTTTTGAGAAATAAAGTTCTTAAACCTTAATTACTAATGGTTTTACGTCTGTACGGCGACCGTGAATGTCCTACTTAAGGGCTCAGGCCGACTTTGCCGTTGCCGTGCCGTAGCGGCCAGTATTTGTTTCAATTTGCTGTGATATGACAAAATGACACGGCTGCGGCGTCGTCTACATGATCCCTAACGTTTTCTCCTTCATAGAAAGTAGCTATTGTTGATAAAAAAAAGTATTATTGACTTTAGGACAATATTTTTTTGTGATCTATATCCTCAGATCAAGTAAAAAAAGGTAGATACCGCACGTAGAATAGGAAACTGTAACCATTTTTTTAACTATGTGTGAGTCAACGAAGAGTTGCCACTGCTTTAAAAAAAATCCCTGAAAATTACGTAATAATAAAAATAGGTATTATGCGGATGCAAAAGTAAATCTGTCTGTTTGTTTGTTTATGTTTTTATATTTACTGGAAACAATATTCTTTAACGTCAAATAATCATGGTGTGTGAGCAGGGAGAAAAATTACAGCAAAAAGTAAAACAATTATATGTATATTTAAAAAAATATCCTAATATAAAAAAATCGGAATTAATGAGTTAAAAACAAACCACACTAAATGAGGATGGTTGCCATTGTGGTTCATTTCGGCCCAGTCTTATAGCACCTACCCATTCATCTCTTATTACAATATTCCTTGGAAACCAAAAACCATAATATTTCATAGTAAAAAAAAGGTATGTAAGTAAGTACTCAAGAATTTAAACAAAAACATAAACAAATTACAAAATAAATATTTACTTTGACTTCAATTAACGAAATAAAATCACGTGATTAAAAAAAAACAACGTTCTGTCCACTCTCTAATTAATTATTTTTCTATTACTTACCCACATTTTGGGCTAATAGAAATAAGAACTACTAGCAACACTCTCCCGGTACGTCATTTCGGGACATTGACATTATCTGTTCCGAATAACCTCAAAATTGTGTTGGAATGACAAAAAAATAATAGTTTTATGTGTACTTACGTATGAAACGATATTTCTTCAGACTTTTTGTTCACTTTTGTATTGTTTTTGCACCATTTAATTACACAGGACGGCATTTTGTAGGCAAACTTACTGCACGGCGCCTCGTGAGATACTAACGAAAAAGAGCTTAGTTTGATGCACGTGTGTGCGTGAGCGCGTGTGTGTACTTGGAGGAGCTGAGTTTTGTGGCTTCACTAACAACAAAGGCCACGCGTTATCTACCTTTTTTTACTTGATCTGAGTCTATATCACAAAATAAATACCTATGTATTTATTTTCAAAAGGTACCTAATTTCTAATAAAAATAATCTTTTTTTTTAAACACTCCGGCTCCTTGATAGAAGTATGGACGCAATGTGAAGCGGCGCTAGTTTATATTTCACATAAACGTCAGGTGCTCTCTCGCCACGAGCTCGCGTCATGTCATTGTTAGCTGTTACTTAATATTTAAAATAAATACTAATTAAGCATAATTTGCCTTTCTCTTATTTCATCACTCCTCCCCGCTGACAATGGCCCGCCTTCTATCCTGGCCGCCTGCCCTGTCACCTGTGCACTTGTGTGCACCTGTGCACCTGTGCGATGATCTTATTACCACTTATGACTGCGTCAGGGAGCTGAATTCGCGCAGCTCATTGAGATAGGAAAAACATGGAGGCGCCGCGTTATTCTATACATACATTTTGCTTATACAAATTTGAGTAAAATACGATACAGTATGTGAAATATCATTTGTCTTTCTAACGAAATACTCGTATTTGATAAAAGAGACAACAATATTTAAGTTGTTGCTCACTAAGGTAACATTTTGTCGTGACGTATTGACAGTTGTAGGTAAGTGCCATATCAGCCATCTTAAGCGACAAGCTATGTAGTCTGTGGCGACAAGTTTCGTGGTAGTTTTGATGTCAAATAATTGTTAATTTTTGGATTAATGACATTTGCGAGAAAATTACGAGGAGTTTACATTTAAAACTGCATGTAAATGTTAGAAAACAGCTATTCAACATGCCTGTGTGTTGTATTGTGAAGTGTGGTGCAAGAAAGAATGCAAATCAACCTCAATTGTCTTTTCATAGGTTAGTAGCCGGTTTTCATGCAATAGTACATACATTCATATACATTCGATGAAAAAATTGTTACGCGATCATGATTTTATGGCTAAAGTATTGATATTCGGGTTAATTTTCGTACCAGACGTTTTTTATTATTTCATTCGTTTGTTTACAATAATATGTCAGTGGAATAGTGTTGTACCGTTGCCGTAATAGTTTTCGAAACTAGTTCCTACGCTGAAACGATATCGGTATAATCTGCGACGTTAAAAAATCATTCTGCGTTACCTAATCGGTCCGAGTTATCTTTCTAGATCCGGTTCTTGGTTCACAGCACCACGAGAACATCCCACAAAGTTTTATGTGATCCTCAAATAAGACATCAGCATTTTGTAATTTGTTATAGTTAGATATTAGCAGCTCTAACCAAAATGATGTATTGATAAAAATACTTACCTGTTTTATAGGTTTTCTAAAAATGAAGGATTAAAGAAAAAGTGGTTAGAAGCTATTGGTGAAGAAAATATTAATCCCCGACATAAAGAATGGTACCTCTGTTCACTTCACTTTGAAGAAAGCTGTTTCAATAGAACACTAAACTTGATGTTATGAGATTACATGCGAACTCTGTTCCCAAAGTATTTTCGGTAAGTGTGTATGGGTTTAAACAGATGTATTAATTAAATAAATAAATAAATAATATTTATATTGCTTAATATGATATTAGTATCTATTTTTTTCCAGGCACCCGTCAAGAAACAACATCAAGATTCTTCTGTTTTATGTGAAACGCACAACATTCAAAAATCGGGTGGTTCTTGTACACTCGGCAAATCTATTCAGTTTACATCCCACACACGGATAGCTGTGTCGGTATGAATAGTTACGCACACTAATGTTAACACGAGCGAGAGTGACTTCTGTTTTTTATTAGTGTGCATATGTCGCACCAATAGGCAAAATCATTAATTAATTTATGTAATTGAATCAGTTATAATATTTCGCACTTGTTCATTGTACCAGGTTTGGCACAATGGCTATCGTCTTTGGTTAGTGAGCAAGGGGTCGTAAGTTCAAATCTTGGTTGGTAAACATTCTTTTCATTTTGTAATCATAATTTTTCTAAAACATTCATTACCTAGTTGAATTGCTATCGATTCAATCCCGTTCATAGATAAGTAACTTACAACGTTTGAAACACGAGCATGGAATTCTCAGCCAATTTGTTTTGACCGTTTAGGATATTTTAACGTTTAGGTTAATTTTTGTATTTTTTTTTACCTTTCACCTTAATTTATAAAAATGAGCGTTCTTAGTTGTCAGTCTACGAGTATAATTTGCTCTACTAAGTATATTGATTACTACTCATATTCCTGTGCGTCCTATGTTCCTGATCCCAATTGTGCTTGAACTTGATCCAACCATGCAGAATTTAACAATGTATAAAAAGGCGGAAATCGTTGTTTTGCATGAGCAAAACGTTTCTACTATTGAAATTGCGAGGCGCTTATTAATATCGGTGAGTAACAGTTACTTATGACATAATTATTTTCACTACGTTAGTAATATTTCAACTCAAATTCTTAACTCATCTGACCTTTCAATGTTTACCTATGACTAAATTAATGTAAAATATTGCAATAGAGAGTTTTATGAATATATCAGAATATTATATTAAAGTTGTTTTTTTATCCTAATTTGATTCTGATAAATTTATTACATCTTGAATTTGTGAGGATTTAAATTCATGTGTGAATTGTATGAGACTTTTTTTCATGCGGTCTCCGATCCCGAGCATAACAGTAACCACAAGTTACTCCTCACTAAATCCATAATTAAGACCTTCCTAGATAGATAATTATCATGTTTAGATAATTATCATAGTCGAAGAACATCTGAAAAAGTGTCACATAGGCAGTTTTTAAACAAGCTAATATTGTTTAGAAATGAATAGGTATTAATTGCTTTTGTAAGCCTACTTTACTAATCAAACGTAATACTTTAATTATCATCACACCAATAAACATAATGAAAAAATAACTATTTAATTTTTATTTTTGCTTCACCACTCTATATGTAAATTAATTAATTATTTGGAGAAAAAAACACTTATCACGAATTTTATTCTCAGATAACAAACGAAAAGTAAACCTACTCATCTTTTTCTGTTACAACGGACTCAGTAAGTATATTATTATGATCAAAACGTGATATCTAGTAAAACTCGTATCTAGTATACGTAGGTACTAGTTATTGTAACAACTATATTCCTTGGTTGCTACAACCCTAGCAATGGCAGCCATTTTATGAGACATTAGGAGTTGTAGGTATGCACCTTTTTTTTGTAGGTATTTCCAGTCCATACTTTTATATATCTATGGCGCAGCTGAATTTTGAGCCAAACATGTTTGAACTTTTTCCCATCAATACACTAAGAAGATGAAGTATGTTTTGACTGCTTTTTTACCCATCAACATGGGTAAAATTTCGAGACGTGAGAAAGCAATATTCTTTGACTGTGTTGCTTTCTCAAGTTTTCTCATAGGCTACACACGCTATAGTTCGCCCGTAGAGAGTATGCGTTCCGGACACCTGTCAGTGCGACAATTCTAGTAACTAATAAAGATCAAATTCGCAAAACACGTATTCGTTAGTATGAAACTGACAGGTGTCAAAAACGCATTATCTCGTCGGCCACACTGTTGTGGTATAATATATTATATACTGTTAAGCATTGATATTATGTTACTAGATTAGGAATTACCGAGCAAAGGCGTTGCCACTGGACATACATGGCCACAGCCACTTCAGTTCAGTGCTCTGTGTCACGCCAACCGAAATGAACCTAGTGACACGCGACATAAAATATCGCCAAAATGGGTAAATGCGTAAAGATAAAGATAAAAATAATTTTATTTGTCAAAACATGCGTATACATGCTCATCAAGCATGCAGGATGTGTCAATATTAAAATTTAGTACATACATGTTTCACCTATAAGGCGTACAAATTTATACAATTTACAAAAAAAAAAAAACACAGCTAAATTATAAAATAAAAACTAAATTACTCAAGGCACTTCAATCATAATTATAAATAATAAACATTGATATGTCAGTAAAATAAATTAATCATAAGATGTCACAAAAATAAAGGACTGATAAAATAAAAAATGTCAAATAGTGTCATGCAAAAAGTTATTTATATTATAATAACACTTGTCCGTTAATAAATCTCGAATCTTTTTTTTAAACAATTTTACCGGCAATGTTTTATATGATTGTGGTATTTTATTATAAATTTTAGGAGCCATACAGAAAACGCTTTTTCCCATTAATGCAGTCTTTGACGTATGCGAACACAGTGGATTATTGTCACGTCTGTTACGAGGGAAGGTGTCAGCCAATCGTGGAAATAGAAATTGATTGACCCTAACAAATGCCGCAATTTCCAAAATATACAGAGATGGTAGAGTTAATAATTTGTGTTTTTTTAATAATGGCATACAGCTGTCGATCGGCTTCAAATTGAACATAGCACGTATGTATCTCTTTTGTGCCTTAAAAGCTATTGCCTTGTCTGTGGAGTTCCCCCAAAATATAATACCGTAGCGCAATAATGATGCTACTAGAAAGAAAGAAAAATAGGTTTATTTGTCACAGAAAAGCCATGCCATGATAAGCTGTTACTAAGGCATCTGTGTTTAGCTCTGGGGCCAGTCTATATAAGGCGTACGCAGCGGAGCTCAACCGTTTACTTAGGTATTCAATGTGTGCCTTCCAGTTTAATTTAGAGTCAATAATATAATTCCTAGAAATTTTGTAGCGTCGACTTTATAAGTACAGAGTCCTTGTAAATTGCGTTTAGGTCAAATACAGCCTGGGTCCGTTGCCTAAAATGCATAATAGTTATCTTGTCAAAATTTTTTTTAGGTTGTTCCTGTTTAACCATGATATTATTGATGTCAAAGATTCATTTATGTCACTTTCATATATGTATTTATTTTTACTTGCTATGGCCATAGTGCTATCGTCGGCAAAGAGAGTCATGGGGTGGTCAATAGCACTAGGCAGGGCATTGATATATATTAGGCATAATAAAGATCCGAGTACGCTGCCCTGAGGAACACCGTATATAGGTGTGCGTTCGCTTGATACATAAATTTCCTCTTTCTTTGACTTAACATTAATTCTTTCAATTTCTGTGTATTGTTTTCTGTTAGTAAGGTATGACTGAATAAGATTTACTATGTTTCCCCTTATGCCGTAAGCTTCTAATTTCTAGGGCAAGATACCATGGTCAACGTGGTCAAAAGCTTGCGTCATGTCGCAGTGTATAGCACACACCGGGATTCTCCTGTCCATAATATTTGTCATAACGTTATATAAATGGCCATACTGGTTAACATGTTTTGTCTAAACCCCCTTTGCTCTTCACTAAAGATATTTTTCTTTTCGAGGTTTATGTACAGTTCTTTATAAACATATTTTTCTTTAGACATTATAGGAATTAAGGCAATCGGTCTATAGTTAGCCATGTGTTCCGGATTTTTTAAATAATGGTTTCACTCTTGAAACTTTTAGGGCATCCGGATAAACACCAGAGCTAATGCACAGATTTATTAGGTAGCTTAAGTGGGTACAAATGGTTTCAGAAACATACTTTACAACCTTTGTAGAAATACCACCATAACATGTACTATTTGTGGCATTTAAAGATTTAATTATGTTAAATATGTCTACAGGTATACTGGGTGCAACACAGATTGCACCCAGTAAGTCAGTGCAGTTGAGTCTTTTCGTTTTGTAATATTCGTTGTTACTTTGCTTCCCAAACCTTGACTTGGTTGAATTTTATCTACGAAAAAATTGTTAAATGCGTTAGCTATTTCTAGAGGGTCATTTACCATTTTGTCATCGAGATTTATATAGCTAATGGGTTCTTTAGGTAAAAACGGTTTATATACAGCTATGATTCGCAACCGTATCAAATATTTATTTATAGAATTATAATCATTAAAATCATCAATAATCTCTCTAAGTTCATAAATTATTACCCTATTGAATGAATATTTCATGAAATCATGACATTTGAGGCCATTTCTAACTTAAGGAGTTGTATCGCTGATTCTAATGATTATGATTATGTAAAGCCATATTTTTTACGGCTGCAAATCATATTTTTATCAACGTACAACCGGACAGTGACCTACAAATTGCAAAAAAACGTTAGTATTTTTGAATTTCGCGGGCTACCTGAATGCATCCCCCTTAAGATGTCGGCTTGTCTTCTTTCACCAACAATACTATAATCTATGGGCTATACGCTATTAGCTATTAGTAGCTCTTTATGACAAAGTTTTTATGATTTGTTTACCCTGGGATCTTTCGGCTCTCGAGAGACGTTGACAGGATCGCTGTTGGTAAACAAGACTATGTGTGCAATTGTATTGTAAAATGAATTGAAAAAATAAGATGGCGGCGTTAGTTTCGATTTCGGTACAGCAAAAGGAAGTTTTTTTTTTTCTAAAAATAATTTGAAATGCAAACTTATTTTTGCGGTTTCTGTTTCGGTTTCTGTTCATACGTAAATATTCATCGCAACTACAGAACCCTTCACTGTACGTGGTCCGACACGCACCTGGCCAGTTTTTATCTTTTGCCAGAAAATAGTTATCGTTTTTAAAAGAATCCTCCGCAGTTAGCCTCGATTTTTGTAAGTCATGTAGGTACCGGTATGAAGAAAAACGTCAGTTCCAAACAATGATACATTCTAATTAATTATTATATATTTTTATTTTATATTTTTTTTAAATTTATATTTGTTTAGTATCAATTAATTAATTAATTGATACTAAACATCCCTAGTAAATAAGTTGTTCCGAAAACATTGAATTAAAATTACAAGTACGTAAGGCATTTCTTAAAAAATCAGCTTCGATTATTATCTAGGCTGATTTTAAGACCGACCTCAGAACTTTTATATAACGTCTTTTTGTCCGTCTGCCACAGAGGTTTTTTTTTAATAAATGCCCTATTTAGACGGACTTTTTCTTTTCTGAATCTTGATGTGCGACTGTAGAGTTCGTGAATACTCGTACATATAAAAAGGTACTTATTATCGTGTGTATCGACGAGCAACAAATCAGCCCCAGTTCAATCGATTACTTTCTACCTTGCTACCTTCTTCTGTTATTCTTCACGTCCGTAGGGACCACAGGCACTGGAATAATTTACTGTTTGCTAACTAAGTTTTGAGGTGGGCCTGTTGTTCCCTAGGGGCAACGTGCCCATTTTCTCCTCACATATTATAGACAATTGCTAACATTACTTTGAACAAAAAAGTGAGTATTTATGTATGTGGTGATATCGGATGTAAAATCCTCTTTTTTTGTTTGGAAATTTCAACCAGTGCCAAATAATAAAAAAATGCTCTATTTTTCACCAAAAAGATATTAACTCCCTTGCTGATTGGATTGTACAGTCCGTTCACAGCTATTTTACCTCTGACAGCAGCAACCTAAAAGCAACCTTATTATATCGAGAATAAAGATACAATGATTTTGACAGACTTGTCAGTGGCAGCAACCCAACAGCAACCTTTACAGAATGAGAATAAAGATAACTGCGATATGGACAGTGGTGCAAAATCAGAGGTAAAATAATTGTGAACAGACTGTACAAGGATCTTTTGGCGCTTGAATGACGTCGACGGGGGGCGCTGATGGTAAAGCGTGTGAAACTTAGAGTGGGTTGCACCAAGGGCTCCGTTATAGTTTCCGTCAAAGTTAATTTTAACAGTAACATTAACAATGACCATAGAATTGAACTACCTACTGTTGCACCATCATGTAAAGTGTAAAAGTTAAAGTTAAATGGGTGACAAGTGACAAGACGTCTTATTACCCCAAAATGTACATGGGTAATTATTTTTGACAAGGGCACTGCAAGCTTGTTATCATCTCATCACGCTTTCAAAATAAACGAAATTCAAACTTATTTTTTCGGCAGGCGTGGTATTTAAATTCTGCTGCAAAATATTATAAGTAGAGAAAGATACAATTTAAATTAAAATATAATAGGAATTTGCTCCACAACTTCAATACAAAGTGAGTAGGTATTGCTTTAATATTTTTTTAAATATTGTTTCTTCGGTTCCTCGTTCCTCCTACATAATAAAATACAACGTAAGGTCTTACACACACAACAGAATTAAGCGAATTAATGTTAAAATTAATTAAAAGCCTGTGATGTTCTACAGCAGGGCAAAGGCCTCCCTTATCTCTTTCCACTTATTTCTGTTTAAAGCTGCTAAGGACCAGTTTTTGTTGAAGGAGTCCAGCTCATCCCACCATCTCCCTCTGGGCCTGCCGCGATGTCGCTTGCCATTAAGAGTGACCCGTTGGGTCGAAAATTTGGCCCATTGGTCGTCTGACATCCGGCAGATGTGTCCAGCCCAATTCCATTTTAGTGTGGCAGCTTTCCAAGTGACATCAATTATCTTTGTGCGTGGACCTCTGCTGATTTATCAAAGACCATGTTTGACCATCATATGTGAGGATGGGAAGTATGCACACGTGAATGAGTCTTCTCTTAGGGAACAAAGGAAAGTCGCTATTCATTAGATCTTTCATGGCCTAATAGCTCTTCCAGGTATTTTCATTTTCCGTGCTAAGATCATCTAGTATCTGAGTCTACTCGGAGGCTGAAGACGAAAATTAGAACGAATGTTATTATGACTTAAATACCTTTGTTTTATAATACCTATATATCCACTACTGAAAAATACCACATGGGTGAACTTCCAATTATGTAAAACTATAATCCATCCATATTCCGATGTTTATATGATTAGTTTATTAATAAGATAACTGACATATATTTTCAGAGAAAGAAGTGTTCATTTTAGCAAGGTAGAAGTTACTAGATTACAAATCCTTGCCGAAAAACACATTTTTGATGTGCATAAAAACAGACCGCACAAGCACAAAACATAAAAAAACAAGCATGGGAAAACATTGAAAAGGAATTCAATGCCCCACTCCAAAGAAATGATGACACAAACCGTAACTATAGCCCTTAACCGCCCGAAATTGAGTGGTTAATGTTATCGTTATTTGTGACGTAATTTTAGCATGTTAAAATGGTGCAACCTGTATTACGGATAACCAGAGAATTTGACGGCTGACAAGGCATTGGTTATCGTTAAAGTTAGTTGGTGCAACTCACTCTTATTGGGTTGTGAAATTATAATAAAGAAAAAAGATTGTGGCTTGAGTTCCGATTTTGGCTACGCGCCAGAAGATTATCACAGCTGCAAGTACGTTTTTTAGTATTAAAAATAAATTATTGTCGATTAGGTGCTTATACGCCACAACGGGCGCCGTTCCTGCTGATAGCCCCGTGGCGAAATATTATAGCCTCGCCAAACAATTTCAGACAATTTTATCATAATCAGTGAATTAATAAAATAAATATAAAAAAAAAAAACTAACAAACTGTCAGCTTTAAAATGCAGTAAAAAGTTTATAATAATTTAATATTCCTATCGCAGGTACACACGTCTACATATCAACCTATACATTTCCAGTATAAGCTGACCTCTCATTGTACGGAAGTCCTATACAATGCGAGATCAACTTATGCTGAAAACATATACCTTGAAATTTAGCCGTGTGTACGAGTATTCTGGAAGAGATTTATTTATAATAATAAGAATAATCTATAATACAAAATAGTGTGAAATCCCTGACTCCTGTGCTAGGTGATATATACCTGTGTTACAAGAGCCAGTGCACTCTCCCAGTAGGAGATATTACATAATCTTATGCAAAAAGATTAACAAAAATAAAAAGAATATGGTAACAATAAAAAAGTAAAATTAACTAAACAAAAAACGGTTAAAAGAAGCCTGTATTGAGTTTGCTAGTGTTTGTGTGTATGTTTGTATCTCAGTGTGAGCGTGTGTGTGAGCGCGTGCATTTGTGTGTTTGTGTGTGAGTGGATGAGTGTATATGTGTGTGTCAATGATTGTTCAGGAGGGGTTTTAATGTTACGAAATAGATATGATGATTTTCTCTGTTTCGTCATAGATCGGCGACAGTAGCCATGGCTTAAGAGTCTGCTTGACTTTATGTAGGGTTAGTTTATAAATTGAAAGTTTTTTGTTTATTTTATTACACATTACTGCGCTTTGGGCTCGATTGTGTCGTCGCGCAAGTGCAGTACGACATTGGACAGACTCACAGATAGGAAAACCATCCCGCCTTTTACATAGCTTGCTATCTAGTGGCATCGTGGAATGTCGGCGTAAAATAGAGCGAAGAACGTATAACTTTCTCACCGTTAGTACTTGGGCTTCTGAGTACAACTGAGCTGTGGGGTAGTCCCTTTTGCGGAAATAAATAACTTTGAGAGCAGCCCGCTGAGCTCGTTCCACCCTAAGCATCACTGTTTTGAAGGTGCCGCCCCATACCGGGATGCAGTAAGTTATTACCGACTCGCATAGAGACCGGTATACTAGTGATGCTGTTTCAATGTCAGCCGCATGTCTGAGCCCTTTAATTAAATAAATTAGCTTACGAAGCCGGGAGTATAGAGTATCAGTATGGGTGCGCCAATCCAGTCTCTCGTCGATATAAATGCCTAGATATTTGATACTTGGGACCATGTCAAGGCAGTTGCAATTGCAAGGAAAGGAGTCGTGACAAATATATGCTATTATTTTATCCGATTGCATTGACGGTTTACGTGAATTTGGAGGTTTAAACTGAATTACTTTAGTCTTTGAGATATTAAGCGTCAGAAGATTAGTGGTAAACCAGTCCATAATTGTTCGCAAGGTAAGTTCAGTGGTTTGTTTAGACCTGTCCCAGGTCACGTCGGATATCAACAGTGCTGTGTCGTCGGCGTAGGTAAAAATGTCACAATGGGAAAGGGAGAGTTGACAGAGGTCATTTATGTATATTTGAAAGAGCTTGGGACCCAAGATACTGCCTTGAGGTATATCGTACTTGATGAGTTCTGCGTCACTAAGAGCAGAATCTATTTTAATACATTGGCTACGCCCTCTGAGATAATTTTTGTAAATATCTAGAGCCACACTGCGTACTCCCATATGCTCCATTTTGGCCACCAGTCTGGGAATAGATACCGTATCAAAGGCCTTAGTCAGATCTAAGAAGATAAAGACTATCCAATCTATCAATCAGGGTTTTGGTGAAATCAGAGACAGCATCATCTGTGGAAATTCCTGACCGAAATCCGTATTGATATTGAGCAATTAATTTATTTTTACAAAGAAATTTTGTCAGATTGGTGTTAAGGATACGTTCAAGTATTTAAGATAAGGAGTTAAGGACAGAAATTGGCCGATAATTGGAAACGTCATCCTTAGCTTTGCCTTCGTACACTGGATGAACAATAGCACGCTTGAAAGCCTTTGGAAAAACACCCGAATTGATGGCAAAGTTATAATTAAGGGCAATGGGAGGAGCCAGAATGCAGCTAGATTGTTTTATTACACTTGCTGGGATGTTGTCTTACCCCACTGCACAGTCACTACGTAGTCCATGAATAATGCTTATTACAAGAGCCTTGTCAACCAGTGGAATAACCAAAGAGTTAACTGGAGATGAGGAAGAAGATGAATAAACTGACGGTGTGACAATAGAAAATTTTGATGCAAGGCTTGTTCCAACGTTAACAAAAAAAAAAAACGCATTATTAACAGATACGGTAGGCGCGACGGAAGATTGTAGAAGGGCATTAGGAAAGTGCCTTTGTTGATTACTGTGCGTGATTTATTTGATTATTCTTCACATAGCTCTCGGGTTTTTATTTGCATTTATACGTTCTGTTTTTTCATGGGCAAGTTTTAGTTTTATAAGTAGGGAATTACAAAAATTGATGAAAAAGATTTTTGGGAGACTTACTGACCCGTCGGTACATTTTATCGCGATTTCGGAGGCATCGTACTAAGCCAGCAGTCATCCAGGGTTTATTAATATTTTTTCTATTGGGTGTCTGAACAATCTTAGTATGTTTTATTATGACAGCTTGAATATCGGTAATTAAAATATTTGTTGCTTGGTCTGGGTTGGTGGTGCTGAGAATATGAGTAAAATCATGATTACTAAATTCCATTTATATTTCGTCATAGTCATATCAGAGAGAGGTATTTTTGGTAGGGATGCAGTTGCTTTGTTAGTCCCTAGGAAAACAGCAACAGGAAGGTGATCAGTAACGTGGGTGTCCAGCACAATAACCCTTGCAGGCGATTTAATCTTCATCATGACATGATCCAGACAGTTGTTTATCGTTGTCGGGAGACTGTGGGCAGGCAATAACCCGTGCGTTGCTGCTAACGTTAAATAATCGACTGAATGATGATCATTGTTTCCGGGTTTGATATCAATATTATTGTCACCGATGAGAATGATGTTGTTTTGATATTTAACGAATGTTATTGTATCATTTAAACTAGACAAGAAGTTAGTTGGGTGTAAATAAGATGGAGAACGATAAATTGCTATTATAGCTGTGTTATTATAGCATGTTATTAGACAGTTGGCATTCGAAAATAAGGGTTCATGTGTGGTACAGTTAATTGTGTCTTTGACGTAAATTACGACACCGTCGTTTTTATTGGGTTGTTGCTTGTAGAATGCGAAGTATAGCCCTGTAAGACAGGGATATAACCCGCAACCCGCAACCAGCATTCTGTTAGTATAATAAAATCAAATTTACCTCTTGTTAGTGTTAACATGGTAATAAATTGATCTTAATTATTTTTTATACTCCTGATGTTTATATGTATAATACGAAAAACCCAAACGCTTTGTCATTCAAAATCTCGGCATAGATCCGGAGTACATGTATAAGCATCAGCAATAGAAATATTATCTATTTCCTGAGATACTTGATCAATATTCAGCTTTTTTAACAAGAATTAATAATTTTGTCATATCTTGTAGACTGAGGAACTCGGGCTCGGGGATTAATTCAGCACTAAATCCGAGTAATACAGAACATATAAACCGGTTATTTAGAGGTAAGTTTGTGAAGGTAAAATTAGGTTTTTCAGAGTAAAGTTCAGTTCCTGGGAAGTACGTGTGGGTGATTGAATTTGTGTAGTGTTGATCTCCTGATAAGTATGTGTGAGTGATTAAATTTGTGTGTTGATTACATTTCTGATACGTATGTGTGTGTGAGTTGTATGACTGAATTCGTGTGTAGGTTAGGCTTCTACAGTAAAAAGGTATACTTTTTTAAAGTCTTTAAACAACATTATTTTTTGTGTTTTAGGTAGACAACCGGACCCAGACATCATTCATGTACTTAGCCTTACGCTGTCGAGCATCACATTTGTATGTTCAGTCGCCAGCACATCAAGTTACCACAAACTTTCAGATTTTCTCATTCGATTTTGAACTTAACCATCAACATTTTAAGGTTTAAAATCGTTTGGAGAAATTTGACAGTTTCGTGTAGCTTGAGCTGCTGGCGACTGTACATAGTTTGTACAAAGGATTTTTCTGTTCCTTTCTTCTTGTCTGTTTATATAATGTGTGTACATAAATGGTTAAATAAATAAATATTTTCATTTACCGTTTACACCTAAAACAAGTTGTAAAGACTAGATACATACACAACACAATAAACAACAAAACACACACAAAGACACACACAAACACACACAACAAAGAACAGAAGAAAAGAGAAGTACATAATAAAGAGTATTCTATTCTATTCTATTCTATTCTATCAAATAAAAAAATAGTTACATTAACATCTCTGTAACAACGTCGGTTGCAACGTGCCACGATGCGACAGCGTATCGTGTGTATGTGTTTTGGCCCCTATTGATAAAACCTTCACATGTTTATACATACTCATAATCATAGCGGAAGTAATAGTAGATAGCAGTGTCTTAATCACGGGCGCTTTTTTGAATCCCGAAAGCAACGAAGTATTCTAGGGTCCCCGCGCAGCGAGGGAGCTGGAAACTAGAATCCAAAAACAAAAAACATTTGATTAATTGTTTTTAGTTTTTTAAACTACATTTTATTTTATTTCTTAGGACTGATTTTTTTCCAGCCAGATAATTTTTATCTGATGAATACAGAGGTTCGAACATTTTTCTATGGAAGCTGGCATACCAGCCGCAGCCATTTTTTTTTTCAAAGTGTCCGATGATAGTGGTATAAAGGGTAAGGACAAGATAATTTTTTAGTTTTCAATATTTTTTGGGAAGTAGGTTGTATGGTTTTTTTTTAACATGACAACATTACACTGGATTTCCTCGAAGGGTTAGCCAGAGATAAGACCAAAACCTACCTACCTACCCTGGTCAAAGGTAAGTTTAGGAGGAGGGGAACTTGAATGCCACAACCAGAACCAGCATACAAGCCATATTTTTAAATTAAAATATAGTTTAGAAACAAACAAACACGCTGTCAGTTTTTATGGATGCACTTAAAGTACAAAATAGTTTAATTATTAATTATGTTTAATTATGTATGAAGTTGCTTAGTTTAAAATAGCGTGTGATAGTGTTTGTATTCTCAGATTTTCTTACAAACAACCAATTTACACACATTCAGGTGAACCTAATTTGAACGTGTTAAAAACGTACATCATGTAGATAGAGAAACATCGAAGGTTTAGGTTCAGGTAAATGATGAGTATTTAATTGGACACCAATTAACTAAAAGGGTATCCATGAGATAAAGTGTCCACATTTCGCCCTTTATATAAGTTCCTAATTCAGACTTCAGGCTGCTACTGAGAAATTCATAATGGTAAAACCCAATCATACTTTTTCTGACCCTGGGGGGTTGGAACCAGGGTCTAAGAGGTTCCCTTGTTCGGTAGTCGACCAATAGCCCACCAAGGTACTAACAGCTCCGATAATAATCTGATAAAGTAATTAAAAAACAGAGTTGATTAAATCGAGAGGGTGAGGTAACATGAGTGCGGGGCTCTAGGTAAAAACAAAACAGATTACCACAAAATGTTTTATTTTCCAAACTGTAACGCCCAGCAATAGCTAAAACATATTTTATGTAATGAGAAAGAACAGGTGGCCTGATGTTTTTTTAATGATCGCCTTCACCAAAATTTTTCATTGGGTTCGTACTAAAATCACCACGTTCTAAATGAAATACAAAATTGCGTATTCACACGAATATTAAATTTCGATAGATTTCTTTTCTTTTGTTCCCACACAAAAATTTGCCATGCCCACATAGGTGGTAACCTAATACGTGGTATGTACGTATATATAGACATCGCATCCAGTATGATGGAGCTTCTCGTTTTTAAACAAAACCGAAGCCATAGAATGAAATCCAGGGATCACCATTCGCTGGACTTAAATTACCCATCGTACATTTCACCCGCCAGGTTTACGTTACGTGAGACTTTGTAATTAGTTCCCGTGAACGTAAGAGAAGTGAATTAATAAAATTCCCCACCCTAACGGGCTCTTACGGCCGGAGAAAATAAAATGTAGGGGACCTCTAAAATATGAGCCATCTGAGAATTCCCCGAGCCTACTCATTTGTTAAATGAGAAAGTTTTGAAATACAAAGGGTATTGTTTTAATCAAAGACATTATAAACTTGATTATTATGAGCAGTGATTTCCATTGTGACCCTCTGTTATTTATTAGAACGTATATGCTTGGAAAATAAATTAGTCCTTGAGAAAAAAGCGAAGACTAAAACGAACAAAACCGTGTTAGTGTAGTGAATAAATAATAGTGACAATGACACACATATACAAACTGTTTATAATATTATATCAGACTCTAAGAAAGTGGAACGGACTTGTGTATAGTACAACCAACACTATTCTAAGTTTTAAAATACGAGGGCGGGTCAATAAGTCCGTGACTTTTGGAATAAAACACAGATTTTTTGATAAAAAAATAATTTTATTTTTCAACGTAGTCTCCCTTGAGCTCTATACACTTTGTCCAACGCTTCTCCAATTTTTTTATCCCTTCCAAAAAAAATGATTTGTCGAGGTCCTCAAAATAGGCCTTTGTTTGCGAGATGACTTCATCATTGGAGTCAAATCTTTTTCCACCAAGCCATTTCTTCAGGTTTGGGAACAAGAAGTAGTCGCTCGGAGCCAAATCTAGAGAATAGGGCGGATGAGGGAGCAATTCATAGCCCAATTCATGGATTTTTGCCATGGCAATTGCACATGTGTGCACCCTTGCATTGTCTTGGTGGAAAAGAACTTTTTTCTTGGCCAAATGAGGTCGGTTTTTTTTCAAATCGTCATTGAATCGGTCCAATAAGTTGGCATAATATTCCCCATTGATTGTTCTTCCCTTATGAAGGTAGTCAATGTGGATTATCCCGCGTGCATCCCAAAAAACAGTCGCCATAACTTTATTGGCTGACAAACCCACCTTGGCCTTCTTCGGCGCCGATTCACCCTTAGAAACCCACTGTTTTGACTGTTGTTTGGTCTCTGGTGTGTTGTGATGGATCCATGTTTCGTCCACGGTTACAAAACGGCGCAAAAACTCCTCCATATTGCGATTAAACAACGCCAAACCTTCCTGTAAAGTTGTTACACGATTGCGTTTGTGGTCGACTGTGAGCAAACGCGGCACCCATCTTGCGGAAAGCTTTCTCATGCCCAAGTGATCATTCAAAATTGAAACCACTGAGCCATGCGAGATCCCTACGGCTTCCACAATCTCTCGCACTTTCAATCTTCGGTCGGCCAACACCATATCGTGAATTTATTCGATTGTTTCGGGTGTAGAGACCTCAACTGGGCGTCCAGGACGTTCGGCATCTTCAGTGCTTGTACGGCCACAACGAAATTCAGTAAACCACTTTTTTACCATTGAAATCGATGGTGCAGAGTCCCCATAGTATTTATCAAGCTTAGCCTTGGTCTCGGTAATGGTTTTTTTTCGCAAGAAATAATGCTTAATAAGCACACGAAATTCACTTTTTTCCATTTTCTCCTCAAATTAGTGAGTATTCTGATAAAAATAGCTGTCAAACACAAACTAACTGACGCAGCAAGTTTAAATTTTGACAGGAGTCAACTGACAGATGCCTGTTGACAGGAGCAGTGTTGCTGTTTCAGTAAAGAGGTCAGAAATTCAAAAAGTCACGGACTTATTGACCCGCCCTCGTATGTTGTAGGTTGTCTTTCAAAATCAAAATATTTTATTACACATAAAATATCAATATTATTTATTATTATTTTATTACTTGGGCACTTATGAAACGTCAGAAGCTAGGTGCACAGTTCCAATTGGTTGTTTCTGTTTTTTTTTTTTTTTTTTTTTTTAAACCTAAACTCGCGGCCAATAAACTGGAATCGGTCACAAAAACATAGTCACGTTATGATTTTTGTGTATCTATAGATACTGGAGGATGTTAATCCTACATCAAGATTTCACCAAGGCATGTAGGTTCTTACTCTTAAGCCGTCATAAAAGCTAACTTTGAAACAGCGAAAAAATAAGTGCTTATAGTACAATTGTTTTCTAATGTCCCTCGGGAATCATCGCATTGCCGAATACAAACGAATGCTAATTTCCATGTGTATCAATTATTAGATTTATCTTCTATAATAATTAGAATTCAGAACTAAATACTTTATTGTTGTTTTCTTTTGACGTAACAAACAATAAAGTACTTACTTGAATTCAAATTATTAGACACGATAAAATAATCTATTAATTGATGGACATGGAAATTAACATTCGTTTGTATTTGGAAATGCGATGATTCTCCAGGGACATGAAGAAAATAGTTGTACTGTACTTAGAAATCATTATGCAAGTATTTAAAAAAAACTAGATTAAGATTTTCTTAGATTTTGTTTGGCGTACAAGATCTACCCTATTTAGTATAGTGATACTAATACTATACATATATTATTAAAAAACAATGTCGGTTTTCGTGTCTGTCTGTGTAACCCAACTCAAAAACTCAAAGCATTATATCAATTAAACCATTCACAGGTACCTTTTGAATTATATAGGAGACAAACAGTCAGAAAGATGAAGTTAGTTGCCCATTCCAAGGCGTAGTAGGTGCCTATCGAGAAGAATGGGCAAGAAAACCCATGGACACTCTTTTAAATCAAAATATTTTTACAAAATATTGGTTACATCACTGTTTATATATTTATTTCACAATTGATTTTATGCGGCTTTCACCATCATTTAGAGAATTTATTCCGGAAAGTTTATGTATATCTGTCATGATATTATTTGACATACTTATATGTCAGAAATACGTTAAATCAATCGTTTGACTTTGACTAATCGGGACGCCAGCGCCTCCAGGCGGCGCTTGACAGAGTCTACAACATAAAGCTCGAGCAGAGTTTAAGCAGAGTTTAGTTGGCCGGTGGCGGTCAAGCAGTGAACACTTTTAGAAACTGTCGCACGTTTTGTATAGTTGTGAGTTGTACCTATAGTGTGTGATTCGCTAGTGTGACTAATTTGTTCTGAATTATAATGGATTTTAACTGCAACCGGTTTTTCTACTAAGCAATAACAAACACTTCCCATAGTACGCCCACAGTAATTAAAATATAGTGTTGTTTTTTTTGTTTGGGTCAAATGCATGTCCCGCTCTGGGCGGAGCTGAAAGACGTGTCAGACTCTTACTGACTAAAACCCACCCGTGTTCCTTCAATTGCCTGTGCACCAGGACTACGGTAACTCTTTCGAACAATCCGCGACCCCGGCAGGCATTGGCCCTATCGGACCCTGTCAATTATGCTGACGTCTCTTTGAGGCGCGCATGGAACACAACAAGCCCTCGACCCGGGCCTGGTCCTTACCGGACGGCGAGCTGCCTATTGCTCGCCGTACGCAAGTCCACGCCTACGGTGGCCAGGACTCGGCTATTAACTCCCGACGCCCAGGGTGTCTCCTCCTGCGGTGACTAGAGGCGTGAGGGCGCTACAATTGCCTCTCCCTCATGCGCTTCGCCTCCTCCTTCGCGAGAATTACTGCTTCGCCGAAGGAGGTGACTGCTTCCCATTCCCTCTCGCTCCATACCATGGCCTGAACCAGGGCCGGACGCGAGAGATCGCCGCCGCCGATCGCCGCCACGAGGACACGGCGGTGCTCCACCCAAGCCGGGCAGACCTCCACCGTATGCTCCACCGAGTCCTCCGGTCGATCCACACAATGACAACACCCGGGCGTTTCCTCCCGCCTTATCCGAAACAGGAACCTCCCGAAACAGCCATGTCCGGTGAGGACCTGCGTCAGGCGGAAGGTGAGGATGTCGTAGCGCCTCTCAAGCCACTCCTCAAAGAGGGGACTTACCGCCGCAATTGTGGCGTGCCCAGCACTGGGTTGCGACAGTCGTACTCTCTATGCCGCCATGAGATCCAAATCTTATCAAATTAATTGTTGGAATTCAAGTGAGCTACCTACCCTGTATATCTTATATTTACAACAGAAATCAGGATATTTTTACATGTTGTCATAGCACCGATTCGAAGCAAGGGCGGGTGGCTAGTCAAAACTATTAGAATAAAGAGAAAAGATTAGATTTTTGTATGTTTGTTTGTTACGCTTTCACGCTAATACGGCTGAACGGATATGGATAAAATTCGGTACATAGGTAGACTATGATCTGGATTAGGACATAGGAAATCTTTATCCCGATATTCCCACGACATCAAGACTTATGCGGGTGAAACCGCGGGGCGCAGCTAGTACGTAATAAAAATAATTTACATAATTGTTCCGTGTGTCATAACTAGAATATTATTATAAATAGCTTCTGCCCGTGACTTTCAACGACCCGTGAAACTTCTTGTCCCCTCGGCCCACACTGTCAAAATCGCATCGCCTGCCCGCGCTTTTTCGCTTAGCATTCTATTTTTTTTTATTGTTGCACGGCTCCTTAGGGTTTTAGTGTGATGTTATATATAATTATATATAGGTACATGCCTATAGCCTTCTTTAAGAATTGGGCTATCAAATACAAAAAAAAAAAAAACAAATCCGACTGTAAGTTTCTGAGATTAGCGCGTTCAAACAAACTACGAAACAAAAAACAAACAAACTCTTCAGCTTTATTATTTAGTAAGTATGTATATATCGAAAGTTATAAAAAGAGAATGCCATTAGGCCGTACCAACTTGCGAGGAAGCGGGTCATAGATATAGATGCTGGTCATCATCGGCGACCGTCCGAGAATTGTTAACGAAATTGAGGCATCTCCAAAAATACTCATTATACTACATACATACTTATAAAATAAGTTACTCAGGTAAAAAAGAGAAAAAAAGTAAGTAAAAAATCGTTTTAAAATCAAGCTTTTATTGAATTAAAAAGAACTAAATAAAACTTACGTTAACATAAAACTTCAATATTTTCTAAGCTTGTGGCTTATCTTAAAGTGTAAGAAAGACGTTCACGCCACAAGCTTTTAAGAAAATATTAAAGTTTTATGTCAACGTAAGTTTTAATTGTTTTTAGTTCAATAAAAGCTTGTTTTTAAAAAGATTTATTACTAACTATTTTGTACTTTTTTAGCATTAGAATTTATTTAAATATCCGTTACATCATCTTCTCTTGAAAGGAACTTGTAAAAACAAATCCAAAGAACCCAAACGCGCCTTTATAGAAGTCATGGTGTGAAGCCATCCGAGTTGCACTATCCAAGTCATGCCACACTTTAGAACGGGCTATCATCATAATTTAATGAATACTTATACAATATTTCGTGCCTGTGCTGTTGACCACTGAGGAGTTCCCTCGTATGGTGCCAGTCCTGGGTGCAGCAGCCAGATTATGGTAAACTTTAGAACGAGCTATCATAATTTTTATGCGTAAGTATATAAAATTTTGTGTCTCTGCTGTTGACCGTTGAGGAGTTCCCTCGACTGGAGCCAATCCTGGGTGCAGCAGCCAGGTCATGGTAGACTATAGAAGGAACTACCATAATTAAATGCGTATATTGAATGTCGTGTCTGCACTGTTGTCCGTTAAGGAGATCCTTCGTCTGGAGCCAATCCTGGGTTTAGAATCACAGGTTATGCATCATAAATATCGCACCTCCGCTCAAATAGTGTCATTACTCAAAAAAGCAAACTTTCGAGAAAAAGGCGTTTGGAATTTATTATAACTTTCTTTTTCACTTTTCGGGTCTTAAATCGAAAATTAACGAAATTAGCGCAATAAGTTTTTTATAAACTTGCAATGGTTTTTGAAGCTCTACAAAATGGTGTATTATGTATACTGAAAACACGACAAAACATTTTTTTTTTTGAGTTGTGACACTTTAATGATAAAATAAAACAATAATTTTCTCTGTTCTTTAATAACTTTTTTAGGAATTTTTCGTCCAGATGTTTTTTTATAAAGAAATCCTGAGTGTCACAGAATTTGGTTATCTCATTTTATCCTTGATGGCGATTTCTATCTAAATTAGATTCTTGTGTAGTTGATGGCCGGTCTTCGCGAATGTCTTCACTTGGCTTTGCACTAGGTGACAATGATAACGAGCTGGATGAGAATGAATTTGACCTGGATGAGGATGAACTGGAGCTGGACGATGAATAACTCGAAGTACTCGATGATGATGGTGATCGGCAATAAGGAACGACCTTATTTTTGTTACTCTTTTTATGAGCAGTGTCGTAATTTTGATCTTTAATTGAATCATCTGTTTCTTCACCCCAAGTTAAGTAATCTTGCATACGTTCTTCGTTTTCATTATTAGGGACATTCTACAGGCAAATTACAAATATTTATGGAAGTTTCGTATAAATAAATATTTTCTTTATTTAAGCTGTCATTCATCGGTTCTAAATAATTTTTTTGGGTAGGTTCTGGTATAAAAGTTGATTTATTTGTTTCTTGATTATGCTGCCCGTTAAGCTTCAAGCACAGGGACATTGTATTACAACCACTTTTTTTTTTTTTTTGTCTTTTGGAAATCATCAAATAGCCTCTCCCGGTTTGGGCGGAGCGGAAGGGCGTGTCAGACTCTTACTGGCTAAAACCCACCCGTGTTCCTTCAGTTGCCTGTGCGCCAGGGCCACGGTAACTCTTTCGAACAACCCGCGACTCCGGCAGGCATCGGCCCTATCGGACCCCGTCAATGATGCTGACATCTCTTTGAGGCGCGCGTGGAACACGACGCGCCGTCGACCCGGGCCTGGTCCTTACCGGACGGCGAGCTGCCCATTGCTCGCCGTTCGCAAGCCCGCGCCTTCGGTGGCCGGGAGTCGGCAATCGACTCCCGACGCCCAGGGTGTCTCCTCCTACGGCGACTAGGGGCGTCAGGGCGCAACGATCGCTTCACCCTCACGCGCTCCTCCTCTTCACGAGCATTACTGCTTCGCAGAAGGAGGTGACGGCTTCCCATTCCCTCTCGCTCCGTACCATGGCCTGGACCAGGGCCGGACGCAAGAGATCGCCGCCAGTATTACAACCACCTGGGACAATAAAAACATTAGATTAATTAAAAAAATTAAAAAATATTGTTCTCAACTAGATACATAAACAATATTAAAATCCGTCTTAACATTGCTTAAAACAGTGACACATTCGATACAGATCAGTTTTAATTGAGAATACAAATAGTTTTCTTACTACTTTAACTTTATCTAGACACAGAACACTATGAGTATTGTCAAAAAAAAACGGATTTTTGACTAGCGTTAATCACATATACTATCATAACTCGAGACATATCAGTTTTATTGTGAAAGAAATAAGAATTTTGACTTACCATAATTACATAATTTGTCATATATCGACACTGTTCACTTTTATTGAATAGAGGCACAGATAGTTTTCAATTGACTCATCACATGTGCCGACATAAATCGACAAATAACTCTTTATACAATATTTAGGTAGACGACCACCTCGCGCAAGCCAAGAGGTGACACTATATATGTTTGGTATGACATAACTTTCATTTAACACAAGCTGACCCGACAGACGTTGTCCTGTCTAAACTATGAATGTCATTTGTCGTTTGGTTTTAGTTTTGACTATTGACTAAAAGTAAAACAATCGACTCATTTGTCAACCGATCCATCTGTGTTTAATGATATTTGCAGCGCGCATTCTGTCAATCGCTGACAGTTATTTCAAACAACTGACAGTTATGTAAAATTAATATTTACGTTAAGTATTCTTAAATTTTCTAATTTTCTTCGCAATTTTTTCTTTTTTTTCTTTTATATTTCCTTCTCCTGACAATAACGAACACAACAACAACAACAAAAAATAGTGAAATCGGTCCAGCCGTTCACGCGTGATGGCGTGCCCAAGGGAAATAGGGATTCATTTATATATGTTACGGGTAATGCTAGAAGTTGGAGTAAACCTAGGTTTACCCGGGTTGACTTAGTACTACCCAAGCTTCTTGGGTAAAGTCCGAATAATAAGTAAAATAAATTTTAATTCGGGGTTTACTCATACTCACCTAGGTCTACCCAACTCTGGCTGGGTAATGTTAGGTGTTGCGTAATTTTCGAGCCCATGGCGCAAATCACGGGGGCCCGCGTTCCCCCGCGCCGCTTGCACCTGCCCGCGTTTCCCCGCCCGCGCCGCTTGCTTAGTGACAAAATGGCGACCGAACAGAGTGCACGTACTTTTCGAGAGCGTTTTGATACAAAATTTCAAGAGTTATTATCAACGAAAGGGTTAAATTCTTTTTACTTCAGTAACGAACAGTATTTGGAAATAATTAATTCGGTGAAAAGTGCAAAAGAAGCTAAATCGAAAACTACTTTACAATACCGGCGATTGAAGCGTTTTGATTTGTGCTCGGTAAGTGGCGTCGAGAAACTGATTGCTCCTCTATCTTCAAGTGAGACAACAATTAAATATTATGTGACCAACGATGAGATGTTCGATATTTTGCATGAAACTCATTTGGCTGTTGGACATGCAGGAAAACATCGAATGGAAAAAGAATGTAAAAAAAAATATAAAAATGTTACTCAAGAAGTAATAAAATTATATTTACGACTATGCGAACCATGCCAAAAAAAGTTAAAGTCTGCCAAAAAAGGAATTGTTGTCAAACCATTGCTGTCAACAGAAATGAATAGTCGCTGTCAAGTAGATTTAATTGACATGCAGTCTAACCCTGACGGCGACTTCAAATTCATAATGGTCTATCAAGATCATTTAACAAAGTTTGTACAGCTGCGCGCGTTAACATCTAAACGAGCCGTAGAAGTCGCTTATAAGCTTTTGGACATATTTTGTATTTTTGGCGCACCTTCAATTCTTCAATCAGACAATGGCCGCGAGTTTGCAAATCACGTAATAGAAGAGTTGTGCTCGATGTGGATCGGTCTGAAAATAGTACATGGCAAACCTCGCCATAGTCAGTCTCAAGGTAGTGTAGAAAGAGCAACTCAAGACGTACAAAATATGCTTATGACGTGGATGAACGACGAAAATTGTAAGCGTTGGTCAGAAGGTTTGAAGTTTGTACAGTTAATGAAAAATAGGGCATTCCACGATGGAATAAAACGAGCTCCTTATACCGCCATGTTCGGTAGTGATGTCAAGGTGGGTTTAGCGTCGTCTTCTCTTCCAAAAGAAGTTATTGCCAGTATTCACACTGAGGAAGAGCTCGAGAAAATGTTGACGGAATTTACTACCGGGGCAGAATCCAGTCCAGAACCCCAAGAAGAGGGACCGGAATCTAGACAAGAATCTCAAGAAGATTTATTTAATGTAGAGCTGGAATCACAGAATGACCACTTAAAGAACAAGGAGATGAGAAACGAAATCGAAACAGAAGTTTTAAATACAAAAGAAGGTGAAAGGGAAGTTTTACTAGAAAGAAGTTCAGAAGAAATGGCCAAAAAGAAAGACGAAATGGAGTGTTGTAGATGTATGAACCCAGGCACAAGTACACAAGAAATAAACTTGTGTGAAATTTGTACTACTCAACAAAATATAAATGAACATAGATTATCTGCCCGATTGAGCTTAGAAAATCAAGCTAAAAAAATGAAAGCTTTATCTAATTTAAAATTTCCTCCATGTTCTGTTGGAGATACGGTAAGAGTCCAAATACCAGATGTCGATAGAGGAAGAGGCGAGTTTCGGAACGTGCTTATGGCAGTTGTAGAAAAAGCTGATGATCTGTATAGGCTAGGAAACGAACGTGGTACTATTGAGGAAATGTTCTCAAGGAATCAGTTTTCTGTGTGTCATAATAAACTGATTGATATCGAAAATATATCACCAGAAAAAAAAAGCTTACGAGAGCTTGCAAATGAACAGTCGCTTTCAGGAGGCCAGGGTTATAAAAGGTGTAATTGCAAAACAAAATGTGCTACAAAGAAGTGTTCATGCAAAGCTGCAGGAAAATTTTGCAATTCAAAATGTCACAGTAGTTTATCTTGCTCAAATAAATAATTTCAATTTTAATAACAAGTACTTTGAACTAATTGTCATACAAACTTTTAATATGTTTATGCTATTAAATATATAATGTTTCAGCCCGCTATTAGTTTTTGCTCTTCAAGCGATTACGTTCGCCTTTGTATGTTTTTTAAATAATAAAAGTTTAAAATGCCCTTGGATTTTCATTTCACTAATTAATAAGACAAATTTTTAACATTACCCAGCCAGAGTTGGGTAGACCTAGGTGAGTATGGGTAAACCCCGAATTAAAATTTATTTTACTTATTATTCGGACTTTACCCAAGAAGCTTGGGTAGTACTAAGTCAACCCGGGTAAACCTAGGTTTACTCCATCTTCTAGCTTTACCCGTAACATATATATCTTTCTCTTTTTCTTCTTTCTTTATCTTTCTTTCTTTTTCAATTTTATTTTTTATTTATTTTTTAGCTTTTAGTGACACTAGCGTCATCTAGAGGTAAATAATTAAACCATACGTATGACACTCTCTGAGATAAGATTTTGAAGTTTTCTGAAACGAATGGTACAATAGACGAGTTTTTCAAATTTTTTGAGTTGTGACATTATTTGAGCGGAGGTGCGATACGCATTTTCATCCAAAATAAGCGTGTGTGTTTCAATTCAATCGGTAGATAACTGATTTAAAATTCAGTTGCAAGATTCTACCAGGACAAACATACATACATTGCAAGTTAAAAAATTAATATAAAAAAAAGCTTGTAAAATGATAGTAAGCAAAAATAATGAAAGTGATGAACAATTACTTTAGTCCGAATTACGTAATTTTAAAATATGAAACCGTGCATCTTGCATCCGTTTTCACGAAAATTCACTCAGTTTAATTTTACGGTCTTTAAATAATATGACTGCTGGGCAAAGGTCCCCATGACTTGCAGTTATTTTGGTTAAACTAACGTCGACCCACGTTAGCCATTGCTTGTTGAGTTTGTCCAGCTCATCTCACCATCCCCTACGCGGTGTACTGCGACGCCTTATGTCCACCTACTACCATTTTAGCCTAAAGGCTTACGACCAGTCCCAGAGAATCTAAAATAATATTTCCAATAAAATGCAGCCATCAGGGTCGACAAAAACAACAATTTTAAAATCTAAAATCATAACTCCATTTTACATACTCCAGACAAACAACAGACATTCGGACGGGCAGATATTAATTAACTTCAGAATTCGAATGTCCGTCCTAACCTAACCAACAGTAGCAATTAGCCGTGGGCATATTTGCAATCTGATACTGGAAGTATTGTAACCGACAACTGTAACCTTGTTCCGTGTACTGTACGTAAAGGAAATTAGTATGCAACTGCTGCATTGGATACACTACATTAGTTAAACGCGCCTGAGTTCTTTATTATCTAAAGAAATACGCAGGTAGGATCTAATCGTAGATATCGTAGGTATTTACAAGGCAGATGTCAGTGGAAACGCCGGGAGGGACGCCCTGTTCTGTTCGGTGATGTTCTTCAGAAAGATCAGGTGTGTAGTACTCGCAACAGGCATGCATTTATGATCAGATCCAGACCAGATAGGGATGTGTATGGATCGTAGCAGGTGGCGTTCTGGAGTTTGTGTATTTTCTTAATTCCAGCGGTGTTCTGTCTCGATACTAATGGGAGTTTCTCGCGGCTTTCTCTTCTTTATTAGAATACCAACTGGTAAAGGAACCACACCTGCACCCTATTGCGTATCGCATTTTAATCACAATCCAATAGATTTTGATGGAAATTGCTAAGCCTCATTTATAATATTTAATGAATGATAAATATAATATTTATTTCTCTAAATTAGTTTATTAATAATCTATTGATTCATATATTGAAAAAAATTGTCTGCCCAACACCGTAGGTAATTAACGCAAAGAATGTTGTCGAACTGTCAAAATTAAAGGTCATTTTAAGTGTGTAACGCAATGAGGGCTATCGCGCTTGAGTTCGCCACTAGAGGCGCTAGTGTAGAGTAAGGTCTCTAGATGTCAAATGTACTGAACGTTCAGTTTGCGGGATTTTTTATCACGGATTTTTACTAACGATTCATAATAATTGTTGTAATGGTTGTGCCATTCCTGATTAATTATGGCTTAAGATCTTATGTAAAAAGTTAGGATCTAATTCGGTAGCACTTGAAGGAAGAATAATATTTGTCTGCTTCATGCTTGCCAATTTTAGGAACATTATAATCAAAATATTCATTTGAAGTTTTAAAATGTAATGAAACATAATATGAATTTATGGGTACTTAAACATATCCAAAACATCAAATAAAGGTAGTGGCTGGACCTTACTCCCCAGTGGCGCCAACTGGTGAGCACAAAAACGATAGCCCCCATTGCGTAGATTATTTATATAATTGCAATTGTAATTGATTGAGTAATGCTGAAGTCAGATTTTAGTATTGGTTGAAAGGTACGGGTGCATTTTAATTAAGTACTAACATACATTTTAAGATTCTAGACTTTGCCTCCAAACCCCTTGCAGTTGGTTACGTGCAACATTGGTGTATGTTTAAACCACATTTCAACTTAACTTTGTAGTTTTAAAAGTGTTCTCCCATACATCGGTATACGTCACTGTCAATTATCCAACTGCAAATGTAAGTAAGTACCTACCTAATGAATCGCAAAAAAATGTATATGAGATAAAACTACAAATTAACGATTTTTGGAATTTTTCCTTTACTGTGAGACCTTGCTTCTTGCCAAACATGATTCTAGGTCAGCGGGAAGTACCTACTCTATAGGTTTAGGTTTATTTGCGAGTATCAAAATAGTTATGTATGTTGCATAAATGGCAGAATTTTTTATTTTGACTTATGCCTCCTCTACACGTCGACAGACGCGTCCGCGGACATCGACGGATGCATCAGCAGATGGATTACCACAAGCCGACCACAAGTCTGTAGGTCGTTCAGTCTGTGTTAATTCTCGACAGCCGCAACAAGCGCGCACGCAATATAAAAAAAATGGATGTTGAGACCGTAGCTGCCGTAGCAGTATTATTATTATTATTTTGTAGTACTTATTTTTTGGATTCCACAGGCAGTTTTCTGTTTGATACAACTCAAGGAATTTAAATATTTGGTCTGTGCTCATATTAGCCATTTCAGCGATCGAGATTAACAAACGAGAAAGAAAACTGCAAGAAGCACGCGTGCACTCTCATTCGCAACTCCGATAATATTGATGCGTCGTTAGACGTGTGGGCAGACGCCGGGCGCTCGCGCTGAAACCCTTTGATGCGTGCCACAAAAACCGACAAAAACGGATTGGTGGCAGACGCATCTGCCGACGTTAAATACCTACCACAGAAGAGCAAATTCCCCCGTCTACACGTCGGCGGACGCATCCGCAAATGACATTTGCTGACGCATCTGTCAACATGTAGAGGAGACTTGGTTGACTTTTTTAGAGCTCCAAGAGACCGTAGACGTATTTGATATTAATTTCTACTTGATACCTCCAAGGGTTTCTGAGAAAAAAGGTCTTGACAGACAGACAGACAACAAAGTAATCCTAAAAGGGTTCCGTTTTTTCCTTTTGCGGAACGGAACCCTAAAAATGCATTAGTATTAGCTTTCTTTGTTTAGGTGCACACCAAACTGTTTTACCGTGTATATCGGAAATCCGAAATCTGTATGACTAAGACGAAGCCACAATGGTGTATTTCGTTTCATTGTTCGGTACCTGTCAAGCCAAATTAAAACGATTCCGCGAGGCATGAGCTTTGTTTGTGGATATTACATGATTTATACCGGATACTCTCACCATTCATTGTTACACGGTACCTAAAGACCAACTGTTTTTGTTATAATAGGCTTTTTTCCAGTACCTTCTGACTTTCTGCAAGAATTATTGAAAGGCATGCAGCTGAGAAGAATCAAATCAAATGAAATCAAACTCAAACTCAAACTCAAAGCATTTATTTCAAATAAACCAATTACAGGTGCTTTTGAATTGTCAAAGGGTCAGTCAGTCAGAAAAGTGAAGCTAGTTGCCCATCCCAAAGCGTAGTAGGTACCTATGGAGAAGAACGGGCAAGAAACTCCATGGACACTCTTTTAAATCAACATATATATACAAAAAACAAAAAACAACATCAAAATATTTTATTTCACATAAACCAACATGGGCACTTATGAAACGTCAGAAGCTAGGTGCACGGTTCCAATTGGTTGTTTCCTATGGAGAAGAGCAAGAAACTCCACGGTTACCCTTTTAAAAAATAAGGGTCTTTTACAATGTTTCCAATTACAGTGTTGATAGAACTGAGAGGACAGTGTAGGCCTGTCAACAAGTAACAGGTACTCAACAAAATATAAAAAGGTCCACAAATCTATAGCCTACAAGTTAGATCTACAACGTTCTCACATTCAGAAAATATAGAAGAATCTATATAAAAATAAAAGCCTATTTAGACCAAATGACATGATTGCCATTACAACTGTAACAAATCGGAATCAAAATCATATACACAAAAGCCAAAAATAAGGAGTTGAAATAAGAATCCGAGGTATATAATGTCAAATAATGATATTATGTCAAAGAAGTAAGTAAAAAGAAACAAAAAGCTTCGTAATTTGGGACCAGTTAATAGACATTTACTTAGTCGCCGCAGGAGGAGACACCCTGGGCGTCGGGAGTCGATCGCCGACTCCCGACCACCGTAGGCGCGGGCCTGCGGACGGCGAGCAATGGGCAGCTCGCCGTCCGGTAAGGACCAGGCTCGGGTCGACGGCGCGTTGTGTTCCAGGCGCGCCTCAAAGAGATGTCAGCATAATTGACGGGGTCCGACAGGGCCGATGCCTGCCGGGGTCACGGATTGTTCGAAAGAGTTACCGTGGCCCTGGCGCACAGGTAACTGAAGGAACACGGGTGGGTTTTAGTCAGTAAGAGTCTGACACGCCCTTCCGCTCCGCCCAGAGCGGGAGAGGTCATTTGATGATTCCCAACCAAAAAAATAAAAAAAGGGTAGCCACATGTGCAGAAGGAATTATTGCCAAACTTCGTGGTCTTCAACGTAGTCTATAATGTTATATTAGGTCCTTACATAAGAAATTGATGTTTTATAGAACTGGCCACTTTGATCTCAAAAAGCCGGCGTTAGGTTAAGAATTCTAAATTCAAATTTATTTCAATTTAAAGCGTGTCTATTTGTGTTTTGAATGTAATAATTCATTTGTTTTTGCGCCATTTAATTTTGCTTTGACATGGTTCTGTGCTCAATATGGAAAACATAAAATATCGCATTATTTTCGAATACGAATTCCATCGTGGCACTAGCTCTGCAGAAACAGCTCGAAGGATTAATAATGTGTACGGAGAAGCCATTGTAAAAGAAAACACAGTACGTTTGGTTCCAACGCTTTTGTACTGGTAATTTTGACCTCCAGAACAAACCTCGTGGACGGGCAGAGACCCTAGTTGTCAATGAGAAACTGAAAGTGATCGTGGAAGCGGATCCATCTCAAACCACGTCAGAGTTAGCTACAGGCTTTGATGTGAGTGATAAAACCAGTTTGAATCATTTTAAACAAATTGGAAAAGTGAAAAAGCTGGTAAAATGGGTACCGCATGAACTAAGTGAAGCAAACCAACAAACACGAGTCGACTGCTGCGTCACGTTACTCAACCGTCACAATAACGAGGAGATTTTGAATCATATCATTACTTGTGATGATAAATGGATCCTATACGATAGTCGGAAACGCTCATCACAGTGGTTAAATCCAGGAGAACCGGCTGAATCCTGCCCCAAGCGAAAGTTGACCCAAAAAAAGGTACTGGTTAGCGTCTGGTGTTACCAGCGTTGCTGTCATCCACTGCAGCTTCCTAAGATCTGGTCAGACGATTACGGCAGATCTGTATTGCCGACAATTGGAAACTATGATGGAAAAGCTAGCCGTTAAACAGCCGAGGTTGGTCAACCGCTCTAGCCCACTGCTGCTTCAAGACAACGCTAGACCACACACTGCACAACAGACGATGGCGAAACTAGAGGAGCTAGAATTGGAATGTCTCCGTCACCCATCATACTCTCCGGACCTTGCTCCAACCGATTACCACTTTTTTCGGAATTTGGATAATTACTTAATTGAAAAAAAAAACAATTCAGATGAGGCAGTCCAAAACACCTTCAAAGATTTTGTTGATTCTCGCTCCCGCAATTTTTTCAGCAAAGGAATCAATGAACTCCCTATAAAATGGTAAAAGTGCATAGATCACGACGGTACGTACCTATTTTGATTGATTAATAAAAAAAAAAATTAAAAAAAAATAGTTTTACTTTTTCCATATTAAACATCAATTTTATATGTAAAGACCTAATAATATGCATTTTTGATAATTATACGTTTGATGTGGAAAAATGAAACAGAAATTGAAAACATATAGTGTGACTGACAAGATAAGAAATGAATAGATATATAAGAGGAATTTTGGAAGCACTAACTACTCACCGAGACTAATCAAAAGAGCCTCAACACAATAGACTTGAGTTGACTTAATTATTAATAATATTAACTATTATATATTAATAGTAAAATATTCTATTACTTGAATAACCCAAAAGCATGATCGTTGTATTTAGAGTCCAAATCTGATGAAAAACGGTAAAAACGCTATTGTACCAATAATAATCAGTTTGACCATAATTGGTACTCACCGTTTTGAAGGGTTCCAGTAATGAACACTTCATAAAAAAATAAAAATAAATTAAGCCGTGCAATTGTGTTGTTATTTGTATCCCAATCATCTTAACATACATTTCAATGATAAAACACAAAGAAAACACTATTCTTCATAGTAAAAACAACTCCGAAAAAGTACTCACCCCACTAAACAGATTCACAAGAATTTTTAACTTTGCGAAAGCTTTTTCTTCACATGGCCACCATTTTGAAATGGACGACATTTAGACGTCAAATGTCATTTTTGACAAGCTGAGTGTCTATGGTTTGTTGTTGAGTGTTGCCATTTTCCCTACAAAATTTGTGATTCTTATTTGAAAGGTTTATTTTCCAACTGACCATTATTGGAGCGCTTACCATTACTGGTGCAATTACCTTATGTCTGCTGTAAATTGTTGAGGATTTGGTTAGTCCATAGACTTTTGTGGCTGCAGAATTGTAGTGTCAAGTTTCGATAGTTTAGCTTTCAAGTCGATCGGGTGAGTGGAAGTAATAGTTATTTATGAAATTAGTCCGGTAAGTTGGTTTTTACAAACGAGTAGACGAATTTAAGCCCTAGGCTTTAGGCTTACCATAGTCACGAGTTTGTAAATATCAATTTCCGCACGTGTGTCATACAACGTTTTTCAACACATTTGCGAGAAAACAGTACAATATTAATATCGGATTCCTTGCTTGAACTCATTTATTTTTACTTTGTTTATAATTTATATCAGTCGGAAAGTCGCAACAATCTTTGACGTTTCTAATACGAAAATGGCGCGCATTGCAAATGGCGCCACGTACGCCTGGTAAAAATTAGAACTACATCTTTCGTCTCATTTTCTCTTTAGTATTGAAGTGAGACAAACGTATTGAGCAAAAGCGCTTCCAAGGAGGTTCGATTATTCATTCTCGTAATGTGAAACTCCTTGGTGTAGTTCTTATATATTTTTTAAGGAAATTAAAAATAAACCGTAAAGGATACGCACGGCGCTATACAACGGAGTATGCTGTAAAACAGGTACATAAGTGTGAGCACCTATTTTACCGCACGCTCCGTTGTATGGTGCGTAATTTTTAACTTTCGAATCATGTATACAGGCATCATAAATGCATTTTTTGAGCAAATGTGTTGCAAAATAAATTACAATTGTATGGCAGAAATCCTTACATTAATCAGAAAAGAGCTGATTAACTTTAAAATGGCTAAACAGAATTTCATGAAACATAGCTAAAAACTACACCCATGAAGGCCTTAGCACACCTTCGCCACGAAAATAATGATGGGAGAAACATTACTACATTATGTCGCGATTCGAGTAGCGGAACATCATGAGAGTCAGTTGAATTGCTCCCCATAATCGTTGTCAGCGCCCTCGAAAACCATGCCAATCTCTTTTATTCTATTACACATTGTAGAATGCAATTTAGAAATTTATTTTACAGTAACAAATTACTATATTATATCGGGTGCGCAGTAATAGTAGGGTTCGCTCGTTTTAGGATTGAGTTCGTTCAAGTGCGTGCCTCTTCCTCAAAATGTTGTGGTTGGCATCTAGTGTTACATGACCCGTCTGTACCTCGTTAAATCGATTCGATATTTAACAAGACTGAGTATATTTCTGGTCTTACGAGTACATTTGCGGACAAGTGCATTACTAACTGCGGAACATCGACATCACAACTGACTATTCTCCTTTACACGGATTCCAGTCGTGCCAAGAGTTCTGATAATTTAGTCTTAAACCTGCGATCAACTCAGACCCCCATGTAGAGACGATCGTTGTAGTTAAAATGACAGACGGCAAATAAATACATAAGAAAGGCTTTGTAAGGGATTTTAAGTTCATCTATCTATAAAAATAAAAACTTTTTGACAAAAAAAACAACCGACTTCCAAAAAATACACTACAAAGTGAAAAATAACTTTAATTTCGGAAGTCGGTGTCTTTGGATCTTTATTTTAGTTTTTTGCCACCGACTTCCGAAATTAAAGTTATTTTTCACTTTGTAGTGTATTTTTTGGAAGTCGGTTGTTTTTTTTGTCAAAAAGTTTTTATTTTTCACTTTTTAGTGGGTTAGACAATAATGTATCGCAGTTACAATAGCCTAATGTCAACTGCTCATCACCTTTTACAAAATATTTCGTTTCCCGATGCAAGGAATTGAGGAGTTTATTGTTGAGGACTCCCTTGGTAAAAACCAGAAGAACTGGAGCTGATGGTGAAGCCACCATCAGCTCCATTTCACCATATGCATCGTGGCAAGCATAAATTGCTTAGCAACCAAAGAAATAGCATTGCTAGAGATGACGCGATTACGCAATTTAAATTCAGTCTCAAATTGACGCATCAGTATGACTAGTAGGTAGTGGTTGCCCTATGAAAAACTTCAATCTTAATTGGGTATTACACTCGAGAGCAATGAATCCGGGTCACTTAAAGAATGTTAAAAATCTCGGAAACTAAAAATGATAGGTTAATGCAATAAATTGTATTTAATAGACAATGTAATACTCCTTAAATGAAAGTAAAAAATATATGAGTGACCATACATTTTATTAACACAAAATTACATAAAGAAAAAAACTGCTGATCTCTCCTTAAAACAAAAATAGGAAACATGAAATTTTTGAACTTTATTACGATTTTCTTGAATTTTAATACTTCGTATTGCCTCCTCGTGCTTCCATTACTGCGTTTACGCGGTTATAATGAATATAGAGCACTATCAACATGGTTTATGTACCCACATAAATGACAGATTACAAACAAAAGCAAAACCAAATGCTGTAATTTCGTAGTTCCATCTTCGAAAGTGGCCCTTTTTCAAATTTGATTTTTTTATGATATAACTTTACAATAACTAAGAAGTTTTAATACCTTCATTTAAGGAGTATTACATTGTCTATTAAATACAATTTATTGCATTAACCTAGCATTTTTAGTTTCCGAGATTTTTAGGATTCTTTAAGTGACCCGGATTCATTGCTCTCGAGTGTATTTTTGTACGACCTGAATATTTTGGAATATTGAACCGTATGAAGTAAGCCCAACAAAAGATAACTGCTGTAAATCGTTGAGGAATTCCCTCGACTGTCTATGGTCTCCATCATCAGACCTGTAATGGCACTTATAACCCATATGGGTGCAAAGTTCTCATCAATATAAATGAATTAAGTCCAAACACAAGGTAGCTACTGTAAACCGTTGAGGAGTTCCCTTAACAGTCCTTCATCTTCATCATCAGACCCCTAATGACAGTCATAACACATCTAGGTATAGTATTCTCACCAATAAAAATTAATCAAGCCCAAACACAAGGTAACTGCTGTAAATCGTTAAGGAATTCCTTCAACTGTCTATGGTCTCCATCATCAGACCTGTAATGGCACTTATAACCCATATGAGTGCAAAGTTCTCATCAATATAAATGAATTAAAACGAATCACAAGGTAGCTACTGTAAACCGTTGAGGAGTTCCCTTAACTGTCCTTCGTCTTCATCATCAGACCCCTAATGACAGTCACAACCCATCTAGGTGTAAAGTTCTCATCAATACAAATTAATCAAGCCCAAACACAAGGTAACTGCTGTAAATCGTTGAGGAATTCCATCAACTGTCTATGGTCTCCATCATCAGACCTGTAATGGCACTTATAACCCATATGGGTGCAAAGTTCTCATCAATATAAATGAATTAAGTCGAATTACAAGGTAGCTACTGTAAACCGTTGAGGAGTTCCCTTAACTGTCCTTCGTCTTCATCATCAGACCCCTAATGACAGTCACAACCCATCTAGGTGTAAAGTTCTCATCAATACAAATTAATCAAGCCCAAACACAAGGTAACTGCTGTAAATCGTTGAGGAATTCCATCAACTGTCTATGGTCTCCATCATCAGACCTGTAATGGCACTTATAACCCATATGGGTGCAAAGTTCTCATCAATATAAATGAATTAAGTCGAATCACAAGGTAGCTACTGTAAACCGTTGAGGAGTTCTTTTAACTGTCCTTCGTCTTCATCATCAGACCCCTTATGACAGTCACAACCCCTCAGGTGTAAAGTTCTCATAAATACAAAGTAATCAAACCCAAACACAAGGTACCTGCTGTAAATCATTGAGGAATTCCCGCGACTGTCTTTCGGCTCCATCATCAGATCGATTCCAGACCTTCATTAAATTGTAGTTCTTCAAAATACTTAATGAAAAAATTAACAAACGCACTAGGCGCTCCTACGATTTTCGAAGGTTCCCCTCGATTTCTCCGGGATTCCATCATCAGATCTTGGTTTCCTTATCATGGGACCACCCTTGAGGTATGTCCTTTCTAACAAAAAAAGAATCATCCAAATCGGTTCACCCAGGAAAGAGTTATGAGCTAACACACATAAAAAAAAATTTAAAAAATAAAAATACAGGCGAATTGAGAACCTCCTCCTTTTTTTGAAGTCGGTTAAGAAATGAAATACTGTTCGTTGGTAAGCGGAACTGCTAGACCGATTTGGCTATTTTATTTATTTAAAATGTTTTTAATAGTCCGAATTAGGTTTAAATGTAAAGAAAAATTTTAAAAGTTCCTTGCAATTTTTCAAATTCGGAGAAACAGAGTTTTTACGTATCTCATAGCGTTCAGATTGCCATTTTCTATCGGCACTAGCGCCGTGCGACCATCTGATGACATACCGGCCCACACGTGTACAGAACCTCCCTCGTATGGGACTTTTTCTTCGAATCATGCTTACGTGAAACGTTCTCCTGGCCTTCTGTACACTCGACGTCTCCTGTCATGATTATACAACACGAATCTCGATTCATCAGAGAACATTACTCTGCCCTATTTATTCTCATCCCATTCGATGTGCTCACCGGTATATCTTAATCTTGCAACTTTATGATGCCGTTCCAAGTTTTGGGCCATTTTCTGGGTGATAAGGCTTTACATTGGCTTCTGCAAGACGTCGCCTGACTGTCCACTCACTGATTGAGTGGACAGTGACCCTTCGGGTCTGTAAAAGTTGTTGCTGGATCGCAACTCCCGTCTGATGTCCATTTCTTGTCATCGTTGACACAATGAATCTATCTTCTCGGGCCGTTGTGCACCTTAGCTTGCCATTGCTTGGTCTTCTTCAGTCTCCCTAAACCTCCAAAGCACTTGTTGGACAGTAGAATGCCTCACACCTATTTTTTTGGCCGTGTTTCTGGGATCTCCCCAATTGCACCACAGTATTGGTGCTGGTACATACATTCCTCGGGTGTGAGAGGCATGATAATACCTCTATTTACAAGTCATCGTCTGCCGTAAGCCCTTTTAGTTAGAAAATCGATACGCAATGGTAAATATAATAATTAAATCAACTTGAAAATATGTAGTAAAGGAGCCAGCCAGTATGTAGTAAAGTTTTAATGCGCAATATAATACTGTTTTCAAGATTTATTTTACTTCATGAAACTAACTTGTGTGGTTTAGGAGATATTTAGATTTCTTTAGGCACTTTGCAAGTGTCTTTTTTCTATTGCTGGTCAGTGTAATTGCATCGGCATAAATCCAGACATTTCGTACCCCATATCTGAGCGGGGTCAATCAAACAGATTTTTGAATATGTGGCTAATTTAGAGTCTGTTACTATGTACGCATATCCTGCGTAAAATGCTACAATTATTTTAAAAACTTTAAGTATGTAACCGCTGAAGGCGGATAGGTACTTGCATAAGGTCCGGCGTTTAAAAATTTGCGAAAGATGGTAAACCATAATGGCCGCTCGAATTTGCCTATGGTTTAGTGATGCGAGTATGAATTTTAAGTTTTGGTTCTATAGATGTTACCGAAGGATGTTACGATGCTTTTAGTAGACTTTCAAATCAAAAGCAATTTTATTCCAATTCCATTGAAATTGTTCATAGGTTATACCGTGAAAATGAACAAGATATAAATCATACCTATTTTGCACTGGTTGCAAAACGCGTAGTTGCTAACTAACCTTTTGATCTTTACTTTAAGGAGCGCGTGCTGATTTCTTTCAACTTCGATGAAGAGAGTCTTGTCTGCCCTGCCCCAGGTGCTGTTAAGCAACTAAGTACTTTGAACCAGTACCGGAACTGGAGTTCGAATAAGGGAATCAGCTCGGTTTTTGGAACAAAGATTGCTCATCTCTAATATCAGTGCGTCCGTCAACGCTACTTTGTAATAATAAAGGCGTCAAATATGAAATAGGTGTTGGTACCTACGTTACATAAAAAAATGCCTTTAAAAATAAACGGAAGTCGATTGTCCAGTCCCCAGTTATCCGGAGCAGCACTCAGTCTTGTTGCGAAAAACATATAACAATAATAAGGTAATATTATGTAGGTACACTCAGCTTCATAAACTCGGTAAAAGACATGCAAGTTCCAATTCGATAAAGCTTAAATAACAACTAAGTATTTGTTTAATTACAAAAACATTTTTAATGAGTATTTCGACAAGATACACACGAACATTTCAGTAATGTTTGTTTTCGTCTCGTTAGCTCGGAAGTTTTAAGATTGCTTGAAGAAGATATGGTTGGAGTTTCGAATCCCAGAAACAGTTTTTCTTTTGACATTCGGTATTCAATGGCGACGTTGGGCAATACGTTGGTTCCAATCCACGTCAAGCCGTGCTCTTTTTGAAACTATTCATTATGAGTCGTAACAATTTCAATGGTATAGCAGTATAACATTTTAAAACTTGAAGGGTCCCCATATTATCTATAGACCTACGACATAATTAAATAAGAAATAAAATACCGCATCTTTATTAAGTAGAACGCGGGCTAGCTCCAACAGTATCTTATCTTATCTTAGCCGAAAAACGCGATTTCTGGCAGTAAAATAAATAATTAAATTGATTTTCTTTCAATAAAGGAGTATTAAATACTCCTTGTACCTACAAATAGTCGATATTTTTTATGTCAATCACTAGCATTTCAATGACAAGAAGACGAGACAAAAAAGCATGTCGGTCGTTTGACGTTTGTAAAAATTCAAAATCCATCCCAGTTTTCGCAGTTTTCCCAGTTTTCAGTTTTAGATATCGCGTTCAATTCCCAGGCAAGTTCAATGTTATTGCTTTTTGCAAGTGGCATCACATCCAGTTTATGTATTTAATGCCTTCGATAAATCCAAGCGTATGTCCTAGAGTTTTCTTTTGTAAGAAAACTGTCGAATAAAACTCAATTCTGAATTTTTTGTTCAATAGTGCAAGTCTTTTGCAATGTCACAATAGAATTTCCAAGAAAAAGGAAATTGCATTCATATTTACACCCAGGTACATTAGTGAATATTTTTGGTGTAACTAGGCATACCAGAAGTACACAAACATTTTATTTCAGGGTAACCACAGAACACGGCTGTATATTAAATCCCTTCAGTATTCAAGATTGAAGTGGACGGACTTGGACGCATCCAATATTTTCAATTTTACATACCGCACATTTTTTGCTAGCTCTCAGCGCTTTATTACAGCACTGGACTTGGCTATAGTACCATGATACCTGCTTAGACTTTATGACGTTATTGCATTGTTATCAATGGTAAAGCCTGCTCGTATCTCGACATATTACTAACATATTTCATTGCATAATCAGCCTATAATGTTCCCACTGCAGTGACAAAGGCCACCTCTCTTCGAGAGGGAGTGAGCTGTAATCTATCACGCGAAGCCAGTGCGGGTTGATACAAACATATGATTATATTTTTATTTTCTTACTTCCAAGTCAGTCAAGAGTGGTTGGATTTGATTATTTTCTACTCTTTCAAAATTCATAGAATTCTAATAATGGCTTTTTAATTGGTATATTTTCTCCGGGACTGTTTGTCAGCCGGTTCCAATCAATAAGTTGTGATTAATTACTGATACAGCTACGCTTCTTACAGCCAAGGTAAACAAAGCCTAAACAAAGTTTAGGCCTCTTCTATCATCTTCGGTTATAATAAAAATAAATATCTATGGTTAGGTGTGAGAAATATCGTATGTTTACAATCTACTATTGTGTTATTTCAGTGACAGCTGTTCGTCAGGAATAATCTGTAAGAAAGCATCAGTCAATGTATCAGTGTTTTGCCATTAGGTGGTATATACAGGAATACAGGCTTCATCAATTCACTAAAAACAAAAAACTTCGTACGCAATGCGAAATTACTACTGCAGGCTGCGGATGTCGACCTCATGACGGGCTGCTTATCACACATGGGTAACTGTGCGTTACTTGCTCCCGCTCCCCAGTCCTGACTCTTTTCATATGTTGGCGGTGGCGATTCTTGCGTCTGGCCCTGGTTCTGGCCATGGTACGGAGCGAGAGGGAATGGAAAGCAGTCACCTCATTCTGCGGAGTAGTCATGCACGTAAAGGAGGAGGTGGTGGCGCGTGAGGGAGAGGCAACCATTGCGCCCTCACGCCCCTAGTCGCCGCTGCAGGAGCCACCCTGGGCGTCGGGAGTCGATAGTCGACTCCCGGCCACCGTAGGCGCGGGCTTGCGGATGGCGAGCAATGGGCAGCTCGCCATCCGGTAAGGACCAGGCCCGGATCGACGGCGCGTTGTGGTTCACGCGCGCCTCAAAGAGATGTCAGCATAATTGACGGGGTCCCATGGGGCCGATGCCTGCCAGGGTCGCGGATTGTTCGAAAGAGTTACCGTGGCCCTGGCGCACAGGCAACTGAAGGAACACGAGTGGGTTTTAGTCAGTAAGAGTCTGACAACCCTTCCGCACCGCCCAGAGCGGGAGAGATCATTTGATGATTTCCCACCCAAAAAAAAGACTACGGTATACTATTTCGCTATATAGTAAAGCATATTACGTCATAAGCGATAACTATATAGCACATTCTCACTATACGCTATTTCGCAAGGTCTACGACAGCTATCCGTCATAAAGTGCACACACAAGGGATTTGGTACTCACTAGCGTGCATAGAACCTTTGTTAGGACGTGGCGTAGGTTCTAAAGTGTGATTAAATTAAGTGTTCCTTCAGTATTACGAAATGAATTTAATAATAAAGATATTGCAACTAAACACGGTTTATAAACAATAACTAAAATATGATAAATATAAAGGACACAATGACACGAGCTATGGCTAGTACTCGTAATCGACTGGTATGTCGTCGTGGATTACTGTATTCGAGCTTAGCAGACGTGTGACGTCATAGGTACTTGCGCTCACAAGTTTGTGTGCATGTGTGGGTTACATACCACTACACGTGGAAAGCTCACCAACGATGACGATGATATGGAATTTGACTCCCAACTGATTTGAAGAAGAATTAAATTACTAGAGAATCATACGATATAGCTCTCAGAATCGCTCAATTTTATCGCGTAAGCAAGCCATTACTTTATAGCATAGCGTTGTGTGAACGTGTCCATATAAAATGTATGCTGAGCGATATTATCGTGCTATATAATATTTGCTATATGCTATATATTATAGCGTAGTCTGAACTGCGTTATAGACAAAAGTCTTTAGCATGGACAAGCGATGTTGGCGCGTCGGTCGTGTGTTGATCGTAATATTTTAAGCATAATTAATAATTATACTTAAAATATTACTAAATATTATTAAATAAATAAAAACCGTATTTCTCATGATAATAATAATATTATTATCATGAGTTTTTTTTATTTTTTTATTTTGGTTTTTTTTGTTATTACTCCTCTAGTGGGATTTGTTTATGTCCATTGGTATATCCGTGGCATCACAGCGGGCCCTATCAGAATACCAGCACAGTAGTTTTTTTTTAATATCGCTGTGTTGCCTGTTTTTTGTTTTTGTTTTCATGGTTTTGTTAGTTTTATGTTTTTTTATTGTTTGTATTTCATGCGCGTGTCGCAATTTTTCTATCTTTTTTTCAACGCACCGACCTCTTCTTAATTTTTTGTTTCTGTTACTTCAAATTACTCATAAATCGTGCAGAAGCGGCACTACATGCTTCGACCTTTCGTGTCGCGAAGGAGGCCGATCATTGGAAGTACACACATTAACTTTGTAAACATATCCATCGGTAACAGTGGCGATGGCGCCCAATTGTTTGTTTATTTGTTTACCCACTTTGTGTTTACAACCTCTGTTTGGATTCGGCTTTGGTTACACGTATGAGGTTAGTTTATCACTTCAGGCTAAGTGTTTAAAAAAGGTTTTGAAAGATTTTTTGTTTTTGATGTTTTATTTTATTTTATATACAGGCAGCTTTTAACAGGAGTACCTTTTTTAATATGCGTAGATTTCGGTTTCATTTAGGAAAGGGGGATGGATGACGGTCTCATACAACCTCGGCCCAGAAATGTACACAAATAAATCAAAATGTTTTTTTAAATCTATAATAGTGTTCCATAGCCAAATAAATTTTTGTTCGTCGTAAAACTTTGTAAAGGAACATAAGTCCCTTCCCAAAGCTGATAACTTCCAAATATAAATTCAATCCTTTCAATCGCGGAGTAATCCACTGTCTTCCAGCAGATTGAATTTCACTCAAATATCTAAGGACTGTATCCCAAATGATTAATTTTCTATGGTCTAGTTTATAGATCGTTCGATCAACGTTGGAAACCAGGCAAAATCAGTATGGTCTGAGATGCGAGTCATCATTGTAGCCGAGGTAAACTGTAATGCGAAGACCATAGTTCAATACTATTCTACTTTTCATTATGGCAAGCAAAGCCGATGTCGAACATTCTGCCCATGTATAAATTGAATTGGAAAACCAATCCTTTTTTTTTTTGCATATTAGCCGATGTCAACTATTCTGCCAGTGTCATGTAGTAACAGCAGCTTCTCTATGTTAGTTATAGCTTTATGCAAAGCATAAATGACACATGACAAATGCATGACACTGATGCCGATTCTCTTGTCACAAAATTCTCTAAACTAGACAAAAAATCACCAAAATTTTGTTTATTCCTGTCAAACTACATTTCCCTTTCTGAAATTGACTAAAGTGACACAACTTAACTATAATATAGTTTCACAGCACTAATGTCATTTTAGTTATTCAACTTAGTGAAAATGGCATCTCTGCTATTCTGAAGTTGAAGTATTTCACCCAAAATTTTGATTGTCAAACTAAATCAGACCACACAAAGATGTGGAATTAAATTATTACTAATATTAATAAAAATATAAATCAGACTATAATCGCGAAAGTCTGATTTTTATTAATATTAGTAATAATTTAATTCCACATCTTTGTGTGGAATGAAATTATTTGTCATGAACAAAAATTTATATAGCACATTTCTGTAATAGTTCTTGAAAGTTTTGATGCTTGTGAGTTTGGAAATCATTATGGAAGCTTATGTGATTGCAACTGTTGTCGATTCACGACATACCGAACAGACAGACTCAGACAAATTCAATATGTCCTTGATAGGGCTTTCATACGGCGACGAGAATACCGGAGATTTTCAACTTAGGGACTGAACGAGAAACCGGATTATCTTTTCTCGAGATCATATTTTTATTAGTAAACTATTTTGCCCGCGGCTTCGCTCGCGTGGCGATTGAAAAAATCCTATAAATCCGTCTCCATTAAAAATACATATCCTACTTACCTAAGTGCCAACTTTAATGGTGTCCGGGCAAACGGTGTAGGAGTTCACTCTATACTCACAAAATGTATTGAAAAAAAATTAAGTCACACTGCTAATGTTTCTAATAATATTATAATTCAGTCATGATTCGAAAGACACGTAGCGCCATCTAGCGTCCTAAAGTAATTGTGATCATCTACAGTTATTTGTTTTTTCCCTTGGCAATAGTGTTTTTTTCTGGATGAAAGACACCCTATGTCCTTTTCTGTACCCCTGACAATGTATATGCAAGATTTCATGATGATCGGTTCAGTGGTTTATGCGTCAAAAGGTAACAAACAAACAAACTTACTTTTGCATTTATAATATTACTTGGGATTAGGATTAACTTTATTACGCTGAAATAAATAGCAAATGAGTCTGGATTTGTGCCCGGTTGATGGCAATAGGCTCGCCCCCTATTACATGGGACTTAAACATAACTGGCGAAATGTGGGTGTGCTATAGGTACACCTCTGCCTAACCCTTCGGGGAATACAGGCGTGATGTTATGTTAGGTTTATGTTAAATAGCAAGATACCACCTGCTACCTGAATCAATTTTTCAATTAAATGTGTGTAAATGAAATGAAAAGTTTTATTGAAAACCGAAACAACGACGAAATTAACATTACGAATACCTCACCGAATACAGGTTATTTCATCTTAATTATTAAAATAACCATTAATATAGTTTTACTCCGTCATTAAGCTCCCTGTATTTCATTTAAATAATTTTTAATAAGCAATTAAAGATATATATTTGATTTTACACTGGTTTTTCTTGCACTTCGGATCATATCTTTCACTTTCATTCACTCTTTATTTGAATTTCCGACAAATCTTGGTTTATGGTTTACGCAACTTAGCGATTGTCAAACATGATTCTATTTGTGTCAATTTTTTTTTAAGTTTATAGAATCTTGTCTGCAGAATATCTTCTATGATTCTCATAACCAAAAATAAGAAGTTTTAATGCTAGTTTAGTGTACAAGAGAATCGGCCACAGAGGAATCGGCACCAATGACGGACAGTGTCAATGAATCAGAAAGGTAAAGATGGTGCTGCCATTACATACTTTAAGACCGGACTAATCTATTGATTTAAAAATGAAATTGATAAGTACATTAATCAATTATTAAATATCATGTTAATTAGTTAATTTATCATTCAATACGCTTTAAATACAGTTTTAATATTTTATATTCTAAAAATACTCGTGAAATCATAACAATTCTTATAATTAACATGCCCCAATTACCATTCCATTTCCAAAACTGGCAACATACATATCTCCCCGATCACCTGAATCAAAATAAATCTTTTAAATCGAAATATTCCCTGCAAAGTTTTACGAAGTAACGGAAACTGTTGTGTTATTAAAAAAATATCTCTTTGTCTGTGCTGGGCCAACCTTTATCAATATCCATAACGCATATTATCATCGAACCAATTAACGTTACGCAAAAACAATTTCTGACAAATGACCTTTTAAATATTTCAGTGTCGGAAAACCGCCAATCCACGGAAAAACTGCAGGAACACTGATTGCTACAGCTAGTAATCGTTACATATTATTAAAATCGTCGCATTTCACTTTAAAATTATTTCCTTTACAGATAGAGATTGAGAACCAATTGCACAATTTAGTTAGGTGATCCATGTCTAGGTTTAGTGTATCAGTCCACACCAATGGAGACAGATGCACAGCTAATACCTTTGTAATGTATACATTATCAAGTTCAAAATTCGATGGGGCTAAAAACCAGGGCCCACCTACGCCCAGTGAACCGCGAATAAGTACCTACCTCGAAAGTTGAGATGGACGGCTTGGTTAGTTCCCTGCCCAAGTCCATTCATGCAGCTATTTCTTAAAGTTAAATCTGTCCTGTTGTGATAAAATGAAAACAAAATAAGCCGTTGAGTTTTAATTTCGGTTAAATAATTATAATTGAATGTTAACAACATAATTAAATTGTTTCTATCAAGTCTGCGCAGGAATTTTTCAATTCTCTTTTTTTTTGTCTGTCTACTCTCTTTACTCCAGGCCAAATGTTTAATAGTAGATTATGCCCCAAGGGGATAAAGCAGTGTCTTATGTCGCGGCGAGGGAGTTAGACAAGAATCCTGAATGCAGCGAGGTATTCAAGCTCGCCCAAGACGACGAAGACACGTTTATCCCCGAACAGAATACTCTACTTTTCACACCATCTACGAGACAATAAAAAGCAATAGTAGGTACAAGAATCGCAGTAGTTATTAAAATTACAATTGTTAAAGGTAATATTTGATACATTAGACCAGTTATGGAAAGACAAAGTTATGTTTTTATTCGGTACTTTTATTGAAGTGGAGGTAGAGTTTATTTGCGTATTGCTGTTGAGTAAAGTTTCCGAAAGTTGGGTCTGCTGAAGAACATTTTAGATCGTGAAAGTTGGTAAAATTGGTGCTTGAGGCCGCGGGCTAGATGAATAGTGTTTTGATGTGGATGATTGCGGTGACAAAGGTGTCCAGGATCAGTTATTGCCGGTGTTTTTAGTTTGACGTTGTCACCAATACGGCAGCTTATTTTATCTTTATTCTGTAAAGAATTTTCAATGTAGACCACCGCTATTACATCAGATTTCCATCCACTGTGTCTTTTAATCTGGGTCATGTCTGCTCCTGAATCCGCCAATAGAGTAGCCAGCCGATGTTCTCCTGAAACAATGGCCCGTGTAAAGTTAGGCATTTGTAAATTTCAGGTATGTCGCAATTTCTTTCAGCATGGTGCTGATCCTATTTTTGCCATTGACTTGCCTGGTGCACTTGCCATTATTATAAGCTACGTAAATCTGTTAGTGTTTATATTAGAGGGGCGTAAAGCTTGGTACTTTTCTTTGATTTTGTATATGGCAAATTTACCAGCAAAAAAACTTGAATGTTCTTCGATATCTTCAATTTTAATGTTTATAAATTCATTCCCCACCTGTAACAAAAATAGACAGGTAGGTTAGTAAGTAGAAAGGTATGTTACGTACTATAATATATATTAATTCTTATGTATTAAAACTTAGAGTAATTAGACTCATTAAAAGATATACACTTTCTTAGATTTGATTGACACATATAATTGTATTATTAGACTCATAAACATATCGTAGACTTACAATAATATTTAACTTGGATAGAGCGCAGAAATCTCGACATTTTGGCTTGTTTTGACTTTACGCAACGCTTTAGTAGATCGCACACAAGGGTTCGATGCATGAGTCGGTCGCTAGTCAGTATAAGTACTTAGTAGCTATTTTAGTTACTAAAAATTTAATCATTAGGTAGGTATTTACTTTTGTGGCAGGCAAGCTGTGGTCAGAAGCTTCAATTAGAAACGTTTCCACATTTTGAGCTGTGAAAACTTGATTTCTTAGGACTATGTCCTTCCGATTCCTTTTTATAAAATAACGTCGGCAATATAATTAATTAATTAACTATGCTTTAACCACCAATCCAACATTGTTTATCTTCATTATTTTAAATATTATTTTGTTTTTTATCCATAGAGGAGAGCCGAGTAGTTATGGGTCCATCGGTATGCGGATTCTGGAGAAGTAAACCATCGTTGACGTGGGCCAAAACCGAAGGCGAATTCTTCGGTTCGTCACTACGACATCGTGGCAGGGCTAGTCCGTTTTTATCCACCCGCATAACTGCAACAGCACATAACGTGTGCTAACAAACAGTGCGAAATCACCTACATGAAAGCTGGTTTATGCTGTAGTAAGCCAGCACGGAAGATTGTGCTGCCCACCGCTCACCGACAAAAACGACTTCTATTCGCTACGACATATATACATTTTAGTTGGGAGAATAATGTGGTTATTTTTAGTGATGAAAAATGTGTTAAGTCGGATAAGGATGAAGTGAAATGATGAAGTGTACTTAAGTGATGTTATTGTTATGCAGTTAGTAGTAGTTGTAATAATTTCTTACTATCTAACATGTTGATTCACTTCACCTCCAATTTCACTTTGTTTAAATTTGTATACCTAATTACATTGAAAAAAAATGTATTCATTATTCAACAAAAAAACATTGTCTTCTCTTATGAACTAGTAAAGAAGTTATCAGCACAGCAGTGTTCTACTCATCCAAAAGTTTGGGAATATATTTAAAATAGTTTCCATTACTTAAATCATTGTATTGGCCACACTTAGTTTTTTATTTGCTAACATAGCCCATGCCAAATTGAACCCTAAGCCAACTTTTGTAAGGAACATACTAGTCGAAATGAGCTGGCTCATTCTCTAAGGACCTATGCGATAAGCAACATAGAGCGCCCGCATTCCAAGGCCTAGTTTATTTAATAAAATATTTCATTGTATTTTATTGGTTTTATTTAATTACCTTTATAATTTTTGCTTGAGCAATTTTATTTGACACGAAATTTATATCTTATAATAAGATAAAAAATAAAAACCTGTAAAACAATATTCCTCTGCCGAGGTTTGAACTTGCGACAAAGTTAAATCGTTATTTATGCCAGGTGCATTCACCGATCGGCTATATGATCCACATTTTGCAAACTTATTTTCAACCATAGATAATTTAGTTCTTAATTCCGATACACACACATGGCTTTCGGAACAAAAATTCTAAATTTATCCACCTTTCCAAAAAACATAGAACGCAAAAAAAAAATACTAAGAGGCGGAAACGCGCTGTCCACTGTCAGTTTGAAGTGGTGAGTTTCGTGCGTTTGGGCATTTTAGGGTTTTCAAATGTGGTGACTTTTTGGATTCGATATTTAAAATGTTGGAATATTGGAACTGATTCAAGTATGATTTCTATACATTGATATATTAGTTATTAGTATATGTGGGTATATCATACGCACATAAACAGTTTAGCGTTTGCTATTCGTACCCAACCATCCAACTCATTAGTTTGCGCACACAGTGACAATAACCCGTGTGTGTGGGATGTAAACCGAGTAGGTTTGCAGAGTGTCTTATGGAAAATGTTTGTTTGCGATTTTTACTTGAGGTTAGGTTTGCATGACATATAATTTGACATTGTCGAGCAGATGGCGTGAAAAAAGGAGATATGACAACTGAATGAAAACTTACCCACAGTGTACATTTTATATAGGGAGATAGAGACGTCACTCCACTGACCTCTATTATACAAGTTGTATATTAGAGGTCAGTGCGTCACTCGAACATTTCATGGCGCCCTCTAGGAACAAACAAAATCAATACTCCATGAAGCAATATATAGGTTACGTATAGCTACTAGCTATACCTAAACATATAATGCTTCATATAGCTTTATTAGCTCGAAATCTGTAGTACGCCCTGTCCTATTTCCTTCGTTTTAGTTAGGTAGTAGTTTTTTTTACGAACTAAAAATAAAACACTAGATCCAATGTCAAATAGCTACTTTATTTCTTCTTAAATTTTTGAAGGCCAACTCCTGAATTTTCGTAGTTTAGCACAAAACACTTGCTCGCGTTCATATTTTTATACAATACAATATTCGTGCGTTTCACAAACAAGTAAACAGTCCAGATTTTCGTGCAGGGGTCATTCAGTTATAGCGAAGTTGTCGGTATCCAATTCTTTTCCAGGTCAATGGTTAGAAGCAGAAACTTAAATGTCCATACAAGCAAAGTCGTCAAGAATAATCCACAAATTAATCGAACCGCATCCTTTAATTTGTATTGTCCTCTAATCGGAATAAAAAAAATTACAACATACTTAATTGACAATTACGCGAGTTGCGTTCCTTTTTTTCCATTTAAATTTAAAACAGTTTCAAAAATTTGCGTTGCGTTATAAGATGATTTTATCAAAATCAAAATCATTTATTTGCATAAATAAGGTACAGAAGGTTGGTAAAATGTAAAAATTGTTCTATAATTCCGGCGTGCAATTATATAAAATAACGTTACATATCTCATTTAAATGAATTGTGGACCATAATCATGCAGTCATTAAACCGATAATCCCATTAAAATTGTATTACTGAATTAAATAAATGTCAATATAATAATGAAAAAATAATAATCTTATATGTCAATAATGCTCATGTCAATCAATAATGGGAGAGATTCACCACAATACTATTGCAATAATAATTTAAAATGATCGTGCAATTTACAAAAACTTAAAATTTATAATCTAAAAACACATGCACAATATAAAAGCATTTTTAATGAAAAACCACGTCAAATAATTTTTTTACCACTCAGCTGCTTTTGGCCGCGTTGTGAAGGTACCGTAATGGGCCCATGGTACGAAACAAAAATCAAAATTTTTGGAAAATGGTAGCGTTTTTGCGGAATTTGGTATATAAAATACAAATTTATGCACATAATATAGCTGCTGTTACCTGTGAATGTGAGATTCGTCCTTGGTTGAAATAACTTATTAGAATACATAGATCGTGTGGCATAGTAGCTTGTCGCTTGCTAAAAAAGAATCTTATGTTTGAAAACAAATATACAGGATTCTTATATTTAAATACATGGGAGAGTTAGTCAAACGTTGTATGTTAACACAATAAATGTAAAAGATGTCTCAACACCTTAAATATTATTATTTGTAAAAAAAAAGTTGATATTTAAGATAATCTGAATAAAATGGAACATAATTATGTTTAGACCTGTTCATACATAGTATTTCTATGTAGTCTGTGGTTTAGACGAAACCCGTGAACATTTTGAGAACAGCGCCATCTACCAATAAGTGAATTCATCTTTGATATTACTCTACTAGTAATTTAAAAATCTATATAATTGAGTAGTGTATCTCCAAAAGCAGAAGCCTATTTAAACAGGTCGGATATGATTCCCATACTTTTGTCCTAAGCTACAGCACCGTGAACTTACCCTCAAGTGAATTGATTGACAGTGGCGAAAAGCGAGACAATCATCAAAAATTGTTAAAGAGAAAGTATTCATAAAGTAGTGAAAATATAATAACGTTGAATAACCCCTTGTATCAGACGAATAAGTTTTTTGTAAGTATACCTAGTGTCACAGTCAGACCAGCGGCTACTTACTGTTAGCATTGTACTGTCTCGATTTTCCATTACGGGGTAAATAGTGCTAATGGCATTGCGAAATGTGACTTTAGATGGCTATTGAAAGCGTGTAGCGAGGAGACGCTTTTCGCTCCTTCGCTGTAAACTTATGTAGATACTGTTATATACCGAATATTATATCTAGATCAATTTTATTTCGTTTGTATAGTAATGGTGGCCCGGGAGTAACGGCCTCGACTGACGAGTTGTAAGTAATGTACCCAGACAGGAGTGCAAATTACTACTGCTCCTAAAATGGTGAAGGAAATCATCGTGAGTAAACTGGCGTAGAACCTAAAATTGGAAAATATATGACATAGGCCAATCCACATTAGGCCCACATGGTTGTTTACGGTCCTCTCCCTACTACAGCGAGGAGGCCTGAGTCCCAGCAGTGGAAACAATAGTCTGAAGAGTGATTATACGTATATTATGATTATATTATGCATTTGCATGTTTGCATATACAAATGCATAAAACGCAATTTTTATAGTGTTATTGCATATTTTAGTACTTACTTTTTATTGATACTTCGTGCTTATTTTAGTTTTTAAATGTGTTAAGTGTGTTGTGTTACGCTCTGCCTGAAGATGTTTCTGCAGAAGTGGCGCCAAATTTCAAGTTCTGTACAGTAACGCAACTTGACGTAGAGAGGTCATTTTCAGCATATAACCGCTGGGACGCTTTTGGTATGAAAAGCATACCAGACTTTTCTAACACTAAATTGTACTCACGCGCTTAGGTATTCCCACTACATTGTACACGTCATATGACGCGTCGGCTCGCGCGTCGAGTGTTTGTAAACAAACCCGATAAGCGGCGTCATTTCTTGGTATTCTGCGACCGTTGTATTTTTTTATGAATGCTAGTGAGTAGGGCTATATTAAAGTGTGCGTTGTATTTGAATATACGAGGTTTCCGTTTGTAGACGACTGTTTAAGATGAACAAAGACACTTTTTTCACAGATTCCAACAAGATTTTTTCTAATAAGAAAAACAGGGGTTGTCCTATATGTTTTATGGTTTAAAAAACATGGTGTGTTAGTTCTTCATACGAAACATGAATAAAACCACTTACCACAGTACAATATTAATTATTTAAAAGCATCCAAAGTTGAGACTCACGACGGGTCGCTCGTTCAATGACAGCGAAAATGATATTTTTTAATGTCATAGACTAATTACTTCTAGGGTTGTCATATCTCAAACGGTTCGGAAACAGATAACGTATGAAACTAAATGCATGGAATTGGAAAGTATTGCTTAATAGTGGTGATACAAGGATAAACAAGGATTAAAATAAAACCAAAAGAAATTGGTATGACTTTCACACCATGGGCACAAAACTCTGAACACATTTTGGTAGGAAATTCATACCATGGGCGCATTTCGGTGACCTCACAAACTGATCAAAAGCGTCCCAGCGGATAATTAATATTAACTGACAAACATCATCAGCACGCGTAGCATGGCCACCATAGGAACGAGTTTTGCCGAGGGAAGAATAGACAAAATGACACATTGAAGAAAAGTTTCTTTAGAAATCTGTCAACAATCTGTCAGTTTGTCTATTCTTCCGTCGACAAAACCCGTTCCTATGGTGGTCATGCTACGCGTGCTGTTTACTCTAAAAATCTAGAAAAATATTTAATTATGTGTTGTCACAAGAATTACAGCTGATTATTATTAATATATATATAAGTATATTTAAATATACATATATGAATATATATATAAATATATAATATGTCGGAAATACGTTAAATCAATCGTTTGACTTTGACTTATCGGGACGCCAGCGCCACCAGGTGGCGCTCGACAGTCTGTAAAACATAACGCTTGACCAGAGTTAAAGCACACCGAACCTTGCTCGAGCCAGCTCGCGCCGCTGAGCCTGTAGCTTTAAATTCGTCCCCTAATAATAATAATTCCGATCCAGCCTGTCCCTTGCTGCCCTCTCTCAGCGACACCCTAAGCCGAGGCTCGTACCCCGCACAGGGTGCTCTTAGCGTATTGTCGCATAGTTTGTAAGTTTTTTAAGCCCTGGCTGGGGGCCTTAATTTATTAGGGCAACCACAGGCATAACCGGTTAAGCAGCCGACAACCTCTGAGGTTAACCTGCGTGAAGCCAATCACAAAAAAAAAGAGTTAAAGCAGAGTTTATGGTTGGCGGTTAAGCAGTGAACACATTTAGAAACTTGCGCGGTCCGTATAGTTATCATGTACCTATGTACAGTGTGTGTTTCGCTAGTGTGATTAATTTGTTCGTAAATTATAATTTGATTTGAACTGCAAACGGATTTTCTATTGCCCAATAACCAACACTTCCCATAGTACACCCTCAGTAGTTAAAATATGGCTGATGATAACGAGAGAGACTTACCTTCTCCGTCATATCTCTAAATATTTTTGTACCTCGTTAGATAGCTTTTTAAATGAAGAGGTCTTCCCCGTAATTTGTACGCTTAATGCCATATTAACATTTTGAGATAACTAGTGACAAAGTTCATATAGGTATGTAGATGATTTTTGGAAATGGTTTACAAACTTCTTCCTTTAACTTTTAACTATTTAGAGTGGGTTGCACCAAGAGCTCCGTTATAGTTTCCGTCAAAGTTAATTTTAACAGTAACATTGACAATGACCATAGAATTGAACTACCTACTGTTGCAACATCATGTAAAGTGTAAAAGTTAAAGTTAAATGGGTGACATGAGACAAGACTTCTTATTTCCCCAAAATGTACATGGGTAATTTTTTTGACAACGGCAACACTGCAAGCTTGTTATCATCTCATCACGCTTTCAAAATTAACCAAATGCAAACTTATTTTTTCGACAGGATTATTAATTATACACGTGGTATTTAAATTCTGCTGCAAAATATTATAAGTAGAGAAAGATAAAAGTTAAGTTAAAATATAATAGGAATTTGCTCCACAACTTCAATACAAAGTGAGTAGGTATTGCTTTTATATTTTTTTAAATATTGTTTCTTCGGTTCCTCGTTCCTCCTACATAATAAAATACAACGTAAGGTCACACACAACAGAATTATGCGAATTAATGTTAAAATTAATTAAAAGCCTGTGATGTCCTACTGGAGGGCAAAGGCCTCCCTTATCTCTTTCCACTTCTGTCTGTTTAAAGCTGCTAAGGACCAGTTTTTGTTGAAGGAGTCCAGCTTATCCCGCCATCTCCGTCTGGGCCTGCTGCGATGTTGCTTGCCATTAAGAGGGACCCGTTGGGTCGAAAATTTGGCCCATTGGTCGTCTGACATGCGGCAGATGTGTCCAGGCCAACTCCATTTTAGTGTGGCAGCTTTCCAAGTGACATCAATTATCTTTGTGATGAAACGGATGGTCGTATAGCTAACCCTGTCTGTTAGTTTGTTACTCAGAATACTCCGTTCTTATAGCTCTCTGGCAAACCTCGAACGTGGACCTCTGCTGATTTGTCAAAGACCCTGTTTGAGCACCATATGTGAGGATGGGAAGTATGCACATGTCGATGAGTCTTCTCTTAGGGAACAAAGGAAGATCGCCCTTCATTAGATCTTTCATGGCCCAATAGCTGTTCCAGGGATTTTCGGAGCGTCTTGGAACTACTTTGTTTTGTCTTGTCTGGAAAGAGACTATTTGACCAAGATTGAGATACTCATCAACGTATTTGACCTCCGCACCCGCCATAGTGATCCTGCGATGCACGCCGGCTGTTCGTCATCAACTTGGTTTTTGACATATTCATCTGAAGTCCGACCTCTAGGCTTGCCGTGCTAAGATCGTCTAGTATCTGAGTCAACTCGGAGGCTGAAGACGAAAATTAGAATGAATGTTATTATTACTTAAATACCTTTGTTTTATAATACCTATATATTATCCACTACTGCAAAATACCACATGGGTGAACTTCGCATTATGTAAAACTATAATCCATCCATATTCTGATGTTTATATGATTAGTTTATTAATATGAAAACTGACTTATATTTTCAGAGAAATAAGTGTTCATTTTAGCAAGGCAGAAGTTACTAAATTACAAATCCTTGCCGAAAAACACATTTTTTATGTGCATAAAAACAGACCGCACAAGCACAAAACATAAAAAAACAAGCATGGGAAAACATTGAAAAGGAATTCAATGCCCCACACACAAACCGTAACTATAGCCCTTAACCGCCCGAAGTTGAGCGGTTAATGTTATAGTTATTTGTGACGTAATTTTAACAATTGTTAAAATGGTGCAACCTGTGTTACGGATAACCGGAGATTTGACGGCTGACATGGCATTGGTTATCATTAAAGTTAGTTGGTGCAACTCACTCTTAATATTTTAGAACATTTGGTTAAATCGAAAGGTGTGTTAAAGTATCAGGTATCCAAAGAAATAGTAATAAAGGCCATAATATTCGAGAGTTTAGAGAAAAAATAACTAAGTGATGAATACTGGGAAATTAAAAAAATATTTAAAATAAACTCGAAATTTTAACCTAGGCTTTATGGGGTGCTTAATTGTTGAAAGTGGGTCACACTATCACGCCCCGGAAGGAATACGTCAAATTACAAGTCAGCCTGTATAAATATTGTGAAAATAAAAGTAAATCCTAATAATAAATAGTATTTTCATTATGCTTATTTTGTGCATAATTCGCCCTTTTTTGTTGCAGTTTGATAGTGCGTATTATAATCCGATGACTAGTGATTATGTATTTGATGTAATTTTGTTTAACTACACTGAATGGCAAAAATTCCGGGTCGCTAATAAAAACCGTGATATCTCCTTAAATTATATATGTACATCGCTAGAATAAATAATATGTAGTAAGCAGTTTACTAATGCTTGTTCTAAATCTCTAAAGAGGTTTCATTTGTATAAGTTACAGATAAAAAAAAACCATGCTCTATGAAAAATTTCAAAATTTAAAATTAGGAAAAGAATATGTTTTCTGATTTTGTTTCAAACCGAGCTGTTATTATAAATAGTCTTTGGATTGATCAAAGTATTCAGTGCAATATCATGTCGTTAACACCTGAAGAACGTACACGGATTATTACCATGGTACAAGAAGGAAGAAGTCAGTGTAGACTGCTAGAACAGTAGGAGTATCTTTATCAACGGTCCAAAGAGTACTCCAGCGATTCCAAAAGACTATGTAATACTATAAATACTATATACTATTATAAAAGGCATGAACATCAGGAGACCAGGAAATGGCAGCTGTGGGGAAATGCCGCCGATGTTCAGAAAAAAGATATACAAAAAAGGGAAATTCGTTTCTATTAGGTCCCAAACTCTCCCTCAGAGATAATTTTAATGAGATTAATATAATTACTGTGCCTTCTCAGTATATTCATGAAAATCTTTTGTTTGCATATAAAATATTAATCTGTTTTAAAAATACGGTGATATCCACAGTATAAATACAAACACAAAATAGTGGTTCCTACAACCAGACTCAAGAAAATAGGTGGCTCGTTTAGATGCCAATGTATACGTTTTTATAATAAACTTCCTAGCCACATTCAAGATCTAAGCTTTAATAAATTCAAATCTTCTAGAAAGCGAAAACTATGCCAGAAAGCCATTATACGCTGAAAAACTATATTGAGAACAAACAGGCTTGGGATTGAGCTGCTCCAACAAATTTACACCGTGATTGTTGATTTTGCTAACTATTTTAGACATGAATATTTATTGAAAAAAGTATTATATTATTTTCATTATTGTGAATATGAGCACTATGTGGGTCATTGTTTCAGTTTTATTCTTTGTCTGGCAGTTCAAGTAATTTATGCGGTCCACCCAAATGTCCTTTCTTTGGTATTGTTCGTCGAAGCGTTGAGTTCCTTAAGTTCTGAGTTGAGCTGCACGGTTGCTGACAAATGCGTGCACTGACTGGACAGGTCCACTTAATCTGTGTGGTTCTTTCCTCAAAAGACCATTTCAGACACCAATCTACATGGTCCTCAAACATTATGTCCGTTTTTTTATATACACATTGACATTGATGAATATTATATTATACGAGCCCCGATGCAAAATAGTTCGTCTAGTATGGAAAGTAGTGCAAAGCGTAAAATATAGACCGTAAATATTGGTAAAATAATTAAAAACGTTTAATAAAAACTAAACCACAATTTGAGGAACATTTTAAAGTTTATTTTAACATAACTGAAATTCTTTCATGACTTTACATAACATAAAAATTAAAATAAAAAAAACTAAAAAACATAACGCAAAAGTATTCGTCTACCCTTGTCACTCACGCAAAATAGTTCGTCTACCACTTAGTTGTGTCGCCTTTGCTCTCAATGACAGCTTTAATGCGAAGAGGCATGGTTGCAACCAACGCTGCAGACTCCTCAGGCGTAATTGACTCCCAGACAGCCAAGAGTTTAGCCTTTAAGTCGCTCTTCGATCTTGATGGATTTTTACGGAGAACTTTTTTAATTTTCCACCATAGGGTTTCGATCGGCGACAAGTCCGGGCTGTTAGATGGCCAATCGATTGTAGGGATGCTTTTCGCCAGTAGCCACGTCTTTGTTGTCCTTGCAGTATGGCAGGAAGCACCATCCTGTTGAAAAATGAAGGAATCTTGATGCTTAAGTGACGGACAAACTGCATACCACCAACACCTTGTGCAGACATGCAGCCCCATATCATAAGAGACGCCGGTAACTTCACTTTGCGTTTGAGACAATCAGTATGAAATGACTCATTTTTGTTCCGATTCACTTTTTTCCTTTCATCGCCGCCTGTCACTTCAAATTTGGACTCGTCACTCCAAATGATACTACGCCACTGATCGGAAGTCCAATTTAAATGATCACGAGCAAACTTCAACCCTTTTTTCTTTTGTACAGCAGTCAACAGTGGTTTCTCCTGAGCGGTGTAAAATCCGTAACCCATTCTTTTTAGGACTCTTTTGCAAGTATCAACTGAGACGTCTTTGTGAATCCTGTCCTTCCATTGCACTGTGAGTTCTCCAGCTCGAGCACGACGATTATTTTTGATAATTTTCTTCAGGATTCTGTTTTCTACTGCACTTGTGATGCGTGATCGACCAGTTTTCTTCAAGCAAGAAGTCGTTCTATTCTTTTTATAGTGCTGAATGATAGATTGGACTGTAGACCTGGGAAGTATCAAGTCTTTAGATATTTGGTAACTTGATGAACACGGGTTTGCCACGACTCATTGTTATTTGAAAACTAATGAAAAAAACTGAATTTTTCAGAATTTATACTGTCTCACTTGACAAATGACACAGAATTACTTTTACAAATTTAAATTATGCAACATAATTGAGCAAAGAAGGAATAATCTTATTTAACCATGTATTTAACTCACCGATAGACGAACTATTTTGCATCGATTAACAATTAGACGAACTATTTTGCTTATAACTTCTTCGAATTTAAAATAGGATATGTATAAATTTAAAAAGCTAAAATAGTTTATTGGTCCATAATTAAAAAATGGCATAAGTAACGCGACATGTGATAGTAGAACAGCTTAATATTTTATATAGATATACAAAAATAATGAAGTTAGAAAAAATCTCACAGAGAAAATTTCACGCTAGACGAACTATTTTGCATCGGGGCTCGTACAATGACATGAGTATTTACTTGTTAAGTATTATGTTATTTTAATTATTTAAATGTGTGGACTATGAGGGTTATTGCTTTTTTTTCCTCAGTTAATTTTAATCATGATCAGGCAGTGTGAGTAATTTATGCGGCCTACCCAAATGTCCTTTCTTTAGTATTGTTCGTCGAATCGTTGAGCTCCTTAAGTCCCGACTTCCTGAGTTAAGCTGCACGATTACTGATAAATGCGTGCAGTGACTGGACAGGTCCACTCAATCTGTGTGGTTATTTCCTCCAAAGACCATTTCAGATACCAATCTACATGGTCTTCACATGATCTGACCAAGATTATGTCTGGACTTTAAAAGAGACTGTGACCTCTGAATTTGTTTCGGCCTTTCTTCTCAGAGTAGGAAACGCCGAACTCATCTAGTTTAAAAAATATGATTGACGTGTAAAAGTGTTTGTAAAATCTACTTACAGAAATAAAATCATTAATCATTTATCCTTAAATAAGTAAATGCGTAAGAGTTTAACCTGAACAGGGTTTATTTACACTCTTATCGGATACCTACTTTTGGAAAAGACTGAACATCACGATTTGCAGCGGAAATTACTAGGTACCCAGGATGGCCAGGAAACGCGTCATAATTGCGTCTCGGCAGTGGCGCCAATTTATTTGGCTGATTGAGTACAAAAAAAAGAAAAAATTGCTTACTAAATTACTATTAAAACTTTCTGTATTTTAGACCGGTTGAAAAAAAAAATTATAGCATAAGTTATCGAAATGTAGTCTTATTAAATATTGCTGTCGTCACTATTTAATAATTTTCAGCAACGTATTCTAATATAATAAAGGTTATACAATAATTGAGTAACAAACATATTATACCTGCGTAATGCTCTTTAAATTTTTCTCAACTATGTTTGGGTCGGTTTCCAGTCTAACCAAAAGCAACTGAATACTTTACAAGGATCGACAGACATAAATAGAACCAAGAAAAAACTCAACGTGACGAGCTTATACTCGTATTGTTACGCAAACATTCATCAAATGCACAGTTTCCTCAGGTTTCTTCCGTAAGAGTGCTAAGAAAGAAACTGGTAAATAGGTTTTAACATTTTTACTTTCAAAGACATGCCGTAATATTCTTTTTTTCCGCTGTGGCAATGCAGTTCATCAACAGGAAAACAAGCAGTCAATTACTTTGTCGATTTGTAAAACTGAAGGCGAAGGGCACAGACTATTGGAACATTTTATACATATAAATTATATTGTTACTTAAACAAGATTTTACAGGAAATGATATCCTTGATTAAAGTTCCTACTGAACGTTGCCTGCGAGACGTTCAAATGATTCGAGTTTTGTAATAAACTAGGTTTGCCTATGACATCGCTGGAGTCGTTTAAGGCGTAACGATAGTTTTTTCAAATTAGTTTTGCGAACTTCTAGGAAAACACATGTTTATTTGCGACTTCTTATAAACTTGCTGTCATATTCCAGGGTTGATAGATTGATTTGTTTAGTGGGTTTTATCTTTTAAACATTTTAAATCCCTGAGAATTGCAATATTGTGCTAGATTACTATATGACGTTGTATAATATTTACATAATTTAAAAGGTAACAGTCTTCAAATAATAATAATAATAATATGTACAAGTATATAAAATAGGGAGGGCAAAGAATCATAGGGCATCAAAAAATTCGTCCGCATCGTTGTCAACATCGAAAATTGGCCAAAAAGCTGGCAGCATTGCCACGTTGTATGGCAATGCTGATTCTTTGGCAAAACAATAGGATAGCCCTCTGGTCACGTGAAGAGTCGACCAACGACTTCGCAATGTCTCCAAAAATTAAGTGGGCACTCGGGCCGCATGGCCCTAGAGTTTCAACTCCAAACCGCTCAAAGTTTCAATAAGATTGAAATATTAGCGCCGCACGTCTAAGGTTTTCCGCAGCAGTCGCACCAGCCGTGCCCGCCGTGCTAGGAAGATGGGATGGCGCAATATGTCGTGTCGACACGTCATGTTACATCGCGCACTAAAGGCCGACCTAACTTCCAAGACATTATGGTCATTCCGTCTGGCCTCTTCCCATCGTCGCGTGCCAAGCCATTCGATTCTAGAACAGCTGGAACCCCAGCGGTGACAAGAGCCCGTCGAATGATGTCATTGATGTTGGCATGCTGTGCTATCTGGCCTGCGCTCCTACTGCAGGATAGGCCATGGTGTCCGCGGCAGTCGACACGTTCACCGCATTGGTAGCGATGCAGACCCACGCAAGGAGCGCCCAGACGCAGACAAGTAGCTAGAGAATTAATATATTTTTTATCATTGTATACAGTTCTGGTATTCGAATACCAGTGGTGAATAAACTGTTATTTTAAATATACGGCAATACAATAATAAAAGGTACTTAAATATTTTGCAAACAAATACCGATGATGTAGGGATGTCTGATGCCAGGCAAAATAACTTCACTTTTTCTTCTTCTTCGTCGTTCCCTCAATGCTGAGGAACGCGACCACATACAACGCATCTCCAAGTAATGCGGTCTTCTGCAGTGTAAACCTGCTCGGCAGATGCTGCCTCCAACAGCCCTCTTGATCGCGTCTGATCATCTTGCCGGTGCTCTGCCTTGAGCGCGATTTCTTTCCACTCGGCCTAGTATCACCTTCAAGTATTACACATACACACAAATATGTATTTTTACAATAGGTAATATCAGTAATATAACGTCACATTTTTGCATGGCTAAGTATAAATAACTAGCTTTTTCCCGCGGCTTCACCCGCGTGTATGTCGGAAAATATCGTACGGGAATGTACTACCGGGATAAAAAAAAGTATCCTACGTGTTAATCCAGGTTATAAACTATGTGTGTTCCAAATTGTATCCAAATCCGTTGAGTAGTTTTTGCGTGAAAGAGTAACAAACATCCATCCAGCCTTTCTATCCATCCATCTTCACAAACTTTGACTTTTATAATATTAGTAGGATAAGTAAAACCTTGAAGCAATGCAATATTTGAAATGACCACCAAAAAAAACTGCAATAATATTACAAAAAATATTATTAGAAGCTAGTCATCACAGGAGAATTTCGACTAGACATAGATACATACGCGTAGTCATCACAGGAGAATTTCGACTAGACATAGATACATACGCGTAGTCATCACAGGAGAATCTCGACTAGACATAGATACATACGCGTAGTCGTCACAGGAGAATCTCGACTAGATATAGATACATACGCGTAGTCATCACAGGAGAATCTCGACTAGACATAGATACATACGCGTAGTCATCACAGGAGAATCTCGACTAGACATAGATACATACGCGTTATACAGGTTGGCAGAAGAAATTGACGCGCAACCTCTTACCATGGATGCAGTACACGATTCTGGACTCCCGTGCGTTATATTTTTCGTCGGTTATTAAATCAATAAAATAGCTGTTCCATACATTTTTAACGGCGAAGGAATTGCACTTTTCTATGAAACAACATTTTTTTTTTGTTCAGAGGCTTACAAGAGGTAAAGCGCGGTCATTGTCGGATTGCATAGAAAAGAAAGAGACGCGCGATGACACAACGCTGGTAATTTATTGCAAAATATGAAGCAATTATGGATTTACAAAAAATCTATTCATTGGACTAAAAAATTAAAACACTATTACGTTAGTAGTTTGCATATATATTAGTATGGTATTTAATCGTTAAAAAATTTTTTTAGGTGTTACTTCGTGATTTTTTTCTATCACATCAAGTTAATTGTATTATGTTTTCAACACACTATCTAACTGGCATATATCCAGAAGAATGTATATATATATATATATTTTTCTGATTTTGGATACTGCAGTGGATCATATATTTTTAGGCATTATAAATTTGCGTTTAGGTCATGTAGTCCCCTTAATGGCCATAAGTTTCTATGCTAGGGGGACTAGAATCAGACATGTGCTGAATTCATGGTCACAGTCTGCGCATCGATGTCTCTGCCACCCTGTATAATAGTGAAACCAAGAAGAGAAACTTGCTAATTTACCGTCTATATTCAATTTGACTGCAGAATATGCCGCGACTTTACCGAGCATTGAATCGTGATAGCAAGTATGTTTCCATTATCCTTTATTACTTAACTAATGTTTAGTTACCACTGTTGTTAAAACCGTTAGTGCCAGTTTCTATGTCTTATTACAGCTTTCTACATAAGTTTGAAATTAAATAATATAATACCAACATGTCGCTTTATAGAAATAATATAACATCTCGCCTGTAATACCCCAAGGGCTAGACAGAGCCATTAACCGGGCACAAATCCAGACTCCGGACTGCTACTGAGAAATTCCTGATTGAAAAACCTAATTACACTTTGCACGTCCTGGGAATCGAACGAAGGACATCATGCTCAGCAGCAGCGCTTGCGACCGCTAGACAAACAGCAATCTCTCAATAGAAATAATTATGTTATAAAAGATAGTTAATGTTCCTAAGGGCGGCACACCTGGCGAGGTGCAGCGCGGTGCAGTTATCAGTGCCAAACAAACATCAACGTTGCGTGCCTAAAAGTAAAGTTGAGAATAAATAATTTTAGACGCGCGCCTCTTTCCGCTTAGACGCGCTCTAGAGCTAATGGAAGTTTATTTATATTCAACTTTAAATCAATTTGCGCAAGGTCGATATTTTTTGGCAGTGATGGATGCACTGCGCTGCGCCTTGCCATATGTGCGCCGGCCCTTAGTCCGAATTGCCTAGACACCCACAAATGCAGATTTTGAAACGAAGTAAACAGCCAGTTAAGTTTAAATATATTATTTACGCTGAAAGTATCCTCTAGATATTCTATTTAATTGGAGCCATAACAAGGTTAAACGGTCATCTCCTGGATTCGATAACGTCGTCGTCGCGCGGCGTTGTAACGTAAGGCCACACTTTTTTTATCGATAAAAAATTACAGCAATTTTACTGCGAAGAAAACAAAGTTGAGAGCTTGCCTTTAATATCTGAGGTGAATGTAGTGTTCAGATTTATTTATTCGTAACTAGCTTTAGCCGACCCGGCTTCGCTCAGGTAGCACTAAGTACCTATCTAACACCTACCCTACCTAGCTACCCTACCTACCTACCCTATCTAGCTACGAGTACCTACCTTACTTACCCACCCTACCTACCTATCCTACCCTACCTACCTACCTACCTATCCGACCCTACCTACCTACCCTACCTACCTACCCTACGCTACCTACCCTATCTACCTACCTACCCTACTTACCTACGCTACCTTACTTACCTTTTTTGTTGTCACCCGAACTCTTGGGACCGAGGTCGGGGAGTGTAGGATTGTTACCTCTCTAAAACCACCCCGGTGATCACCATCAACACATAGGTGGGGTCCCAGTTCCTCTTAAAAGACCAATTCCGGAACCCTGCCTGTGCAACACATGTAAGGCTTATCCTTGGGGAGACTGTAAATGGGACTAGAATAGACTCTTTTTTCTTATTTTACGCAGACAGAACCTCGTCTTCGGCGTACTTAGTTACAACTTTTTACCCTACTTACCTACCCTACCTACCTTCCCTACCTACCTACCCTACCTACCTACCATATCTACCTACGCTACCTACTTACCCTACCTACCTACCCTACCTACCTACCATATCTACCTACGCTACCTACCTACCCTACCTAACTAGCCTACCTACCGACCCTACCTACCTACCCACTCTACCTACCTACCTAGCTACCTTACCTACCTACCCTACCTACCCTACCTACCTACCCTACCTACCTACCCTACCTACCCTACCTACCCTACCTACCTACCCTACCTACCCTACCTACCCTACCTACCTACTCTACCTACCTACCCTACCTACCTACCCTACCTACTTACCTACCTTAACCTAGCTGACCCCTCAGACGTCGTCCTGTCAAAAAAAATCCTTTAGGTATTTCCATTTTTTTTCTTTTAAAATAATGAAAACGGCTAACCCGTTTCTGAGTTTGAGCGAGACTAACGAACAGCAATTATTTTTTATATATATATATATGTATAGATAGATAGATTACTTGCACCTAGCAGTGCCCTCCAAAAGTTAGTTGTTTTTTTTCACTTCAGCTGTAATATCACATTATGGTTTAAAATTCTAGTTTCAAATGTTTGCAAATGTTTCAACTTGCGACGACTCCAACTATCTATAAAGAAAGAAAGAAAGAAAGAAAATAAATTTATTTAGCACAAACTACAAAGAAAGAAAGAAAGAAAAATATTTTATTTGGGACACGCACAAGAAATACAAAGAGTAAACAATAAAATAAAAATGGAGCATTTAAAACTAACAAAATTAACAATTAAAACACACAAACACACAACACAACATATACCTACAAGTAAAAAAGAAAAATAAAACAAATAAAAAGTGTAAAGTGCGTAGTGAGAAATTAGCAGGAAGGTATGCCTCGCGGCTGCACTAAATAGGTCCAGTTCAGCAAAAATGTCAGACAACTAGTGCCTGACGCTGGTTTTCAACTGAACCTGAAATGTGAGGTGACGGATGTGTTGAAGTTTATAATTTCTGTGGATTTACAACCGGGTATAACATTTTTATATTTTTTTCAATATAGGTTTTTGCTATACGTACATTGCCATTGAAAAAATAATGGCGTCTAGACAAACGTTAACCATAGGAGAAAAAAAGGTGTTGTGTGTAGGTACAAGAAAAAATAAAGAAAAAAATGTGTTGTAGATATTGTTTAATGTCAGCTTTGAAGGGGTACGACAAATAATACAAAAAGAGCTAGAAGCTCTTTCACTCACTCTTTTTATTATTTTACGCAGACAGAACCTCGGCTTCGGCGTCCTTAGTTACAACTTTTCTTGATTTGTTACGAATAGCGCGCTAGTGCAAAATCAATAGCATTATCTTTGTATGTGGGATTAGAGCACTCTTACAAGAAGCGGGAACTTCAATTTCTTAGACAGCCATCCAACGACGCCTGTTCGATACCCCGATACTAATTAAGGAGATCACGCCGCAAGAAAAAAATAATATCATCGGTCCGTAACAGGCGCCGATTTGATTTTGGTATTATGTATTAAAAGTAACACAGGGGGCCTACTTCGTCAACGAAGATACAGGTTCGTCCGAAAGTACTTCGATACTTTGAAATGAACCCCAATGCCGATTAATAACTTTTTCGGACGGGAAAAATCACATTGGTAGTAAGGACAACTCAAATCGTTTGTCGTTAATTTTAGTTTCGGTTATGTCAGAAAGTGATACGGAGTAGGAAACATCTGTAACTTCGGCTGGAACTACGGACTTCATGCGTAGAGAGTAGGGCCCCAGGTGCTATGGCGCTATGCAAGTAGCCGACGTTGATTCTCAAATAATTCAAACATAAATTCATTACCTACTTAAAACAAAACTCATCCAAAAAAAAATTGTAGTATTCTGGTACCTAAAGCAAAATCAAATCGGCGCTTGATTATTTCTTGTTTACAAGAGACACATATCGTGTAATGGTGGCTACATAACATGTAGTTATACTTTCATATTATGACACCACTTTAATAACAGTTATTCCTTGTTAAAAATATCTGTATGTCGATCGTCAGCGGTCATAAACCGTTGTGATTAATATTATACTAAAACAAACGAAATTAAATTCATCCTATCGCAAATCAAACATATTACCACATTACAAAGTAAAACACAATTCGCATTACGTTTTTGTAATTCGCCTACGGAATTTCAAAACGGGGCATGTAACTAAACGTAGTTAACTAGAGCCTGAGGCTGAATACGGAATTCGTTTAGCGCTCAAGTCCACCTCACGCGGTTATAATTCTATCAGGTAAGAGTGATGGCACCATAAACTAATCTGTATTAAAAAGCCGCATGGATAAATATCATGCATCTAATGTTAATAGCGACCGTCGGTAGGTCAGCGTACACACATACGCCGCTGCCCTGCCACGGATCAGCAACACCTCACCTCCTCGATAAAACGAAATCTCATTATCATCCTCGTTGAAATTTATTTAAAGGGGATGCGCCAAGGTAGCCCGCGAAATTCAATTTATCTTACGTTTTTTGCAATTTGCAGGTCAGTATCAGGTTGTATGTCGATCTAAATATGATTCGCGGCCATATCAAATATTTTTTTTTTGAATTATAATCATAAAAATCATCAGTACATCTCTCTAAGTTCATATTACCTTATTGAATGACTATTTCATGAAATCATGACATTAGAGGCCAATTCTAACTTATGGAGATGTATTGCTGATTCTAATGATTATAATTCTGTAAAGCAATATTTGTTTCGGCCGCGAATCATATTTTAATCAACATACAACCTGACAGTGACCTGCTAATTGCAAAAAACGTAAGTATTTTTGAATTTCGCGGGCTACCTGAGTCCATCCCCCTTAACACTCAGACTTGGATTGTTTTGTTTTTTATGGAATCATAAGTGAAAATTGAGAGGTTGTCTCTATTGCTGTCCTCGGTCTGTAGGCCTAGAACGAATGCGTGAAGTAATAAACGTAACGTGAATTCGGACGATTTTACAGTTAAACTACTCGTTTCGCTCACTATAATAACTTAGTATTAAGACTTAATTCATATCTGAACTCAAAATGCTATAGGACACTTGTATTTTCTTATATCGATATTTAATAAATCGTTTGAATTTACGTTACGTCGACGCGCGTTCATGCTGTGGGCTTCAGAGGCCCTTGCACGCGCGCCACCTATACCGAAGACTTACAAACGTATCGTGCCGTGTCGCACATTGAAGACAGTTTAAAGCGTTCATGATTCTTGAAACAATAACGCAGACATGGCGGCATTGAAATCGGCTGCCTGCGCTATTGTGTTACGGTCATTTGTCTTTACCTGTATATTTCCCTACAGGTAATCCCTTCACCCAGCACCACAATTGAGTAACACGTTTTCTTTTACAAACCGAAAGTCTTTTTAGGATATTCTTAATACATTGCTTCATATGTTTCAAAAACTCGTAAACTTGACAATGTAAATCACGCAATAAATGTTGTCGGATTGGCAAAATTAAATGCATTGCAGTTTAATAGTGTGATTTGCCCCCCCTGATAATACAGGATGTTTGGCAGAACGTTGAACATACGAAAATGGTGGATAGGTGGGGTCATCTGCTACTTACTCAGCCCTAATTTATTTGGCCTTGGCCGCACGGATATTAAAAAAAAATGATTTCTTCTAGTTTCACCATTTTCTAAACTTTAAAGTGTAATTTTTATTAAAAATGGGTAAATAATAATAATATCATTTATTGTCAGATCAGTACAATCCATATTGTTAGTAAGGACATAAACAACTTACAAACATCCATATTGTTAGTAAGGACATAAACAACTTACAAACTAGTGTTAGTACATATAGCTATGTCAATTAATAAAATAAATTCAAAAAACAAAAAACAGGCAATATTTTTTTAATCTTTATCTTTCTGTAAGTTTGAGGACTCATACATTTTTTCTAGCTAACATCTGAATAAAGCAATAATTTTATAAGAATCTGCCAACATTAAAGATTTAAAAAAAAACAAAATATTGCCTGTTTTACCCATTTTTAATAAAAATTACACTTTAAAGTTTAGAAAGTGATGAAACTAGAAGAACGCATTTTTTTTTTAAATATCGTGTGGGCCAAGTCCAAATAAATTAGGGCTGAGTAAGTAGCAGATGACCCCACCTAACCACCATTTTCGAATGTTCAACGTTCTGCCAAACAACCCGTATAATACGAGTATAATATCAGCGGGGTAAACCTACACTCATTCAATGCATTCAAAACTCAGCTTGGCCTGTATGTAATCGCTACCCGAACATTACTTGAAAAATGAATGTGTTGGGTGGGTTGAGTTTCGAGTAGTTTTAATTAGTCTGTGACGGATGTTGTCGAACCTTATATTAGTATTTAATTAAGTTATAGTTATTGTTCTCAAGTAAGTAACATGTTATGTTTTTATTGAGAATAAAGTTTCTTTAAACCTAAATCACATTATTAATTCCCAATCATTAAGAATTAAGACATTGCAAATTCGGGAAACAACGGTTTTCATTCCAACATGCCATTTCCTTTAATCCACTGACGCTACCTGTGCTAACTACGTTCCATACGTCGATAACATCTCACTCTGATTTTTATCGGCTGCTTTGACTGAACGTACCGCAGCTAAATTCATTATTTTGTTCCCGGGATACTTCAGATGCGCCGACATTTCCTAATCCCGTTACTATTTCAAATATGCGTGCCGCAATAGGGAAAAAGGCTTGCCTGACTCCCTGCCGCATCCACCATCAAAAAATAAGGGGATTATGCTGCACGCGACTTCGAAACGTGACTTACAATACCGTTATGCATGTTGGAAGCCTTATCATTAGTATCGGTACAGAAATACTGCTTGATGTTAAAAATAGACCAATCTTGTTTCTATTGGATTTCACTATATTTTCAGCTGCAACAAGAAAACGGCATTAAATTGCCAGGACCGTGGGCTTAATTGAATTATCGTGAGAATATGACGGGATTTCCTCGCATATTGGCTGATAGATCCGAGTGTGGTTTAATCTAAAGCTTAACCCGTTATATAACACAGCTGAACGAATTTAGATAAATGAATTAGCCACAGGTCCCTTCGACGTTAAATTATCTGCTTAATGAATGCAACGAGTTTAGAAAGTTAGCAGGCATTTCTACACAGTTATTCATTGAAAACTAGGGCCTTATAGACTGTAAGCTCCATGAGTACAAAACACAGAACAAGTTTGCAGATATAGATCTAGGTGGAATGATTGACCAAGTGAATTGAAATGATAACATTACGATGAATCGGATATTAAATTAACTTTGTGGCTGAAATGCGAAAAATACGATTTCGATAGGATCAATCGAGAGTTTTATGCGCAAACCGATAACTTGGCTTTTACGACCTGACGAAAGACGTAAAACATTGGATATACACGTCTGAAACAAAACCCTAGCATAAAACATACCTGGCATTGTATGAGCACGACCTGCGACGCCCATTACGAGTATAAACTAAATTATCGTATGTACCTACACCTAGTAGGTACATACGATAATTTACTTACTTATACTTTAAGTGTCATCACCACGCAAGTTCTTTATTATGATTTGTAATTCGAGTATTTATAGATAATATGACTGAATGCCTTTTATAGAATGTTTGCTTGAATGTATATCACAGCATATATTTGGAATGTGCGGACGATATAAGTGCCAAACGTGTGAGCTGCATTACACATCCTCGGAAATCCGCGCTCCGCTCGGCTTCCTCCGTTTGTGTCGGTGGTTTTCCGACAAGGAAATCATTCGGAACAAAAGTCAGTATATTTCTGTGTGGCTCACGGTTAAACATAGTCTCGCCCACGCTGCTCACGCGCCGCACGGCCGCCACTGCCCAGTCCCATCTTCCTTCTCGCCGCCTATACACGCTCCAGGTTAGTACAAATTTTAAGATTCACTTTCAATGCAACCTCAGCGAATTGTTTCTTCTATCATACTTAATTGCTGCGCGATATTTGTAAATGGATCTGCAATTTTTTTTATTAGTGAAAGCAAATTCTATTATGTTATTTAATTTCCAAATGTTAATCTAGGATTGGTTACCGGTAATGTGTGTTCAAATTCCTATTGCGTGATTATTTTTAGCCGTTCAGCGTTCAACGAGTGCATAATACAATACCTCGTGTCCGACTAAAAACCCGGTTTTTGATACTAAAAATATCCCGATATCGAATGTTTGCGAATTCTATTTTGAATTTGTTTCACTGTTCGACGCACGCGTCGGTGCTCGGGGAGGGTAATCCATCAGGAGGGGATGATAGATGAAACAAATAGCGCTCCGGTCACCGCCGATACCATTACATAATTTATTGATTATGCATTCGTAGACATCCGTGTCTGTGTAGTAAACATTTATATTATGTTTATATAAAAATTCATTGAAGTGAAATGCTCGTTGAGTTTTTTACTATTTCATGCCAAGAATCTGGACCTGCGTATGATAACATCAAAATATATCGGTTGAACATTAGTCTTGTCAAATTAAAAGTTTTTGACTCTATTTTCGTTTGGCTGGTGAGCATAAAAAATGTTTTATATACGGCAACAGGATATTACGTATTGTTACCTTCACTGAAGCCGCTCGCTATGCTATAGTTACGTGATTTTAATTATTTCGACACATTGTTTTTACAACGAACTTGATGTGTCTGACGTGATGTTCATAAAATACACAAGCTGAGATTTTTATAGTTTTACAAACAAACCGGGCGCGTGTTCAGCTGAAACTGCTGAAACAAGAAACGCTTACAAAACAGAAATATTTCAGAATAAACGACACGGTAGATAACTCATAAGTTTAACTTGTAATAGACTTTAGTGTAACAGCAAGTGATTACAATAAGTTTGTTGTTATTTTTAATGAAGACTCAATTAGCTTCTTAATGATCCCCTTTGTTTAAATAAACAAACAGAACTATACATTTCTTATTTGTATTATTTAGTTTAAGGCCTCAAAATAACATTTGATATGACTGTGGACTGTGTTTTTAGAATTACAGCTCATATTGATCATTTAATATTTCCTCAGTTCATCCAGCTGGATTATTGTGACATAATTAATTTAATATGTATTGGGAAACCGATTAAAATATATTTGAAGAAATTGACCCATTTCATCCAATCATTTAAATTGCTTGTGTTTTGAGTTTCAAGTGATTATTTCTATAAATAAAATATTCAATAATACGAAACAAAAACGATCGAGCATTTTCACTAATGCTACCTACAAAATATATCAGTTCATGTCTGTTTAGCGGTCTGCTAACAACGCACAACCTAAACTTTTTTAATAGAAACTCTAGCGACCCGCCAGCATCGCACGGTTTTTACGACTTGAAAAAAATCAAGATTCCTTTATTATATTTCAGTTTAATATTAATGTATTATGGTCATAAACGTTCCGGAATAAATTCCCTAAATGACGCTGAAAATCGCATCAAAATACGTTGCGTAGTTTAGAAGAACAACGCGGTCACACAGACAGACTCGAAAAGCGACTTTAATTTATAATAATTATGTATAGATAATAATAATATATAGATGTTCGAGAGATATTTTTTCATATCTAAGACTATAAGTGTAGTTAGTAACTGTAGGAACTCCAGCCGTGACCGGATTAAACGTAGGTTGCAGTTTTCTTGATCAATTACAAAACTGAATGATAATTGACGAGGATGTTTGTCTAACAGTGGATTTCTATAGGCTGATGAAGAAGCATTAGTTAAAATCATCAACACGAAGCTTTTTATTCAGATGCTTCCCAAAAATTATATTGACTGCTTCGTTGATCTAGTGGTCGCATGAGGTCCGGGGTCGATTCCCGGGATTGGGATTTGCCATCTGGAATTTCTCAATAGAAGCCCAAGAATCTGGAGTTGTGCCCGGTTGATGCCAATAGGCTCACCCCCTGGGACTTTAACATAACTGGCGAAATGTGTGTGTACTATAGGTTCATATCTGCCTTACCCATCGGGGAATGTAGGCGTGATGACGTTATGTATCAAAAAAAATATGAATCCATTTTATTTACAAGAAAAGAGACAAAGAGCGGGATTTAAAACTTATTATGGGTATCGAATTAAGGAAATTATTTCCTCATTGATCCGAGAGACTTCAAACACGGAATATTTATCAGAAATGTTACTGTAACGTTCATTACTCTAAGTCGTGTCAATTGGCTGCCTCGGGCAACTCTACGTGTAATTCGATAACAGGTACATTACCATTCGTAATAAGGATGCTGTATGCAATAGATCGCTTTTGTTGCAGCGCTTCAATTTAGAGATGTTCATCATTATTAGTTCTCATTCAGAAAAGGCAAGTCCAGGTTTCCTCAAGATGATTTTCCTTCACCGATGAAATACAAATGTATACGATGATAATTTATTTTAAAAACAAATGAGTTTTGTTTCAAATATAAATTGGTTGTCATTACTAGAATGAGGTTCGAACATTCCAAATTTAAACACAGCTACAGTGATGTTAGAAAAATAAAAATAAAAAACATTGTCCTAGGCAATTAACAAAAAAAAAACTGAAATTTTATTTCAAATGTGCTCTAAACAATAGTAATTTTACCTACGACTAGTGACCTAGATGTTGTTCTTACGAGCTTTTTATTTTTCGAATTTTCTTTGCGTCGTAACACATTTCAAAAGAGATGACACACTGTCATTAGGACCACACCCATATAATTATATCATCTTAGCTTATAATTAGAACCTGAAATAAATATTACGTAGTTGTGCTTTCAGTGCTCTAATAAGGTCTAAATTCGTATAGCAGAAGCTGAGTTACTGTGCATTTGTCTTAGCAGAGAAGTGTTGCAAACAATTAGACGCTTTAGTCAGTATTTATCGACGACGACGCTTCAATTGTGGATTTAAAGCTATTTTGAATATCGATATCGTAGTTAATGACTCCGTAGCGTCACATTGCGAGTGATCAACCCTACGTAGCTTGTTATTAGCCTTTCGTGATTTATCGACAAGACTTCGTTACATTAATTTAGCGTCGTAATAATTATATCGTTCCTAAGCAAAGCTGCGAATAATCGCGAGTCGACGCGACTGTCTAGTGGACAATCGCGTCTTTGTGAGAGGAGTATTTACCGTCCGTGTTGCATGTGAAAATTTTATTATTATTGATGAAACTGGTCGTCTGCGACACAGCTGAATACCTTATAGCAGCGAGTAGGTTCAAAATGCTTAGAAGTTTATAAGAAGTTTATACATATTGAAATAGGTTTCTACAGCTGTTCTTGTGTCCAGACATTTACAAAAAAACAACTGTTTGTACGCGTTTGCAGTAATTTACAATGGTACAAAAACCTTTAGGCGCGTGGCCAAAATTGTAACTAACGCCATCAGCATAGTATTTTAAAACAGAAGCAACTGTAGTGAAATCTGACTTTCACGGCTCAATGACTGCAATACTGATAAGTATGGATCAGTGGTCACTGTTGTTACGAACTACCTATATTGTTATTTGTATGACAACAATGGCTTATCTTTCCCTCGAGCCTTGGTGTGGTCACATGTAATCCCTAAACAAAATAGTCACTTTAGGCCCTTATATTTATGTATGTATGTATGTATAAATGCGAAACTTACTCTGTTGGTCTATCTGTCTTTCTGTTACCTCTTCAACCCCTAACGGCTGAACGGATTTCGCTGAAATTTGGCTCAAAGGCTTGTACCTACCTTTTATCCCGGTAGCACGTTCTCGTGGCATACTTTCTGACTTATACGCGGGTGAAGCCGCGGGAAAAATCTAGTCGTAAATAAAAGCTGCGCAACGTCGTTGCGGCAACCTCATTTTTTCTTGTTGTCTGCATATTTCACACAGGATTCAAATGTTGCCAGCAACAAGTTTTCCACAACTCAAAAACATGTAGCTGAAACATGGTCGTGCATTTTTTTTTTCCCGTAGAATGATACGGTGATTTAGCCACGAATACTTCAAAACAGAAATGTGCACTCATCTGAACATTTAATGGAATTTTTTAAGGAATGTGTATGCGTTAGGGTTACCCAATTAATGCACGTACACGTCTGTCACTCTCACCTACACTGACAATTGTCCGAAATGTTCTACGTATTGAGTTTGAAACCGGATTTCTAGAGTGCTCTCTTGAATAAATCCAGGCAAAAAATCTAGGAACAGCGCTGTGGTAAGAGCATACTACGTGGGTAGCTATTATACTGAAAGCTGGCCTCTGCGGTCCCTTAAATTTCAGTACTATCATGTAATCCTGCGGGGTAAATGCGTAACAAACTTACAACGGCAATGCCATTAATTTTGACAGTTAAACAAAATTAATTTTATTGCGTTATTTACTTTGTCGAGCAGACAAATCTTTCAAACATATGTAGCGTGTAATTATTTTAAATTCGTTCAAAATCTTTCGGATTGTGATGGAACATGTGTTACGCATTTGGTGTGCGGGGTAAAGACGTTCCCTGAAACTCCACGATACTCTGATTTCAAGACAGTTTAAGGATTACTCTGAATTTTATAGTTCTGTTATTTAAATAAGGCCATCTAAATAATGGCCTATTCGGCCATTGGTATCTACATGATGGCGGTATTTTGTAAATAGTAACAAAATTACTTAGGTATTGCATTTTATAAATGTAAATATAACTGGCGAAATGTGGGTGTATTGTAGGTTCTTCTCTGCCTGACCCTTCAGGGAAAACAGGCGATATGATATGTTATGTTAAGTTTGAATTATAAAATGCTTTTCGTCTTTTATTTAATAAAACAACATAAATGTTGTCTGTATTCTCTTTGAATATGGACCCACATTTTTACTAAAAATACGATATGTGTAATTAAGGTCCTCGCTCTACTATAATTAAAAGACTGCGCGTCGTTATTTTTCCTTGTTTTTTTTTCAAAATGTATCCACCTCAAAGCTCAGACAAAGAATTCTATGTAATGCAACCCATATTGCATTATACTCTCATAATAGAAAACACAATATGAAAACGTATTACGTATTTGTACTATAAAGCTTTTACCAATTATTTTATTCTCTTTTGTGCGTATTTTTAGTTCAATAATGGCGCAGCCTGAACTCAGATCAAAGTACAATAGTATAGGTATTTCTTTTATATATGAATGAAAAATGAAATGGAAGTTTACAGCTGGTACACTAGTCTAAATTAAGCCGTTGTATTGGAAAATGATCAACATCTACTGCCGGCTTTACTTTTCTTTATTGACTTATTTTGAACTTATAAATCCAGAATTTGCCATATTATGACGTCACAGATATTTGAATAATAATATGCTCGCTAAACATTATGGTTCAAAATTATGGATGAAGATGCCTACTAAGTGGGTTCGCACATTCAAGGTTTCTTGATTCAATTCCTGAATTAGTTTTCCTTATTCGGGCACCCGAATACACGCATTTCATACATTATTTGGCGCATACGTTCGTATATGATCCGTTCGGAAACATGTGCTGCACTGCACTTTTACGAAATTCAGTAGTTTATTCACGTTTTTCGTTTATTTTGCTTATATCTTGAAAATGATGTATCCTATCGAAAAAATAATGAAATTTTCGACCCCCTTTATTAGAGCCTTAAACTCATAAAACTCAACATGTAGATACCTAAGTAATAATTTTTCACATTTTCCATACAAAAAGTGAAAAATTCCATTTTACAAATCCATTTTTATACTTCGTGACCGTCGAGTAAAAAGTTTTCTACTGTCTTTAGCACAACGTTTACAAAATCAAATTATCTTCACTACCTTAGACAACTGTCAGTAGTCAGTGTGATTTTGACAGTCTGGGATAGAAAACTTCATTCTGAAATAGTCTACATAAAAAAGGTTCTAGACAACGATCGGTAGAATCTAAACGAAAGACAAAATGACAGGTTGTAGAAGAATTTTTACGCTGCGATGTCAAAAATGGAGAAACGAAATGCCACTTTGTATAGAAATATCTGTGTCTATTCTTTGAAGAAATAGTAAGCGTCATGCTAAGCCTGCTGACTTTCGTTTGTACTGGCGGTAAAAACACCAAATAAAAAAAAGTCTGCGGAAGGTTTACGAAATTCCGTATTCGGAAATCGAACCGGGAAACCGTGCAGTACCTAGGTGTGTTACCACGGGGAAAATGAGAGAATTCATAGTTTTCATAGCATTTGTCATACAAAATGCTTCTAAGTCTTATTATTTTCATTATTCTCAGGACACAACAAGATGAGTCGTTTAGGCCGGACCCGACGCACGCGCGTCTACGATTGCAACTTCGACAAAGGCGAGAGCTACTACCGTCCGGTTTTGGATCGTCTGGACGGCAAGACCCCCGTGCCGCGCGCCACGGAACCGGACCGCGATCGCATCAGGGCCGACGTTGAGAACCGCATCAAGAGCGCCATGGATGAGGTCGAAGGTGGTGGCGATCTGTTCGACTCCAGGGGAGCCAGGGCACAGAGGGGCAGGCCTCTGTCTTCTGCGTTCGACAGCGAGGAGCTTTCTGATGATGTAAGTTTTACCTTTTCTTTTACTAGGTTTGAAAATGACAAATAAATCGTTAGATCGGAGTCGGTAAATCGGTAAAGAAATCGTTCTCATGTTCAAGAGATGTCTATAATATTTGCGACTATTGAAATGTTGATTTAAAAAATCTTTATAAAAGCAAGGCTTGGTGGGTGTACCTACAATATTTTTCAAAAACTAGGTTTAAATAACTCCCAATGTCTTTTGGATTTAAGGACGCTGACAGGAGCTGGTTTGGTTACTACTTGAATTATTGAAATTAACTAAATCAAATAAGTAGATACCTACCCATTTTTAAACAGTATTAAATAACCGGCCCTATTCGATTCAAATAATTCAGAGAAAAGATCTTTTTCCATACCTACTTACCTATAATTTCATGCTTAAACCACATTTGCTTCGAAACTAAATTCAGTTCTAAAATGTAGATTGATACTTGTCTGCATTTTAGGAGAATCCTTAAAAGTTAAGTTTTACTTATTTTTTAATTGGGTACCCATTCTCATTACTGAATGTTGGTTCTAATAATGAGTAAATAGACGTAAAGAAGCTACAGCACGGATTTCTTGAAAATGAAACTATTTTAGTTCTTAGATTATTAGTTACTTGTTATGTGGGTAGTTCTCCGTACCAGTTTTAATATATCTTTCTATCATCATGAGTAGGGCAAGTAGTTGTAAGGATTCATAGTACTTTTCAATTAGAATTTCTTTCTGGAATATCTAATTCTCGTGGGATATATTTTCAAACAACTATCTATTAAAAACTGGAAAAAGTCCGGTTCATTTAATATAATTTCTGAATATCTTATGAGAGAAGAAACATGGAAACATAATTGATAAAGTAAGGTAAAAAAGTGTTGATAACTTTTTGACAAAGGTGCGTTTTAACTAGGGTTCATAGCTATAGAAAATTATTAAAAAAAAATATTAAAAAAAACACAATTAGAAGTGCTGCTTTGCGCCGGAAATATAAATAGTGGTATTAATTACCCAAAACAGATCTTACACAAAGAGTTGCATTAATAAGGACGAATTCGACCAACATTTTATGACTACCTAGACCTGTAAGTCGTATCTTGCAAACAAAGCATTTTTGATGATTTTTCTACATAAAAAACTCAGTCGTCAATTATATTCCACGGTTAAAATATGTGACTTCGGTAGCCCTAAGCCTCATGAAATAAAAGCAAACAGCCGCCAGCAATCGAAAATACGAATAACTTTATATTGAAAGGTACTTGTTTTGCATCGATTTAAGACCAAAAATGACACTGCTAATTGATCAATAATGGCAGTATTTACATCTGCCTTCAGGTGCGTTCATAGACACCATGTAACTCGCATCAGGGCAGTCAATAGGTACTACCGTTTCCGGTTACTTTTAAACGATATCTTTACAAATTATTAGAGGAAGAAAAATATTTTATACGAAGGAACGATACGATCAATAAGTTGCCAGATAATGCAAAAAAGACAAATATTAAAAAAAAATATGTTAGAAGTTCATGTACAGAAACAATGTAATACATAAATAGCGAGAAAGAAAACCAGCTTAAGAACATTTTTGATTGATTTGATTTATTGATTTAGCATCTTTAGAAGCCTAGTTTTAAATATTCTGTTTTCCTTTTATCGACTCACGGTCATTATGTTATTTTATAACTGCATGATTTATTTGTATATGTCATAAGTTATGTAAACTATTCTGTGTTCTTTGTGACAATAAATTCTTTAAACTGAATTATAATTATAATCTGTGATTATTTAGAGAAAAATATAGGTAATCTCATGGTAATTCGCCTTAGCGCGAATAACTCGCAACTGAGACAGCGGCAAGTATAATTATATATTACAGACCAAAGTAGGAAAAACAAGACACAAGCATGACTCTTACAACAGTCATAGAGCCAGAAATAGAGCTTAGCCTCTATAAGCAAATCTCTTTGTGTATGCTAACTTATGTTATTATTTTAATAGATTTCAGCAGAGTACAGTACAACTATTTTCTTAATGTCCCTCGGCAAACTTCGTGTTTCGTCAGTCGTCGGATTTCTATCAGTAAATTTCATTAAGTTAAAAGAGTATTAACAACTCTATATACTTCCAAGTCAAGGAAGTTTTCGGAGGGACATTAAGAAAATACTAACTATTTTCTTAATGTCCCTCGGTAAACTTCTAAAATGTTGTACTGTACATTACATTATATTGGTCTAAGTAAAGTTTCGACGGGAAAACATTTATACTTAATTACAACGAAAAGCCTCTCCATTTCAGAAATATAGACTTTTGAAGGAAATGTTTTTAACTAGAAGTCCTGGAATTTAATAACAAGACTGTCGGTAATGCCTTATAAAAATGTTTTCATTTCTTAATAATATCTGGAAGTGTTTCCAGATATTATTAAGAAATGAAAATATATTTTAATATCTATTTGATATTATACCTTAGTTAAACATGTTTTGAGCTCTAGAAATACGAGTCGTCTAGTTATTTTACCTATTGATTATTGCAAAGTAGCATATAGGTGCAAATCCGTAGCAAGTCAGAACGGCGAAGCCAGGTATCATGAAGATGAGAATTTCTAAACTTTACCCGTACATAGTTCTGCCGGCGAAACTATTCGATCCAGGCGTCTTGAATATTATATGTTAACAGTTTATGATATAACATATTATTACTACTAATAAAATATACTACTAAATACTATGGGATTGCTTTGCAAAAAAGCGATCCCATAGTACTTAGTAGTAGTAATTAGATATATTATATATATATAAAAATGAATGTCTATTTCCCTTGGTCATCGCATCACGTGTGAACGGATGGAACAATTTCGCTAATTCTTTTTTTGTTGTGTTAATTATTGTCAGAAAAGGGGTTCTTATGAGAGAAAAAATTAAGGAAGTTGAGCGGAACATTAGAAAATTTAAGAAAAGTTAACGCCAATATTCATTTTACATAACTGTCAGTTGTTTGAAATAACTGTCAGTGATTGACAGAATGCGCGCTGCAAATATCGTTTAACACAGATGGATCGGTTGATAAATGAGTCGATAGTTTTAGTTTTAGTCAATAGTCAAAACTAAAACCAAACGACATATGACATTCATAGTTAAGATAGTTAAGACAGAACAACGTCTGTCGGGTCAGCTAGTTTCCAATAATAAAAGCTCCCATTTTTTTCGATCGGTCCGAATATGTTATCTTAGAAATATTTGTATTACATTTACCTCTATCAAAGCAAGCCTAAAGTTCTTTATAACACACTTAAGTATACTGGTATACTTAGGTATGTTAAACGATATTAAATAGTTGTCAAACTAAAGACAACCTAACTAGTCTCTAGTTCTACTAGTAGTATAGTCTACCAGTATCTAGTTTCGGTAAATTTAAAACACACGGGTATGATCCAAAATAGGTACAAGTTCAGTAAAGGGAGCCACCGAATATAAATACTAGAGAAATAAGAGGCGGAATTCAAAAGCGAATTTTGCAGATTAGGGCCGATTCACAATACGCAGCCGAGCTGGTAAAGCGCCCTGAGTCAGCCTGAGTGACGGGAGTAAATGTGATATATTTTGCATACAGGCCGTCCGCCACATGGCGAGTGTGCATAAACACATCATCTGCTAGCGGCGTGTGGCGACCGTATTTTATTCCGTCATTGTTAGAGCATGTCCTGCCTGCCACGATAGCCCACGATACGGCATCGATCGTATGCGGACACGTGTGAAACGCCCTGCAATCTATGATCATTGAGGTATTAGTACGTATTAGGTAGTACATAAAATAGGTGCTTGGGCCGGTGTCTATTACGTATTAGGTACAGCATTTTTATCTCACGAAGTGACGCGCGCTTTACTTGTGGTAACCAAGTGTACAAATACGCTGTGAATGTGAACTTGAAGACGAGTAGCGTCAGCCATAACACACACACATACTTCCGACTTCGCCATTGTCTCGGACGGTACTAAGAGCTCCTGCGCTGGCACACATTCACAGCGTGTTTGTACCACAAGTAAAGCGCGCCTCCCTTCATGAGATAAAAATACTGTAATTGAATAGACTAAGCTGTTACCATTCTTTAGGTCACACAATTTGTTGATGACGATTTTATGAAGATTGCTTAATTTAGTTCGAGTCGTGAAATTATTTTTTTAATAAATATTTCCTGTCAAAGCTATATCATTAAAAACTAAATGTTAGCATTGCAAAAGCTACCAAAAGTACTCGCAGCTCGCGCAGTTATTAAAATTTTAATTCAAGTTTCAGTTTGTATGTGACTACAACACGGTATCCTCCTTAAGTACAATATGGAAACCAAATATTATGTCTAGTAATTTACTTTGTGAACTTGCTGGTTTTAGTGAAAGTCCTGTCAAAATCGATCCAGCTGTTTCGGAGATTTGCTGGAACAATCAGACAGACATTCAGCAGTCAAATTTAAAAATATTATTTATAACTGTTGTTTTGACATTACAAACAGATACTTCAATTTTATTTATTTGTATAGATTTCATTCATTTCTGTATGTTTGTTCTTATGATCTGCTACTGAAACCTGATAGGTACTATGTTGTAATTTTACCCAATACTTATTTGCATTTCTACGTGTATTTTCCAACAAAACATAACGAGTCCTAAAAATAATATCACAGAGCAAATATCATCGACTCAACTTAATTTGTTTTTCCATGGAGCTCAATTGAAGCCTAAAATTTGTAATCCCGTATTTTTAATCAAGCCGCAAAACGGTTTTTGTTATTTTTTTTTTGTGTTACTGGTACCTCTTTCAATTAACTACTAGCGACCCATACGTGAGGTTTAAAAATATTTTCTTAACGAATGCATTCGTTAAGAAAATATTTAAATAGTACCTGCGTTACTGCAGGTTTTGAGGTTTGATTTTTTCACTGAGAAATACATAAGATACATCCTACGTGGTCCCACGAAACGTTGTCTTACAAAATTATTATGTAGCATTAGATACTTGGTTAATCTGGCCGTTGATTGCGTCTGAGCTCTCAAACAGACGTTATGTTTGCAACGTTAATCCACTAAAAGCATCTGAGACAAAGCCGGTACGTTGTCGATTAAAGGTAAAGACGCGTCGTTAAACTTACAAACAATCTTCACACGTACCACAAAACCAAAAAAAACAAACAAAACCAAACAGATCAGGTCAGGTCATACAAAAAAAACAAAAAAAAATACTGATTGTAGCACCAACAAAAAGTATGCCGTGTGTGAGCGAGCTCAACAAGACTAATGTAATATGAATGCGAGTTACTGAGCTATTAGTTCCTTGTGAACAGCTAAATTGTTTAGTCCGACGACAAATTAAATTATAACAACACTAAATGTCACTGTTAACAGTAGCTCTATTTCAATAAACTAGGGTTGTAATTTTCTAAATAGCACGAGGAACTAGGTATACCTTCGATCATTGGAAGTAAAGATTCAAGAACATGTTTATAAACATAGCAATCACGCATAAATACTGAGCGTTCATGCACGCATCCAAAAATAACCCGAAACTTCATTCATTTGTTCAATGACAAATCTGGTATATTTTTAAAATCACCTAATACGTCTCGGGACAGCAACATTGAAAATGAAATAGCATTCTATATTTAATGTCATGAGTAACTTTGAAACAGGTGCAGACACGTGCATCTAAATGTGCAGGTGTTAGCTCGGTTTCTATGTATTCAGCCATCTATGCGTTACTCTAATTACGTTGGTACTTTGAATCTTGTGAAGCCTAGCGAATACTACAAGGTATTTAATGACTGAGCTAATGTTGGCCACTGTTAGTAAACGGTACGGTTTGTATTGAGTTAATTAAAATATTTTATCCAAATTAAACAAGACAAAAGTTTTCAGAAAGGCTGATACCTGTTTAAAAGATCTTAAGTATAATAATTAATAATGTTATCATGTATTTTTTTTTTACAAAGATTATACAATATTATGTAAATTATAATTTCTGTCCTAAAGATCGTAACTTTTATTGAAATGACTTAAATACTAGTTGAAAAATAATTATTTATAAATAATGTAGCGTCCACATGCTCACGATGTCGTAAAATATATTCGTACTAAATAAATAATACTCAGAAAATATTCTACTGACACATTTACAATTTTAGTCCAGTTGTGACGACAAGCGTGTGATGGACGTTTGGCAAACATTCCGTATGCGCGCACGCAGCTAACGTCGCGCGTCGCGGTAACTCAGTTATTACATATTATTATGATGGATTGGTCTTTTTGAACTGTCATGCTGAATAAAATGTGCGTTACTGAAACATGCAGTTCAAATATACGTTTATTTCTTTGGTAAATTAACTGTTGTATAGTCGACCTCGTAACTGTTTTACTACACTATAAGGTTGGGTGTCAAGCGACACCCAACCTTATAGTGTAATAAAAACAATTCAGTGGAACATTATAAATTCATGCGAATCGACCAATAAGCCTTTTTACGTTTAAGTATACGTCAAAAAGGCTTAATGGTCGATTCGCATGAATTTACACGCCAGAACTGAAACGCCACTTTTAAATAATATATTATTGTCTGTAGGCGATTCACAGGAAGTTTATTTATATGTGGGCGAATCGACAATTCCAGAAATACGTATTAGGCAATTGGCACATTTTGAATTTATGCAATAAAGATATGAAAAAGTACACTACAAAGCGATAAGTGTAAAATATCTTGAAATCGGTTCTGGCGTTGTCGATTCGCCCACAAATAAATTAACTTCGTGCGAATCGCCTACAAAAAATAATACTATTATTATATTATTTAAAAGCGTCGATTCGCCCGAATCGGGCGTTTCAATTTGTGCGAATCGACCAATAAGACGTCAAAAAACGTCAAGGTCTATTTGTCTATGTGACAAATAGACAGTTTCAACCTTAGCGAAGTCAGTTTACTGAGAATTGTTGTCAAAAGTGATAAGGCACTTACGAGATCGATTTTGCCTAAACATTTTGTTTTTTATCCTGCTGGTATCAAAATGCTTGTAATGCAACGCAGTCCAATGCTGGACATAAAATCAACACTCGATTCACCGCCTCCCGCTTCCAGGCCGAATAATAATAATCATCTTTTCTGTTTATTTTATTGAAAGCTGAACTGGAAACTAATGAATCATGATGACGTAGCTAATATGAAGATTTCCATGAAATTTTAAATTATTTTCCGGATCTGTTTACCTCCATTCAATTACTATTTACTTATACTACTATTTTCAATTTATTTTATGAACCAGAGATGACATAAAAATGCTATAGTAGCAATCAAATAATTTTATTTGATATGCTTGCTTCCCCACCGCGGTCATTTTACGCGTCATCTCAATGTAATTAATCAGCACAGATTTGCCAGAAATTACATGTAGTGGAACATTATAAATAATTACCTATTCGCAAAATATTTAAACGTTTTATGAAGAGCATGTGAGAGTATGTGGCACCTAATTAGGTGACTCACATACAAGGCGTTCAAAAATTTCCTCATTTTTATTGCATACGTTTTTCCAGTATAGCTACAATTAAAATACGGTACGGAACTTTTCTGCACAGAAGTGCACGACTCGCGCTTGGCCAGTTCTTGATTATGTTATCCTTTAATTACGTTCTCCATAAAATGCTTCCATGCAACATCTTGTTGTACCTAATTTTTTTTTTCTCTCTTTGGATTTTTTTCAAATTATTTCACCTCGTCCAGCGTAAACTTATTTATTTTTAATGTCGTATGTATTTACAAATATTATGCTTCGCCTTTACGCCGCTTCGTTAATCTGTAGTTACTTAAGGGGGAAGCGCCAGGTTAGCCCGCGAAATTCAAATCTTACGGGTAGGCATTGAGTTTAATGTTTATAATTTTTCTTACAAAGTGTCAGGAAATCATTCCTGACATAAATAAATATCGATCGTGTAAATATCGAAATATTGGTAATATAACCATATTTATTTTTAATGTTAGACCTGATATTCTCTTTTTCTTTAGTGGCGGCAGTGCTGTATGTTCATCTGTGCACTGTTCTGTTTTATAAGTGTTGACTTGTAATTGGCTGAAAGTTTTATTTACTATTTTTATTCTATTTTGTTTAACTATAAGTCTTCCAAAGATATTAAATATATAAATAAACAACCTAAAGTATCTTCTTTTGGTAGGGACTGGCTTAGAGAAAGCACACAACATAGGTAGGTACTCTAAGAACACTGACGTAATAAATAAGCATTTTAAACGCAGCTCCCCGTCGCGTCGGTCCTTCGATCCTTAATTTAATGTATCTATGGCGTTACCTACAGGTACGAGATATAAATAGACGGCGAGTATCCCCATAGGATCGTTGCCATGGCAACCAATCGCTTAATCACCTTAACAGAGTTGTGGGTATAAGTATAGATTGAGATCCCAGGGCCCCCAGACCTTACTTATTTTCTGAGTAACAAAATGTATGGGATAGAGTAGTGTTAGTATGCACTTTGAACGTACGCATACCTGCTAGCTTAGGCCCACCGCCGGGCAATTTACAGGTATCAGGTACCTACTAAAGGTACGTAGAGACAATACTCACTTTTCCTAGTCTGAGTGCTGATTGTTATGTATGTTTTACAGAATAATGTTAATAATTAATAATCAATACTGCCAGACACTTCCCGTCGGCAGTAATTTCTGCTAGACGCAACAAAGGTAGCAAAAAAATGACGCCATCGTACTTATAGTATGAGACTTAATTTTATACAGTATGGAAACCACATAATATACAATAACTGAAACCACAAGTTATAATACTAGTCCACAGAAGTATCTAGCAAGATTAAATTAAAAACCATAAATTAAAAAAGTGTAAACACTCTGTTTAGATAATGTACCTTCGTACCTTGTCTTTTAGGTGTACCGATTTTACATTTTAGGCAAATATTTAGAATACGTAACAGCGTCGTGATAGTTTGCACTGCGTGGCAACGTCGCTTTTCATTGTTCAAGGATTCAAATTCATTGAATCTTTGACCTAATGATCCAATTCTACAGAGTGTTCAAATTTGCTCAAACCTTAAACTCAACTTTTTGACCTAATTACTGGACCGATTTCGTATTTTTTTTTGTATATCGTCAACAAAGGCTATAAATATCAAGTATTTTTATTTATTGCATATATATGTGGTTTCCATACTGTATTAATCAACTAAACCCTGTAATTGGTACCCATCAAACCAGTTAAAATGATACAGGTTCTCTTCTAACGCCCACCCATTATTTTCAAGACTGAAAATACCAAGTTGCTTCATATTAGCACTATTGCAGAGAATAGTGATGTAATTAGCACGCTGGAACTGCTGCAGAGCTCACTCTGACACGGTGGTAAGTAGCTCGCATCAAAGATTTTAATATTTATGCAATTAAACTCTTCATTAATATCAGAAACAGTATAACTGTTGATGATCAAATCACTCAAGCCTGGCAGCCTCTCTGGCAATTATTCCGGCCACGTTGTAAACATCACAAATAAATTTATGTATTCTGTTGAATACATTTGGCTCTAGTTCTACATCACTAAATAAGTCTAGCTCGCCGTATCTGATAAATGCTTCCTGATACTCTCCATTTGCGATATAATAACGAAGCGGGGTAAAGGCGAAGCATATTATTATATCTACGCATAACATTATTATGTGCATCCGATATGAATTTTAAAGAATTAGGTGGATGACTTCATTTAAGCTGGACAAAGTGACCGAATTTAGAGAAAAAAAAGTAGGTACCACAAGGTGTTGCATCCAAGCATTTTATGGAGAACATACTCAGTCATTAATGAGCCATCATGTATAGCATACCCTGCTGAACGACCTACTTAGCTTTTTTCATTGGCTAATTCATGTATTACATAATTATGTTCAATCAAATATTCAATTACATACTTACAACAAATGTAAACATCCTGCAGCTTGTCTGACATAACCGTTAGTCATTATAAGTTGAGCAAGACAAAACACACATTTCGAGTAATTACAATACGAGATATGATGAACCAAGGTCACATGATTCTTCGTATCTTGTCTTGCACGATACAACATAACTCGATACGAAAATAACTAACGGTGACTGAACGTCTTTTACATCCAGCACACGGCGTCGTTAATAAAAATAAGTCTAATAAAAACCATGACTAATTATTATTGTAAGCTGATCTCGAGACACTAACAAACAACACAGTTGTGTTTAAAATTTCATTTAATTATAAGTTTACTTCAGAGAGCAAACTTGTCTTAAAATCATAATGTCGTACACTTCTCAGGTAAAAGAATCATAATGTCGTACACTTCTCAGGTAAAAGAATCATAATGTTGAACACTTCTCAGGTAAAATAATATAATCATAATGTCATAATGTCGAACACTTCCCAAGTAATAGAATCATAATGTCGTACAATTCTCAGGTAAAAGAATCATAAAGTCGTACACTTCTCAGGTAATAGAATCATAATGTTGAACACTTCTCAAATAATAGAATCATAATGTCGGACACTTCTCAGGTAACAGAATCATAATTTCGAACACTTCTCAGGTAAAAGCTTTCACTATCAAGCCTTCATAAAAACGAGAAATATCTCGTTTTGTCGTTTTCGTTAAGTTTTTTCGTAGTAATAACAAGCAAAATGTAAGTCTGACTTTAAAAAAATCTGAAATTCAAAAGGAAGGCATGAATGCATTCAAGTTTTGAATGTTGGACAACCTAAGAGGCTTCGTTTGCCAAGTTAATTGATTGAAATTAAAATATGGACTTTAATTTTAATCTTCTTCTTAGCGTATTGATAGCAATCTATATACAGTCAACCCAGAATTTGGCTACGAGCTGGGCAGTTGCAGTAGCGTCCATCAACTCCTGTAACGTGCAAACAACAGGACATACTGGACACGATATTATGTACCCCATTGTTTGTGGGACAGCACCATATTTACACTTCAGAGCGGAGTCATCTGTGAATCTCCACCTGAGCAGATTTTCTTTGCTTCGGCCTACCTGAGTCCGAAGTCTATTTAAAGACTTCCAGGTAAGCCAAGGCAACTCATGTCCAGATGCAAGATTTTCAAGAGGTGGAACGAATGGGTTTGTTAGGGAAGCACTATCTCGCCACAGCTTTAGCCTTTCATTAGACCGGTCACAAGTGTGTGGGAGGACACACTTTAAGAAGCTGTTGCGGCTTTTCAGCATTTATGACACTAGGATGCTATCGTGTAAAGGGTGTCGTGTGTCGGAAACCATCTTGGCTTTTGCACTTGAGGTTACCTCCGCTCTGCTAACTTCTGGTGGAGCTTTTCCAGCTAGTGGATACAGCATCTGTACCGGGGTTGTTTTGAATTTGATTACGAGTACTGTAATTACTTATTAGCTCTTATTGTTAACAGTACAAATAAATAAAATATGGTGAAAACGTTCTTCATATTACAATTGTAACACAAGTTTGACTGCATAGTCATTGAGCTAAACAAAATATCAATGCATAAAACACTCAATTTTCATTAGAAAAAAAAAACAAAACAAAATCAGGCATGGACAAAGGTGGGGACGATGGGTGCAGTTGCCCTCCTCCGCCTGACGCACGACTGAAGCACATTTTTGAAACTGATTTCATGAAATTCTCATTAGAACATCACTATATTCTACTAGACTACAACTACTACTATTATTACTAGAGTTTATTCACGATAGCAACTGCACTATTGGATTCAATATTATTAGAACAAATTTTACGAAAGATAGTTAACACAGTAAAAATCCCGCGCCTGTACAAAGTACTCGTAGCCACTATTGACGCACGCCGCAAATGCTAGTTAAACATTGAAACGTGCAATGATCCAACTTTTTTGTTATACCGTACATGCAGTGGGCAATATTTGTTTGCAAATGTTTGCCGGTTGTGCTTCAAACGCATTAAGGTGAATTACTCAATGTTTGTGAGCGCTATCGCCCTAAGCAAACCAAACAGTTACTATTAACCAACATGTTAAAATAAACCGGTTCTATTTACATGTGTAATTCGATTTGGTGCAAATTAAACAAGAATACAATGTATTTGTCAAGCATTAGTAAAACCAATCGGCATTTATTCAAATATACGCATTTTTTTTTAATGTAGAGCTTTTTAATTAACTTGCTTTTGCACCCCGGTGCCGTGCGATGGGAACACAGAGTAACAATATCAGATCTTACAATTATTGTTCGCTGATTCAATGCATTGTTGATAATATTGATTCATTTAATAGATATCAATTTTTGCAGAAGTTTGGTACGAATATTACAAGCCAATACGGGTTGAGATACCGACAAAAATAGCATCATCTTCCCTGAGACGCAAGTGTACTCTTAACTTCGTTTCTTAAAAGTTTTATCCACAATTGGAAATAGACACAACTCATCCAATTATTAACTTATTTCATAATCCACCAATAAGTTAATATTTCGGCGTATAAAGTGTAATTTATTCAGTCACAATTAATTTTCTGTAACGCGACTTTTCCGGGATTATTAATAACCGTGTCCACTCAGTTAACTGACATGACTTTCACTCAACCAATCAACCAGACGTATGAGCATTAAAAATAGCAAAAATATTGCCAAGGAATTATAATCCGTGTGCTGTTCTACATAGAAGCTAATTCTGTAAAAATGTGTGAGAAAGTTAGTGAGAGCCTTAATGTGTTTGCATATTCAGCACTTTGAAGCGATGACGGAATACTTTTACACAGTTTTTATTATAAACACAGCTCTTTGATTATTCCATTTCTATTGGCCTTACATAAGAGGCATGTGAAATTAAGTAACGTAACTTAATAAAGTAATAAGAAACTTATTCACATTTTGAAACAATAAAAATGTTTAAAACTAATAAGACAAAATTATATCTCATAACAAACAGGCTCAAAAGGAAAAGAAAAGTACCATAACATTGAATAGAATAGAATAGAATAGAATACTCTTTATTATGTACACCATAAAAATTACAGATATAAAAGTAGAAATTTTACATAGGGTGACACAATGGGCAGTCTTATCGCTAAAAGCATAATTGGGTAATTGATTGTTCTTTAGTAAATTCACGGAAAAAACGCTCGCATAGTCTAAACATAAGATCCCTTAGACGTTTGAACACCAATGCTAATAATAAAATCGATGCAGCAGCTGCGCGATCAGTACAAGTTTACGTAGTCAGGGATGTAATATTATGAACACAGTGAAGGTGCATCCCTAAACTCACTGAATGAAGGTATTCAATATATTGGATTCCTCGCCCCTTTGTTACGGTGCCGGCTGAATCTCAGAATCTCAACGTAAAGGCAAAATAACTCAAGAGAATTGTTCTGAACGTATCTTCATGCACAGGATGGCAGAGACATCGACGCACTAACTGTAACCATGAATTCAGCACATAATTCTAGACCCTAGCGTAGAAAATATAAAATATATAAAAATGTTTATTTGGAACAATAACACAACACAAAGTACAAAAAGTAAAACGATGATAGCTGCAAAAGTATAAACTGTAGCGCAGCTAACAACGCCCCTCTCCAGATACAGAATGGAATGATGTTCCATGCAAGTGCATATAAAGTAAAGTTAACAAAGTTAATTTAGAGTTAGTTAATTAATAATAAAAAAAATAAAAAATTGACAAAATAAAACACACAAAAAAAAAACAGTCTGGGACATGAATTGGGATGTTGAGTTAATGTGGTGAGTGTAGGGTGAATGGGTGTGTGGTTGAGAGTCAAGAAAAATTGGCGAAAATTTAATCTATGAGAAGTTGTCAAATTTTTTAAGAACTAAATATGTCAATTGAATAATGTGTATTTCTTAAAACTAGGCTGTAACTTAATTCTTTATTTTCTGTTCAACATGACAATCCAAAAAATATCATTTATCAATTTAACTCCCTACAGAACCCAAGTTCTTCAAAGCACCAAATAAAATTTAAGTAAAAACCGTTTTAAAAACAAGCTTTTAATGAACTATATATTTATATTTTCTTAAAAGCTTGAGGCTAGTCTTAAAGTGTAAGAAGAAACATCACGCCTCAAGCTCTTAAAAAAATATTAAATTAAAGTTCTATGTTTACGTAAGTTTTATTTTGTGCTTTGGAGCATGTTTTTAAAATGGTTTTTACTTAATTTTTATTACGCTTATGTCCACATATGCGCTAAAGTTCAGACATTAGATATATTATATTCTAGAGCTATGGAATATCAAATGACGCTCGAGCAACGTTATCTGAACCTAACGATGCTTTGTAAAGCTATGCCTACATTTTCATATTCTATTCTAAAGAAATACTAGTTGAATCTTTTTAAATTTCAGTCAGGAGCACTATTTCAAAATTAAAACCTTTTCACTATCTTACCAGAGACTTCGCAGTAAAACACGTATAAAATGTCATTAAATAGTCAAAGACTCGTATACTATCCAGAGCGACATATTTACAACACCTGAATCAGCCTGTATAATGTTTTATTGTCGAATAAAGATTGCTGCACTGCTGTAAAAGCTATTTTATGATCAAACATGATTTAGATGTTTTTTTTTTATATTTTTGTTTAAACTATCTGAACTAGTTGATAAAAGGTAAAAGCGGAAAATTCCCATTGTGGTCTTTTTATTTTGCGGTGATAATAATAAATTTGATCTTTCTGATTGTCAATTGAAATTATAATAACCTGTGTGCTTCCTTTAAACTGTTTTTACCTCTTTGTATCTAATATGCCTCCTTAAATATCTGCTAATAATTGCCAAATGGTCCACGGTTATGTGTAGTTCATAAAAGTAACTACAATGTACAATGTTTACCATCTTTTAGTTATAATCCAAGATGGCAGTTGCGAAAATTTTCAAAGTTTTCATCGTAGGTGTCGTCGTTTTCATAGTTTTCGAGGGTGCTAAAGCTGATGGTGAGGTTAAAATGAGCATCCAAGATGGCGGTTGGTGGTTGGTGTTCGCAACCATTACATTAGAGTGTTTAATAATATTATAGGAGCGCAAAATTGGAATTACTAGAGGTTCGTTTAAATACATGCCTCAATAAAATAACATTAGTAATGTTTAGTGGTAAAATGATTGAAATGTTAACAAATAAGAATTACGTACATCGTAAAATAAAGCCATACCATTTCGAACAAAACATATTAATATCATGGATTTAGGTCGTTTAAGTAATGTTAATTGGCTTAGCAATGTAGGTAGCGGTTCGTCGTCTTCTTCATCATCATCCACAACATGACTTCACCTTTGCGGATCCTGCCGGGGTCGCGGATTGTTTGAAAGAGTTACCGTGGCCCTGTGACACTTCATTCACTGGCCATACACTTTTGCTATATGCTGGACATAGACTAACACTTCATTCACTGGCCATACACTTTTGCTATATGCTGGACATAGACTAACACTTCATTCACTGGCCATACACTTTTGCTCTATGCTGGACATAGACTTACACTTCATTCACTAGCCATACACTTTGAAAAGTAACTATTTGCGTCTAAACGATTTTTAGTCTATATTAGTTATTTTGTATTAGTCAATCGTGTACCTAATATTAATTTCCTAATTTATTAGACCTTTTTTCTCGTTTTTTAATTCTAGTGTTTATCAGTGGAAACATGTAAATGGCCTTCAATGGCATTTTGTTTAAGAATACTGTAAGTTTCCCGAATATAATAAAATAAAATAAAATAGTCAGGCTTCCTTTTGCTGTAGTAAAAAACAGTTGTTTACCAAAAATAGTTTTCACACTATCTGCAAAGGAATTGGTGTAGCACTTCTACTATATAATATAGTATATTTTAATACATTTTTTTAATGTAGGCGGATCTAGTATATTTTCGATGAAATTTTAAATAACATTATTTTATTAAAATAAGTGTATAACGAAACGCAACCGTAATCTATTATTAAGTTTTTTATTCACGAATATAAAATTCTGCCTATTGCTCTTTCTGTGTTGCTAAATCTGCTGCTGAAAAATGGCAACACGACGTGTTGCTCAGTGATTCTGACTTTTCTTATATTTTCAAAATATTATCATACGAGTATCTTCTTTCTGTACCAACTTCAGCTTTTACTGAGCGCATATTTTGATGAAAATGGTGAGATGAGCGCAATAGGGCCAGTATTAATCTCGTAAAAAGTGAAATAAAGGCATTTTGTAACCATCATATAAATAATTTAAATGATGGTTACAAAATGCCTTTTAATGCCTTTGGAATTAATAATTTTAATTAATAAAATAATTTAAAAAAAACCTGTTAATAAAGCCTCAAAGTAGCAAAAAACATGCAATTTGACGCAACTACTTAATTTAACTCTTTTTGTACTAGGCACTATTTTTCTCCACATTATTTTTTATTCTTCATCTTTTATATTTTCACAGGCACTGGTTTCGAAAATACTATAGTTGGTATAAAAAAGTTGGCAACCCTAGTAGCAACTAGCCAGAATGTAACACAGTTCTTCGACATTCGCTTCTCCAATGAACGGTTCGCCGATAGAACGTTTCAACAACAAACGGTTCGCCGACAGAACAATTCACTTTTGAGAATTTCATCGATAGAACCTTTCATCCGCGGACGATTCACCGACACAAGTTCGTCTAGCCAAGCGTTAGCCGTCATAGTATAACAACACAGCCAATACAACAACCAACTATGTATTTCTACTCTTGGCATCTTCGGAAGTCAAATGCAATTATTACAATTAAATTACTAGAGTACTAGGGCTGCATTTCACGGTGTGTTCCGTTTGCATTGACAGAGAGATATTGACTAAACAATGCATGTTTGGCTACCTGTTGAAGCGGCAGCGGGTAAACAAAGCAAATATTATATTACGTCACAAAGATATGATGATACTATGGCATGGAAATTCCAGCCTCTCTGGTCTGCTATTTAATGAATATTAATCAAATATTTGATATACCTATCCATTTGCAGCAAAGATGTCTGTGAATTCTGAAGCACCTACACCTTTATGGCATTTAATCCTTCAAATTACAAAACATAACGGCTTATGTATAAGCGTTACGATTAAAAAGATTTTAGAGATAATATTTCCTAAAAATAACATTAAGTAGGTATGAAGGATTGAACTATTAACCAAAAAGTCAGTTTACCAGTTTTGCTTGCCTATCTATTGTAAAGTGTTTCACTGCGTTCCACTTAGATGCTGTAATGCGTTATGTAAAAGGTTAATACTTAACATCTTTCTTGGCAGGCTAAACGTTATGTTCTAACATAGCTAATATTGCTAAACTACAATGTACGCCACCCGAAATTCCATTTTGATTAATCACCGTCATTTTTATTTTGGGCCGTAGACATTCCCTTCTGAACATTGATCTCATCACTAGTCATCACTCAGAAAAAAATATGGGTGCATGACTGGATGTTGGCGAATTCACCACGCTCATTGGATATTCGATCTGAATCCACTTTTAGTACAAACAGATGATTCTTCATTACATGTTTTGAATTATGTAATAAAATAACAAACGCTACTCGGATGTATGGACTTGATAACACGCGCAGTTGTGTACCTCTACCTTAAATATCATTTTAACAATCACTCTCATCATATTACCTAGCATAATACGAAAGTGAGCTTTGACTACCATACTGACAATGCTTTTAAGTTCCAAAAACTTTTTTAAAACTATTATCTGCCATCCGGCGTTTTAAAAGAGTCCCTTGAAGTCACAAACGGGTTATGACATTATCATTTTATGTATAAAAATACGCAACGTAGCCATTTTGACGATGTAAGTTATAGAGTGCAACATAGTTCTAATTGCATGTTCTTGCATACATAGGTACCTGGATTTAGAGTGATTCGTATGTACAAAGCTCGAACTATGGACAATTGCGGTTTGACCCTCCGGCGCTTCCACCCCACTGGGCCAGCGCAGTTCCAATTCAATTAGTTTAGCACTGATATTTGAACAACTATTGATGGCTGGACATGTAACAATGGTGCCGAGTACAACAATTGCGGCGGTAAGTCCCCGCTTTGAGGAGTGGATAGCGAGGCGCCACAGTGTCCTCCCCTTCCGCCTGACGCAGGTCCTCACAGGACGTGGCTGTTTCCGAAGGTTCCTGTTCCAGATAAGGCAGTGTTACCATTGTGTGGATCGCCCGGAGGACACGGTGGAGCATACGGTGGAGGTCTGCCCGGCTTGGGCGGAGCACCGCCGTGTCCTCGCGGAGGCGATTGGTGGCGGCGGTCTCTCGCGTCCGGCCCTGGTCCAGGTCATGGTATGGAGCGAGCATGGGAAGCCGTCACCTCCCTTTGCTAAGCAGTAATGCTGAAGAAGGAGGAGGCGGAGCTCCTAAGGGTGAGGCAATCGTTGCGCTTTCACACCCCTAGTCACCGCAGGAGGAGACACCCTGGGCATCGGGAGTCGATAGCCGATTCCCGGGCACCGCAGGCGCGGGCTTGCGGACGGCGAGCAATGGGTAGCTCACCGTCCAATAAGGACCAGGCCCGGGGCGAGGGCGCGTTGTGTTCCACGCGCGCCTCAAAGAGATGTCGGCACTAATTCACGGGGTCCTATAAGGCGGATGCCTGCCAGGGTCGCGGATTGTTCGAAAGAGTTACCGTGACCCTGGCGCACAGGCAACTGAAGGAACACGGGTGGGTTTTAGTCAGTAAAAGTCTGACACGCCCTCCCACTGCGCCCTGAGCGGGAGAAGTTATTTGACCATACCACACCCAAAAAAAAAAGTGCTGTTAAGCTAAAATATAGTAAGTTGTGTCACTTTAGTCTATTTCAAAATGGGAAATCGTCGTTTGACAGGAATAAACTAAATTTTGGTGATTTTTAGTCTAGTTTAGAGGCATTTGGGACAAGAGATTCGGCACAATTATCTAAGTAAAATTAGCATTTCCTTGAACTAAACTAAGTTGTTACGTAATCGTATTTAGATCTCGAATTGAATTGGTGAACTGAATTCAGTTTGAAGGCAGTTACTTGTTAATTAATTCAGTAGATTATTTCACTCCCTTTTTTAGTTTTATTTTATTTTTCTGATTATCAATAACTGAAGCTCTGAATTGGAGTTCACTGCTAACTGTCCGTCATGATACGACTTATTTCAATGAAATCAAATAATCAGTAAATCGGCGGACCCGGAGTATCTCGGAGACAACGCAGCTAAATACAACTTCGTTCTGTTCAGTATGGTAGGCAAAAATTCAATTCCGAACGCAAACATCACTCACATTAGGTACTATCTAGTTACAGTTGCAGGCCGTAAATCCCTATAAAAACACCCATAATAGAAGAAAGTTTATGTAAAACCACGGCAGGCTAGTGCATCGCCATGTTTCCTGCAAACAAGATAAAACAACCTGTTCCATATAACTCATTACGGAACTGTGCATACTTGTTACTCAGAAACACATACATAGAGCTTTTTCTCTTATTTTGTGTGATCTAATGGATTTTCAGAAAGCTTTAATGGTGTATCTTTATAGAATAGTAAATTAAATTATGAGAATATATTATGTCCTGACCCTTGTATGCGTATTACATGTAAAATATGTAATGATACTTGAAAGAAAATGAGAATGTAATAGACATTTACATTTAAAAATATTCCAGATCATTCTAGTAGACCTACATTACCTACATTTATTTTCTCCGTCAAAATCTGCTTGTGTTATTTTTCACTATTCCCATTTGTTATTACTGGAAAAAAGTAAAGAGAAATACGTTAATTTATGTCCCAATGTTAAAATTAACAATGGCTAGAAACACCGTTACTTACATGTCGGCTCGCAGATAGCCAGACCAAAATAGCTCGCCAACCACTAGAGATGATAGGACTGCCAAACCAAATGACATGAGCCACTCGAATCCCAAACAGATTTTTATTGCATGCCGCAATCAAAATGGTTTATAATGGGATTACGATGGCAGAAGTAAGCTCGGCTTTGTTATTCAGAAATGAGATTGAGAATGTTTTATTCAAGAAATAATCTCAGTAACCTTGGCGCATAAATTAAAAAGTATTATCAGCTTTGCGTTTTAGTTCTTCAGTAGTACTGTAATTTATCACCTTGTCGCGTACAGCGGCGTGTCCTATAAACAATTACGTAATGTAACAAGCTAACATTGAGTGTGTTATTATTTCAGATCACAGAGTCCCTGAAGCGTCTGCGTGCTGGAAAAAAGTCATCTCGTTTCTCTGAGGACATCGACTTCGAGACCAACGTCTCCAATCTCGAGAACCGCATGAGGGTCTCCGACAAAATCCTTGAGAGCGTGGGCATCGGCTCGTCCGAGGTGAGCGGCGCCAGAAGAGCCCTGCAAGAGAACGAAGAGCGCACAGAGAAGCGCATCGCGCGCAGGTTAAACGAAGAAAACTCGCTCACAAAGTGGACTGCAATCGGCAAGTCTGATGATGAGAGCGCAGCCGCACAGCGAGCAAAAGTGTCCAGAGCGCGTCTGACTGACTTGGAAGACGAAATGAACGAGCTGAACGAGCGGACCGCCATGAGAGAAAAGCGCGCGGCTCGCCTGCGAGCCCTCGTCGCAGACTCGGAATCCTCCGACACGACAGTTGCCTCTTCCAAGGTCACCATCAGATCTGAGAGGGAAAAGAAGCAAGTCACTTTCTAAACAAACGTAGCTATCTTTTTACACTCTCATCACTCTCGGCTCTAAAACGACTCGTTTTAAGACACTGTGAGTTCTCTTCGTTTCGAGATAGATAAGTTTGCTAGAATGTGTGATCCTGCATTTGCCTATGTACATTGGTCGAAGTTGATGTCTATTTTATATTTGGATAGAATAAAATGAAATGCTATGTATTGCCCTGTTTTCTATTTATTGAAGAGTTAATAGAATAATTTTACATTCAAGACTTATCGTTTGATTGCCAATCTCACTTTGTGTTAAGAAATAAGACCACGTAACTAGCTTCATAAAATGATAAATCTGTGTTTCCAACGTAAAAGGTATACGCTGACTAGAAGAACTTTATTTAATGAGACTCAAGCAAAGTGGATGCTCATTACATTACACGATGTCATCGTTTTAGTTACCGTGTTTGAGAGAAAATATTCCTAGAGGTACGCACATATAAGAACCACTTAGCTGTACCCGCGTATGCGCTGCTGCTTCAACACAGAAAAGTATATATAATTATTGAACCTGAAACAGAGCAAGGTACAGGCACAGCCAAAAAAAATATCCGTGATATATTTGTTTATGTAGTTTTCAATGTATATCGGTACATGATGACCTACTTAACCCATCTTTTGAGGATGTCGAAACAAAACAAAGTTCTAAATCAAAGATAAATTATTTTTCTCGAACACAACATCAAAGAGTATTGCCACAAGAATGTAATGCCAGTATTATTTTAACGACGGCGACGCACTGATATAGGTTCGCCATCGGTATATGTAATAAGTATTTTATTTTCGTCTGTCCCCCACATACGGTGAAGTAATGATGTTACCTGTACAAAATGGAGGTATCCATACCAAAGCCTTGTATTACTTTTTATTCAAAGCAATATTGTATGTGATATTGGTCACAGTGGAGAATATAAATGGAATTATCTTAAGCTGCGCGTGTATTTTGTATGATAATATGCGTGGGTGTTGTATACCTACCTTATCAACCCGTGGACGTACATTATACGCATGGACTTGCATTTAGCGTAGTTGACGAGAGGTCGCCACCGGCAGCCATTATAGTTCATTGTCCTCGAGAAACAAGCTTCGTCTTTCCAACCTGTCTGGCATAAACTGTTTAAAATGTTAAATTACCAAAATACAATAGAAAGTCTGAATCTGAGTAGTCACACGAGTGTTTGGAGAAATGTTAGAACAACCACTACTTAAGTACTTCTAGTACTATTCAGAAGTAATCTATTATGTCTACGACTACTGAACCTACCTACGGCGATAACTTGATTACTAGAAGCTGGCACAAAATAAAATTACTATAGTTTGAATAAAATTAAACAGGTTTAAACGTTTGTTAAAGTTTTATTTTAATGGAGTTTATGGGGAAATGGCTCACAAGATCTACCTCACCTTCGCCAATTTCATGTGTAGATGGGATGTGATAATTTCACCGAAATCCATGGTCAACGATAAGGGACTAACTACACATATTCCGCTCAACTCAGTTTTTGTCCATAATTTACGCACACGTCCATGTGTACGCAGCCGGAAAGCTGAACGGACGCGTACCCATCTCCATAAAAAACTTAATTGAGCTGAATAACTGTAGTTAGTCGCTAATGCTGCTTTGAAAAATGAAAAGGTTTGCTGCTACGTTTTCCAAGAGTTCTACTATTACATAATTAAATAGATACATAGTTGTTTTATTTGTCGTACCTTCCTTTAAACGAGGAACGAACTTGACTGCTACCGAAAGGCAGAGGACAGACGTGTGTTGAAAATGTAGACGAGACTTTTCTTCAGCAGTGGGACATTGCAGGCTAGATAGAAATACCTGTATACCCGAAAACAACCGCTGAAAGGAACAACTTATATGCAACTACAACCAACAATAAACTACACTCGGCGTCACAAAAATCGCACCTCTTTAAGAATTCCCTTCAAAGTCATTTTAACCCTATTAATCAATGGTAGACATATGACTGTAAGGTATCATTGGAAAGGCAATTCATTTAAATTTCAGAATAAATCAATGGATTTGGTTTTTTGTTTACCAGGGAATAAAAAAAAGCAAGCAAATGCAAATGATTAAAAAGCTAAATTTTATTTTATCAGCAAAAATTACAAAGAAGTCCTTAAAAACAACTTAAAACCTAGTGTTACCCCCTCTAGCCCTGATGACTGCTTCCATGCGTCCTCTCATGGACCGAATTAATGTGACAACAGTCTCTTGAGGAATGTTGTCCCATTCTGCAACGACGGCATCTTGGAGGTCTTGGAGAGTGGTAGGGGCAGGATCACGTGCCCGTACTCGCCGTTTCAGTTCATCCCAAAGATGCTCAATAGGGTTCAGGTCTGGACTTCGCGCCGGCCAGCGCATAACAGGGATTCCAACTTCTTGCAGGTAGTCTCTTACAATTAAAGCGGTGTGACAGCGGGCGTTATCGTGCATTAACGTGAACCCACTGCCAACAAAACCAGCATAAGGGACAACCTGCTCCTCTAAGATCTCTGTTATGTACCGAGCAGCAGTCAGCGACCCTTGCCCGCGAGCACTTCCAGCCCGAGAAACGCACACAAGGTTCGTTTTACCCTCGATTGACATGCCGCCCCAGAACATGCACGAGCCACCCCCGTATTGCACTGTCTCTTGAATACAGGCTTGCGCGAATCGTTCCCCTTGCCTCCTATACACTCTTCGACGCCTGTCGTTGCAGAAAAGACACACCCTCGTCTCATCCGAGAAGAGCACAGCCCTCCATTGGTCTATTGTCCAATCCACATGGTCACGGGCAAATTGCAACCGGTCTCTCCTATGCTGTGCAGTTAATTTTGGCCCTGTAGCAGCCCTATGAGCTGCAATTTTCTTCTCCCGCATTCTTCTTCTAATCGTGGAGACGCTTACAGAAGTTCTGCGAGCTGATCGCAGTTGTTGTTGCAGCTCAACAGCATTGGAGAACCGATTACGTAAAGACGTCGAAACAATGAAGCGATCGTCTCTTTCGGATGTGCACCGTTGTCTTCCAGATCCACGTCTTCGGATATAGCCACCAGTCTCTTGGAAGCGTTGGAACACTCGTCGAACGGCAAAACGACTCAAGTTCAGTTGCCGAGCAACATCACATTGCCGCATCCCTGATTGCAGTAGTGCAATGACTTGAGCGGCTTCATCTGCAGTGGTATCCATCTTCTGGGGTATTTTTCTTGCTGTAGCTGTTCACGTGTGTTCACTTTAAAGGTTGAATAGCGAATGACTCACATTTTTTTTTTTTTTTTTTTTTTTCCTATTGGGCAGCTCGTAGTTGTGACCACTAAGGTCCTGGCTACTTAACCGGGCAAACCTGTGGGTGCCTTAAGCTACTAACTTAAAGCCTCCAGCCAGGGGCGAACAATACTTAAATTTAGGTGACCGCACGCTAAGGGCACCCCCTGTGGGGTACGAACCTCGGCTTAGGGCGTCACTGAGGGGAGGGCAGCAAGATGGGACAGGCTGGATCTAAATTATATTATTATTATACTGGGGAATTTAAAGCTACAGGCTCAGCTACGGCGCGGGCTGGCGCGTCGTCGAGCAAGGGTCGGGGGGGTCTCACATTTAACCCGGGTCGCCCGTTTTATACCCTTGTAGGGAGGTGCAATTAGTGGCCGTTGTAATGCGTATTTTGACAACATTTTTTTTTAACGTTACGTGCTAATGAGATCTGTTGTGTTTAGGAATTCTAACTGTTGTTAATTTAAAGGTCGTTAAACATACTTTCAATTGATACCAATATTAATAAGGTTTAATGTATTCGTTACTGGCGGGACATGTTTTAAACTTATTTTCGAAGAGGTGCGATTTTTGTGACGCCGAGTGTATAATACTACCAAAAAGTACGTAAGCGAAAATGATGTGCAGTCTGGAAATTAATTGTTAAGCTAACTGACGCCCTACATCAATATTGCCGTGTTATAGCCATTTCATACAACTGTCAAAGAATGCCAGTTGTGATTTGAATATACTGGCGATTTACGTTGGTTATCAATTTGCTTAACAATATTAATTTCCCTGACTTCACCTAACTGTCATGCTCGGCCTTATGGACTTGTTATAGCACTATATTGCAGTAATATTATGTTGGGTGTCTCTACTGGTGTAGGCTTTTTGGCTCACGATTATTAGGTATTTACGGGATAGTTCATGTCCGGAGATCGAGTCGATAGATTATTAGGTATTTACGGGATAGTTCATGTCCGGAGATCGAGTCGATAGATTTGCGATTGTAGACACTTATTTCCAGCAATGGGCTATTAAAGGCGTTATTATAAGGTTCATTGGATTAAATAAATAACGTTACGCCTGTATTTCCCGATGGCGTATAGGCAGAGGTGTAAGTACCTATTAGTGTATAGTAAATTCATATTAAGACAAATAACTTCTAAAAAAATTATTGAGGAATTCATTCAACAAAAATACTCAAAAAAAAAATAACAATGCCTTACGTAACCTTACCTTATACCTTATTTAAATGAATACATGTTGCCCTTTCGAAAAGTCACTCCTCGAATGAAACATATAATTACAATTTTCTCGATCCGGGTATCGAATCCGGAACCCAACAGTCGCACTAACAAGTAAAGCGACGTTTGCGAAGTCTCACATAGTGCAACTTAGTTTATCATAATTCTCGCACCCTAATAACATTAGCCACAAACACAGGGAGAAGTGACGTAGGTGTTATTTTTAAGGTTATCGACCGTAGCTCCATCTGTCGAAATTATTACAAACTAATAACGGTTGAGTAAAGAACAAATTTTTAATCTTGTAATGACACTTCTGACGTTCTTTTTATTCAAGGAGTCGTTAGGTGGCGACACTGACTAAACTGTTAATTAGATAATTGAATATTTTGGGACAACAAGAACTAAAATACGGTCGTGCCAGTCGAGCCGACACAAAGAAGAAGAAAAAATTGTTAATAATTAAGATAATAAATAGTTAGTTCATCTGAACGTTTGTTTTCAAAAAGACACGACCGGTTGTATGAAACTATTTTTTGCAATTTGCTGTTTATAATGTAAGGAAGATTGGGGCAAGTAGGAAGTAGAAAGGCATGACAGTAGAATAAACGCTGTGGAAATGCGTTCCTTGAGAAAAAGTAAGTAGGTACATGTATAACACAGCATAATCAGCCCATAATGTTCCCACTGCTGGGACACAAGCCTCCGCTATTCGAGTGGGAGTGGGCCGTTTTCTACCACGCGGGCCCGGTGGAAGATGTCACATGTCTTCGAATTTTTGGTTCTGGCACATGCCGATTTCCTCACGATGTTTTCTTTCACCGTTTTGAGAGCAGTAGTGATTAAGTTATTTACACAAAGTAAAGCGCCTGCCTGGGTTCGAACCCACGACCTACAACTCGTAAGTCAGGGCTGACACCACTGGGCCACCACTGCTGCATGTAGGTAATGTAAACTCTGGATGATTGAAAATGAATATGCAAATGACTAATCTGAAAAAAAAAACCGTTTTTATTAGTTCGTATGCGGATCAAAGCACCACTTTCGTCAACTTAGCATTTTTTTAAATTGAAAACACGTGCCTTCTTTTTGTGAGAATAATTTGATGTTTTTTTTTTTGTTGTTTAGTATTTTTTAAACAAGTGTCATTTCATTTTTATCGAAGCACTTACATTTTTTTTTAAATACACAACATCACGCCTGTATTCCCCGAAGGGTTAGGCAGAGGTGTACCTATAGCACACCCACATTTCGCCAGTTATGTTTAAGTCCCATGTAATAGGGGGCGAGCCTATTGCTAATAACCGGGCACAAATCCAGACGCCGCCGGGCTGTTACCGAGAAATTTCAGATGGAAAAACCAGCGTATACCTTTATCACGATAACACTTTGCCCAACCCAGGAATCGAACCCGGAATCGGACCTCATGCTCAGCAGTAGCGCTTGTGACTACTAGACCAACGAGGCAGTGTTGCGTTGAGGTGTGTTGGTTGTGTTGGTGTTGTGTTGTTGTGACTGTTTTTTTTTATTTTATCCAAAAAAAAAACGATTTCATTTTTGACCATAATTCATTTAAGTATCACAGGTACAAGGTTTTAAAATTGCTAATTGGGCCGACCGCTTCGTCATATCGAGAGCACACTCATACAGGGTGTGCACTGTTATTAAATCACGCATGATATATGGATTTTGATTGGAAAATTGGATCTAGGCGGCATGGCGTCCCCCTTCTCTCTGCCCTGCGGACGTCGATCTCAAATTGCATTGTCGACTGACGGGGAGTAGGTAATGATCAGCGATACGTGATATATAAAATTAGCGCCATTAGACGTGACGATTAGTTATTTGACGTTTAAAAGCCCTAGGTCGGCCTTGGTTTATAATTAATTAGTCTTGCAATTACTGGTTAACTGATTACTGGTTTTGTATTTATCTGTGGAGGCTTGTCCCAATTAGCAATATAGTTGTGTCATATTGTTCCTATTATGTTATTAGTCCGTAAGCCTCATTAAAATGTAAAAAATAAATAATAAAATAGTATTGTAAAACTATAGATTAACATTTGCAATCTATGAAATCGTTCATAATGTAATTATGTGTCACCTTAGGGATGAAACTAGTTGAATAAAATTACACGCGGTAAACGCTGCTTCAAAGTTATGCAGATTAGTAAATTAGTCGTTATCATTCCTTACTAGCTAAATAACAAGTATCACAATTCACAAACGAATACGTTATTATGTCTTTTATATTTTCTCCGTTTATTTTCTAGCCATACACGTCTGGCTGTTGCATTGTTCGTTTTCTTAAATCCATCGATAACATCCTATCCGTTGTTGGCCATCCCGGCGTTTATCTGACGTCGAACAGATATGTCCTTTACAGCCTCAGTTAACTCCGTGTTTTAAAATCCATTACTATTTCCTCTTATTCGTAACAAATTCTCGATTTTCTTTTTACCAGTAAGTAAAAGACACCTAAAATGATAAGTGTAAAGTTTATGTAAAAATAACAGTTTGCTCTGTGAGTGTCAATGGCAAAGTCAGAACTTTTTTTATAACCGTCTTTTTTTAGTAAATATGACATAGAAAGAGAATTGAGTTGTCTGTTACAAAAAAAATAATTACTTATATACAGTAAAACGTACTTTAATACATTAAACAAGATAAAACTAAAATATACAGGGTGTCCCGTAAATAATGGATCAAACGTAACGGGTAGGTAGCTTACCTCATTTCCAACAACTAATTTGAACAGTAAAAAAAAAACCGATAAGGTAACCAAGATATTTTTTTTTTTTCGATTTTTACTATTTTCTGTACCAGCATTCAGTGTTTTTAATGCTGTTGCTGCAAATGGTATCACATTTAGGTGTGATTTTTGTCAAACATTTCTGAATAGTTTACTAATGTTATAAGATACCATTTTTTTAAATAACATTTTATTTGCCTTAGAAAAAAAATCTTGAATCGAAAAGTTTTGTTTTTACGATGAAAAGACCAGAATTGGAAAAATTCTCCTGTAAAAAAAATGTATGACACCAAAGTGTACCATTATTTTAAAAACTTGTAAAATTACTAAGGTTTGCAAATTGGTATAAAACTTACGTCTAGTCCTTGCGGTTACAAAGATATTGCTATGAATGTGATGAAGAAGACAGAACTGAAATTAAAATGGTACTATCTAACTTTTCTTTCTCGTAATGGCTTATGCTTGTAATCTAAGCATGTGGTTAAGCGTGTAGCGTAATTCCGAGCCGATGACGTCATCTGTTCGGAATTTGGGACCGCTACCTGCGGAGTTGCACCTCACTCAGTGTGAAAGGGATAGATAGCGCCGCTTTTGTATTTTTGGTAAATCGGTGTCTTTGTGCAGGTATTTTTTTTCCTTCACCCTTCACTCATACAGGGCTTCATTGTTGCATGATTTTATTTGTTTAGTTGACACGAATCTCTCTTCGAGTTGATACGTACGTCAGACTACTTTCGCTCCCGCTGTGCCTAACTGTTGTGTTCCTTAAAATTAAACTTGTGCTGTGTATTTGGACTTTGCTTTGCCTAACGATTTGGAACTGTTTGTGTTTTGGACGAATGACTTGGCAATCCTACGGACTTCGAAAACAATCGTTTGTGTGAGGTTGTACGTGTGTGCAGTAGTACGATGCCTCGTTACGAGTACACGCCACGGGAGTATGCCGAAATGCATTTTATCTACGGAGAAGCAAGAGGTAATGCCAGGGCGGCCGCAAGATTGTATCGTGAAAGATACCCGAACCGGGATCGACATTCCGACTATCGCGTATTCATTAGAGTGCATAACGCGCTTCTTGAGGGAAGAATTCTTGGCACCGGAGTTGGGGGTGCCAGTGAAGGGCGACCGTCACAAGTCAATGACGAAATTATTATTCGAGAAATAGAGGAAGATTCGTCGGTCTCAATTCGCGTCATAGCGCAACGCACAGGTATTCCAAGATCGACGGTACATCGAGTTCTAAAAAGGCACCGGTTGCACCCATATCACGTGCAACGTGTTCAAACGCTGACGTCACGTGATTACCCGCAAAGAGTAGCATTTTGCCAAAGGATGCTTAGAATGATACGGGCGGACCCACAGTTTTTTAATAAAATTTTATGGAGTGACGAGTCTTCATGGCGGCGAGATGGATATCTCAATTTGCATAATTTGCACAGTTGGCAGCTGGTAAACCCACATTTGATGCGAGAGGACAGGAGCCAACATCAATTTAAAATAAATTTATGGGCAGGAATAATCAATGGGCAAATAATAGGGCCCTTTGAACTACCAGCAACTCTAAACGCCGAATACTATCTGCATTTTTTAAGGAATGAGTTGCCAACGTTATTAGAAAATATTCCAGAAGACGTGCGGCAAGCAATGTGGTTACAAAATGATGGTTGCCCCGCTCACTATGCGACGGCAGTAAGGGCGCAACTCAATGAAACTTACCCTGACAGATGGATCGGCCGATTAAGACCAATTTTGTGGCCTCCGCGATCTCCGGATTTAAATCCCTTAGATTTTTTTTATTGGGGATGTTTAAAAGACAAAGTTTACAAACAACGAATAACGTCGGAAGAAGAATTACGTCAGCGCATCCAATCTGCTGTATCAGAAATAAACAACAGCCATTTTGTCCGTCGGATAAGAGCTTCCTTTATTAGGAGGTGCAGACTTTGCATTCTCGTAGGGGGACGTCAGTTTGAACATTTACTGTAAAAACAAAATAAACGATTTATTTGTATTTTTTTTTTAATTTAACCTCCTAATTTTTTTCATACGCTGAGATACCTAAACATTTTTAAGAAAATAGTTTAATTGTGCACACTTTTTCAAATTTTATTTTATTTCGTAATTTGGCACCTCTGTCAGATTCATAGCAATATCTTTGTAACGACAAAGACTAGGCGTAAGTTTTATACCAATTTGCAAACCTTAGTAATTTTACAAGTTTTTAAAATAATGGTACACTTTGGTGTCATACATTTTTTTTACAGGAGAATTTTTCCAATTCTGGTCTTTTGGTCGTAAAAACAAAACTTTTCAATTCAAGATTTTTTTTCTAAGGCAAATAAAATGTTATTTAAAAAAATGGTATCTTATAACATTAGTAAACTATTCAGAAATGTTTGACAAAAATCACACCTAAATATGATACCATTTGCAGCAACAGCATTAAAAACACTGAATGCTGGTACAGAAAATAGTAAATATCGAAAAAAATAATATCTTGGTTACCTTATCGGTTTTTTTTTTACTGTTCAAATTAGTTGTTGGAAATGAGGTAAGCTACCTATCCGTTACGTTTGATCCATTATTTACGGGACACCCTGTATAATATAATGGTGCCGATTCTCTTGTACACCGAACTAAACTAACTAAACTATCACTAAAATTCCTTACTTTTGGCTATGAGAATCTTGTAAAGCTATTCTGCAAAAAAATATCTCTAAATTTAAAAATTATTTTTAACAAAAATTTAAATTGACAATCCTGACTCCACGTGGTAGGTACTTGATTGCCCGTGTTTTTTTTTTTAGAGCCGTATTCACGCATGGGGGGGCAGCCTCGACGTGTTTTATATGGATTATTTTACTTTTTGTATGGAAAATATGAAAAAAAATTACCTACGTGTAAAGTTTTATGTGTTTAAGGGTTCCATACAGGGGGTCGAAATTTTCATTATTTTTGCGATAGGACACACCATTTTCGAGATATAAGAAAAATAAAATTAAAAAAAGATACAGTACTGTTTTTGCACCTGAAGTCGAGGTGTTGTGGTGAATTTTTGTTCATGACAACTAATTTTATTCCACACCCTTTTAATCGCGATAAAAAATAGCTAGATTTAGTTAGACAACCAAAATTTTAGGTGAACAATGTCAAATTCAGATTAGCAAAATTGGAATTTTCACTAAACTAATAATTCAGTGCCATCTTAGTGCTGTCAAACTAAAATATAGTTAAGTTGTGTCACTTTAGTCTATTTCAGAATGAGAAATCGTCGTTTGACAGGAATAAAGTAAATGTTAGTGATTTTTTGTCTAGTTTAGAGAATTTTGTGACAAGAGAATCGGCACCAATATCTTGTGTAAGATATATTAAAGTGTTAGCATTATGTAAAAAAGGGAGAAGAGGTTATTGGGCAAAAGGTTATTTCCGAATCGCATTATCTTCTTCTTTTTAGCGTATCGATGGCAATCTAAATGAACTCGGCCCAGAATAGGGACGATGACATTTATTTTATTTTAAACTCTAAAATATGACGATATGTTTTCAAGATTGTTTGTTCGTAGTGCAAACAATATTATAAAAAGTATAAAGCTTAAAAAATTGCCAAGTACAATTTTTTTTCCATAGATCTTACTGATTTTCTCGATTATCTCATTTTACTATGCCTTCTTTGAAATTACATTATTCGTTAAAATATATTAATCATCATCCCTATTTGGCTACGTGTTTGGCGCCAACACTAGCATCCATCAGTTCCTGTAACGTGCAGACGACAGCATGCGTAGGACACGATATTAAGTCTAACATCGTTTGTGGAACAGCACCACATTTACACTCCAAGGTGGAGTCATCTATGAATGTCCATCTGAACAGTTTTTCGTTGCTTCGGCCAACCTGGAACGGGAGTCTGTTCAAAGATTTCCAGGTTAGCCAAGGCTTGAGTAAGTTAGCGCGGTAATACGTGGTTATGTCACGAAGCGCGTCTGTCATGACAAGTGGACCTCAACCTCTTCAAAGGTGATGGCTTGGGAGGTGAGGGCAAGGTCGTCTGCACAGAGGAAGTGAGACGTGTTCGGGTTTCTTTTTTTGGGTCAGTAATCTTCAAATAACTTCTCCCGCTCTGGACGGAGCGGGAGGGCGTGTCAGGCTTTTACTGACTAAAACCCACCCGTGTTCCTTCAGTTGCCTGTGCGCCAGGGCCACGGTAACTCTTTCGAACAATCCGCGACTCCGGCAGGCATCGACTATATCGGACCCCGTGAATTAGTGCTGACATCTCTTTGAGGCGTGCATGGAACACAACGTGCCGTCGACCCGGGCTAGGTCCTTACCGGTCGGCGAGCTAAGACGTGTTTGGCCTGGATGGTTGAAAGCTGTTATAAATTTTTTAAAAGACGGGTGCCTGTACACTTCCTTGAGGTAGGCCGTTTTTCCGCACTCTCCAACGACTTTTTTCCGAGAGATCATGGCCCTGAAAACAGTGGTTGTGGACAAGTTCTCGGAGTATTCTAATAAAATTATGATCGCTGATCCACCACAACTGTATGAGGTTGACTGTATCGTATGCAGCTAACAGGTCCACGAATACAGCACCTGTAACTATTCCTGTCGTGAAACCATCCTCAAAGTGCTGAAAGGGTTTAGAGGGTCTGATCGCAGCAAGACTTGTAGGGTCTGAAACTAGCTAGCTCCGGGATTAACTTCGGGTCAATAACACTTGTTAGTCGGTTCAGCAGCAGTCTCTCAAACAATTTGTATGTATGGCACAGCAGAGATATTGGACAATATTTTTTTAGATCGTCTGTTGGTTTACCTGGCTACCTTTGATTTTCTCCAGAGACGGGGTATTGAAGCTGATTCCAGACAATTGTGTCCTATAGTTGCAGCACCCACGATTCAGCAACTGGGCCAAGCTGTTTGATTTGCTCAACTGAGATGTAGTCCACTGCGGAGACTTTACCACAATTAAGACCCCTATTCACTGCGATGGTATCAGCAAGGTTGAACGGTTTACTAGGTTTTTGTGGCTTAAGGACTTTACTAGAACGGCGTGCTGGTTTACCGTTAACGAGCACTTGGTGAGCTATCTGGTTACCGGTGACTTGGCTTGGCGGAGCAGGCTGAGGGGACTCGCTGGTCAGCTTTCTTATATTGCTCCAAACCTTTTTACTGATAGGAGTCATTTCAATGTTAGTAAAAGTATTGATCCGCCTCTTCTGGCTGTTTTCAAATAATTTTGAAAGCAACATTTCTCTCCGTAAACGGGTCGGTGTGATTCAGAGATTTGTATCGGCTCAATAGTTCACTGGACTCTGTCAACAGCCCTGGAATGTAAGAAGTCCTGCAGCTTCTTGGGATGTGTCTTCGGGAAATAGTTGGCAAAATGTCAGTAAATTGGTCGTAGTTTGCGGGGTTGGCAAGACATTTAAGAGGGCGTCGTCAATCGACCGCGTACATGACTCCTATTCGGCCTGGGTGTAGTCGAATTGGCGCTAAAAGGGGACAATTATAGGCCGGACCACGGGTTCGAATCAGCACATAATAAGGCTGTGCTGGGTGCGACGGATAGACGAACATACGTTTAGGCCTGCAGTAAGCTAATACGAGCTGCCAAAGATTAAGTCGAGCTTGCATTCGCGTTTCCCGCGGCCACTATTAAATGACGCCGTTTCAAACAAACGGCGTCATTTAATAGTGGCCGTTTGTTTGGGTTATGTGTTATAGTCAAATCATTTGTCTCAGCCCATTCCTTGACTGCTATTAATGTCCGTGTCCGACGGCTGTTGAAGTCACCGTTTATACAATAATTGGTTGGCTTCTGAAACTCTCTGCCGGAACAAAATTAAATGCGGTGCCAGGTGGTTTGTAAACGGAAGTGATGGTGCAGTTACAAATATCGATGGTGATGATTTTTACGCCATTCTCGTTTGAGAATTTGTTGGACTTATGCCTGGAGCAGCAAACACTGCGATACCGTGCTTCTGGTGATATATCTCGGCAATAAGCGTAAGTCCAGAGATGTGTTTGTGGGCTTTAGGTTTTATCTCGATCGGTCTCTTGAACAACAAGTATGTCGCAGTGAGTTTTGCGGTAGACATCAGAAAGATGTTTCAGATTTGTCTTTTGAGAACCCTTTGATGTTAATCTAGACTACTCACAAAGCAGGTTTATGTAAGTGGACTTTGGATTACCATCGAGGTGAAAGGATTAGCCAATCAGCGTGGAAGACTCGCTGATTACCCAGGGTGCGCCGGACGTATAGTGGCTCCCGTACATGCACACTATTGTATTTTACTAGATTAAAAGTGAAAGTTAAGTTTTTAATCATCAGTTTCCCCTACCTTATAACAGAATGGGGTATACAAATATGTCTGCGGGACATAATTTTACCCATCAATGAAGTTTGATTGGGAAGTTAATGACTCAAATTAATAGTTTCCTCGACGCTCACGCTCATAGTGGAGCATTCTCGAAGTAATTATAATTTACTAGCAATTGGATTTGATCGTGCTTGATAGTAGATATTGTGTCAAACAAATAAGTGAAGCATAAGTGCAAAACTGTTTTAGGACCTCTATGATAACAATTTAACTTCGACTGTGCAATTATTTAGTAACATAAAATAAAGTGATTTAGAGTAGTTCAGACCTGGTTAAACATACCGGTAAAACGGGGTGAATAGGAACGCAGGGGTGAATCGTAACGAAACTTTAAAAGGAATTTTAACATTTAAATAATATAATTTGTTGCCATCAGGGGCACGTAATCGGTTAACATATACAGTATACACATTAAGAGTCATTTTTGGCGACAGACTATAATATTTCAATGTTAAAATCCCTTTTAAAGTTTCGTTACGATTCACCCCTGCGTTCCTATTCACCCCGTTTTACGGTACCAAAGATAAAAGATAGCAGAGCATACTTACTATTCATCTACTGAGGGAGACAAAATAAATGTACCTACCAATTATCGTGGTCGCTATTTGGGTTATTGTATTGTTTGTTTCTTTTTAATTTTTATGCATATAAAGTCTTTCGACCGTTATCAGAATTATGAGACATGTTCAGGTAGGCGTGGGTAATCGGGTAGGAAGACAATATTTCAATAAAATAACTGTTGCTATAATCACTTCACTTATAATTCTTGATATTACAATAACTATTTTCACAATTTAATTATGGATTGTTAAGATTAGGATAGATTAGAACTTTAACGTCCACCGAGCACGTGGTTGCGTGCGCGCTCCTCGACGGTACAACACTAAGTGACACTTTTTACAATATGGCCGCCTCGCCAGTGCTCGGTGTTCGCTATGGGCTTTGACATGTGACATGTGACATCTGACAGTGACGTTTAGCATATTATAAAATGTCATCAGATATACTGAGTAGCGGATGCGCCGACACGGCCAATCCTGACAGTCGCACGACCTCGTGCGTGCTGTGTCGTGCATCTACATGCTAGGACGTCTACCTGTTCCAACAGAAAAGTGGATATACACATTAACATACGCTCGACTATTCCTGACCAGACTAAGATTTAGTGTCATTGCCAGGTAATTTGGATCGGGCGTGCTGGGCCCTTGCATCCGGGTATTCGACTGTGGTCCAGGTGTGCTAGGCCTCTTTGACCCTTACTCTTAGTGTGGTCCGGGCGTTCGAGGCCCTTTCAACCAACCGCCAAAGTATGGCCCGGGCGTACGAGGCCCCTTCAACCAACTACCAAAGCGTGGCCCGGGCGTACGAGGCCCCTTCAACCAGCTTTACTAAGTGCCAAAGCGTGGCCCGGGCGTACGAGGGCCCCTTCAACCAGCTTTACATTACTAACTGTCAAAGCGTGGCCCGGGCGTTCAAGGCCCTTTCAACCAGCTTTTACTCTACAATTTTAAAATAGACATGCCTTTTCGTACAAATCAAAATCATTCACTTCGGTGCACTTGAGCTTCTCCCACGACTATGTGAAAATCTTCTTCCGAAGCCGAGAGCGTACCAGAACCGGCAGTGAGAGTATTTTCACTGGCACTGGACGCTGTTTCGGTTTCGGTGTCCGAGGACTCTATTAAGTCAGTGCTATTTTCATCGATCGCCGACACGTCATCCTCCTCATTAATCAATGTTGTTGATATCTCTAACAAGCCCTCGAAACCCCTAGGTACCTCACGCAAGTTTTCATGAGAGTACTTATAGACTCTGCTAGATCTATTAGCACTCTTTAATTCGTAGCGATCGTTGTCTAAGATCTTAGTTATAACGAATGGTCCCTTAAACTTTCTAGATAACTTAGTCTGATTACGCTCGCTACACTTGATGAAAACATAATCACCTAGTTTAAACGGTTTTATCCTAGCCTTGCCCCTATTAAAAAGTTTTTCTTGAGAGCTAGCTGCCTTGAGGATATTTGCAGAAGCTTGATTTCTTACGGATTCTAAATCAGCTCGAGAGGGGGTGCTGACATTGGCAGCTATTTGGGACATTCCAAGGGATTGGGCGCGTATGCCAAACATGAGTTCTGTTGGTGTGAAACCGGTGACCCTAGATCTAGTACTATTAAGTGCTAGTTGTACCTCATCTAGCTCGTCTCTCCAAACTTTATTGGTGTCATTTTCAACGATAGTTAGAAGGTTTTTCAATGTGCGCATTACCCTCTCTACCTGACCGTTCGCCCTGGCAGAGCCGGTTGCTATGAGGTGTAGCTCTATGTTGTGACCGGTGCAGAATTCTTTGAATTCTGTGCTAATAAAACATCTGCCCTGATCTGCTATTATTTTCTTGGGAGAACCGAAAAGACACACGGCTTTTTTTAAGGCTTTAACGGCACAAGCTGAATCTAGTGACTGGGTATATTCTAGGAGGACGTATTTTGTAAATGCATCTATGATGACACAAGCATATTCCTTTCTATCGCTCTTACCGCTGAGTTTGCCTGTCATGTCGATGTGCACGGTGTGCCATGGTACTGAGACTTTGGGGATGGGATGCAACCTTACCTGTTGTGCCCCCGAGATTCCTTTAGATGCCTTGCACACTATGCACGAGTCAATAAACCTCTGCACATTCTTAGACATTTGGGGGAACCAGTACTGTTCATATAGTTTGTTGAGAGTTTTGTCATGGCCTAGATGTTTGATTTCGGTATGTACATGATTTATTAGCGTCCATATCAAGGAACGTGGAACTATGGGAAGCCAGGTGCTTATCTTAGCCCTTTCTACTTTTCGGTAAAGGATGCCATCCCGCACATCGTAGGTGTGAGCGATAGCTCCTGGTAGCTCGCCTTTCTCATGCTGACTTATAAGGTTCTGGATTTCTTGATCACGTTTTTGCTCTACCTGGATCCAACTATTGTGTAATTCCACGAAATTCACAGATTTGCGAAAGTCTGTGGTGTTCGAATCTAAAGAAGCGATACTAGATTCTCCCGAACTTGACGGGGAGGGTAATGGGTTTCTAGAAAGAAATTCAGCATGCGCCATATGACGTCCTTCTTTGTATATGATATCGAAGTCATATGCTTGAAGGAACGCCCACCATCTGTGAACACGAGACGACAAGTCGGTCTTGGCTTTAGAGGCCTTCAAGGAGTTACAGTCGGTGTAGACTGTGAAGTGTTGGCCGTAAAGATAATGGCGGAAACTTTCGACTGCTCGTACCACCGCTAGGGTTTCTAATTCGTACGAGTGGTACCTGGATTCTACCTCTGTTGTACGGCGGCTGAAATAGGCTACAACGTGTGGTATATTTTGTTCTCTCTGAATTAACACGGCACCATAGCCATCGGAACTCGCATCAGTATGGAGTTCTACCGGTTTATCAGGATCAAAGATCGTTAATACGGGTTCGGATGACAGAATCTTAACGATTTGCCTATGTGCTTCCGAATGTTCCTGCGTCCAAGTTATACGACCTTTGAGTTTGGTCAAGGGGTATAAGGGACTTGCTATGTTGGCGAAATTGGGTATGAAACGTCGGAAGTAAGATGCCAACCCTAAGAATTGTCTTACTTGCCGCGCTGTCTTAGGAAATGGGACTTCTAGGAGGGCTCTGATCTTTCCAGGATTGGGTCTTACTTCTCCCGCTCGTATGACATATCCTAAGTAATTAATTTCAGTTTTCATGAATTTACATTTAGCCATTTTCAAAGAGAACCCCGCCTCCGTCAGAGCTTGGAGTACGGTGTCCAGGCGATGTAATCCCTCATCAACACTGGCTGAATATGAGAGGACATCATCCATGTACGCTAATGCTACTGTATCTTTCAGGGATTTAAGGGCTTTATTGATGCATCTCTGGTATGTGGACGCAGCGTTTCGCAAACCGAAGGGCATGGCGAGATATTCGAATTGCCGATCAGGAGTTACGAAAGCTGTACGCTCTATGGACTCAGGACTAACCCTGACCTGATGGTAGCCTGCCGCCATGTCCAGAGAGCTGAAGAAATGCGCTCCGTTTAAGCGGTCTACCTGCTCTTCTATCCTAGGGAGTGGGTAATGTTCTGGTCGGGTGTTGGCGTTTAGCTCTCTATAATCGACGCATAACCGGTCCGTACCGTCTTTTTTCTTAACCAACACGATAGGGCTAGCAAAAGGCGAAGAACTCTCTCGGATGATATCTGCATCTAAAAGTGATTGTATCTTTTCTCTTACAATCACTTTCTCCGATGGTGACATCTGATGAGGACGCCTTTGCACCGTTTTGTGCGGGTCAATAAGGTCGATTCTCAGTTCACCAGTGGTAACTCTACGAATAGGCATGCCTTCTATAAAATATTCACTATATTTGCTTAGAATCATAAATAGTTGCTCCTTTTTTTCGCCTACTAAATCTGTGTCAATCGAGCTAAAATCTAACCGACTAGAAGTTTGGCAGGTGTTGATGGATTTGCGCGATGAAAATTGAATCGAATCACTATTGATTTCAACATGAAACCCTTGGTTTAAAATGTCTCTGCCTATAATGACAGATTCAACCAAGGTATTGTCAGGGACCACATGAAATAATATACTAACTGGAATGCCCTGAATACGGACGAGACTGGAAATTTGGGTCATGCATTTTACATCCTGACCTCCTATGCCTGTCAAGTAAACTGTATCTTTGTGTATGGGGCCTAGAAGCAGGGCCGCTACGCTATTCTTGATCAATGAACATGCTGAACCACTGTCGAATAGAAATGGAATTGGCTTACCAGTCGACGTCGACAAAGTACCTTTCACGAGATTCCGATCGCAGATGTTCACATTCTTTTTAGCTGAATCTGCTTTGTTGTTTGGGCAAGCCGTACTGACATGTCCCGGTTTTTGGCAGGTGAAGCATGTGACTGTCTTCTCTCGTTCTGGAACTTTTGTGACAGCGATCCCATCTCGACGTTTACGGCACTCTTCAATCTTGTGTCCACGATGGCCGCAGTAGTGACAGGATCCTCCAAATTTCGAATCAGCAGTCACACGTGGTTTCTTAGAATTGGAAGGCTGCTCTTCATTTTCATCATGACGTCTCTTCAGCGATATTCCACCAAGGGCGCGGTACAATTGAGCCCTTGTTGTGATGGTATATGAATTTAGTTCTCTGCGTATCAGTGAGTTCCTTTGGCTGAGGACTGATATGACGAAGCCAGTGATAACCTCTTCGTTCATCTCCACTTTTGGTATGCGCTCAATGAGACTCCACAAACGCATGGCTGCTTCCGAAGCCGTCTCTTGCTGTGTAATTTCGAATCTCATTACACTGTCGAAATAGTCTTGCATGAGCATGGGTTTTCCAAAGCGTGCCAGTAGCAGTTCTTTAATACGAGGCCATTCTATCTCTGAACTTTTTAATTTGGTTAGACAGGATGCGGCGCGTCCTTTCAATGCACTGACTAAGGCAAGTAACAACTCGGTTCCAGTGAGATTTCGGCTAGAAACTATGATGTCCGTGATTCTACACCAACCTTCGATATCAGCCTCTGCATCGTCCGGATCGAATTTCACCAGCAGGGTCGAATTTTGTTGTTGCGTCGATGGCTGAGTATTGTGGGTAGTTGCAGCCAGTAACCTCGTTAAAATCGATTCCATACCGGAGAGTAAATCGTGGGTACTTGCACTACGATCTTTATTTCCTTGATGTGATGCTGTCTCCTGTTCGTTTGACCCTTCGTATCCCACTTCTGATAAAGTCTTTCGACCGTTATCAGAATTATGAGACATGTTCAGGTAGGCGTGGGTAATCGGGTAGGAAGACAATATTTCAATAAAATAACTGTTGCTATAATCACTTCACTTATAATTCTTGATATTACAATAACTATTTTCACAATTTAATTATGGATTGTTAAGATTAGGATAGATTAGAACTTTAACGTCCACCGAGCACGTGGTTGCGTGCGCGCTCCTCGACGGTACAACACTAAGTGACACTTTTTACAATATGGCCGCCTCGCCAGTGCTCGGTGTTCGCTATGGGCTTTGACATGTGACATGTGACATCTGACAGTGACGTTTAGCATATTATAAAATGTCATCAGATATACTGAGTAGCGGATGCGCCGACACATATATTTAGGAGTTTGTAATTTAATTTTTATGGCTAGCAATACCTGAAATAAACGATCTAATGATCGTTTACTACTCGTTTCGTTTTCGTTTTGCAATAAGTACAAATATAATTAATAGTAATTAGTACCAAATAATTGAAGACTAAAACAATAGGTTTGAGTTTGCCCATCCAAAAAGCACTCATCTAATAATAAAGTATCTAAGCTACTACAATATTATATTATATTTATCTATCTGTATAATAATCATATCTACATCATAAAACTTATGCAGTACGCCAAGTCGAGAATACAAGATGATCATCATCACACTAGTGCTGCTACGTCGTAGCAAACCTCCGTAGCAACGCAGACACTGACCGCAATGTTCTACGAGTCGAGACCTTGTTCGTAGCACGGCTTAGACCCTATGTAGGACTCACATAAACATTTCGATTGTGACCGCTGCCTGTAGGCTGTAGGTAGGTTTGTTTTAGTTATCTTAGAATTTTGGGTTACACGATAACTCTTGAATTTCACAGAAATAGGTTAGATTATTAAATTCTGATTTTTCATAGTATTCACGAAGGATTTGCTTCCCCAGAAAAAATCTCAAATATAGAATAACCCAAAAAAAAGTAATGTATTCAGATTAAATTGTAGTCAGCAGTTTTTAGACCTCAAAAATACATAAGACCTTCTCCAAAAACGCCCCCCCTTCACCACTTCCTAGTGCTTTAGCTGGGAAGCATAAGTGGCGTAACAAACTCCCCCTATGCTATGGAATCATAATATCTAATAAGCCCTAATCCAATTTCACTAATATCATCATCACATACGTTCCAGCACATCCAGCGTGATAGGTACGTATGCTAATGCTACTTACCACTAACTTGATTGTTCTAAACAACGCATCGGGAACACCCTGTACATTGGCACTTAAGTAGGTCAGTGTATGACCGTTGTTTGCAGCCAAATCATTCGTCAATATTTTATTGTGGGTGGGTACATCAATCAACGTCGGGTTGTACTTGTATAGGAACTAAGGAATTTACCCTTTCACTGATTTACATCCTCTGCTTATGCAGACTTTCGATGTCGTTTTAAATTCCAGGTGAAGAATATGTGAGAGAATTTCGGCTTTTTTGGTCTTAAGTTTCGGAACATTGTCTAGTATCGATAAAGAAAAACGTCAATGCGGGAAAGTTAAGAACCTAAACGCGGTGCAATAAGAGTCACTTTTCGAGCAAATTTGTTGAAAAAATAGCTTTCTATTAATATTTTTTCTGGTCTTAATACAAATCTGGACTTTTAAACGTTTGCATTTTTAACATTAAGAGCACAGAAGTGATTTCCTATTTTTAGTAACAATTACTGGTAGACCCAAGTCCTTCAAAACAAACGATGAAAATGTAGGTACTCAATTATATTGAAACACAGATTTATTCAGCATTTAATTTAATAGTATCATAACACTTAATTTACACTTTATTATTGCAGTAATGAAGTTCTGTTTGCACAAAGCGATCCGTCATCATTATGAGAAATACCTGGTTTGTTATGGCTGAGTATGAAATATACTAATGAAAACTCAGCATGGTCATAACTAAGTTTTCATTTACGAGTATACAAAACTGATAACAGAAATAATATACATACCTATATTATTTTATAACATTTAGCAATAATGCATAAGAGCTGGGTTTCAAGTTTGTTATAATGTATAATATAATAATGTATAATGTATAATAATAATATAATAATGTATAACGTATAATAAACTATATGCTACTTATCTATCAATAGGTAGTGTTAAATAACGTTTTATTTTTTTAATTATTGGGAATATTAAAGTTAGAAAAACACCTATGCTGCCTTTTAGAAAAAGATAAAAAGGTTTTGGGTACTTAAAACATCGAATATTTTCATTGAATGTTCGAAACCAGCGGGGTAATTGCGTAACACACTAACAGTAGGAATGGGTTTCATTATGACAGTTCAACAACATTCATTGCGATATTTACATGGTTGAGCAGACAATTTTTTTCGAATATTTGAAGCATTGTATTAGGAATATCCTTCAAAATGATTCAGATTGTGACTGATAGTGTGATACGCAATTAGTTAATATGCCAGACGAACAGAAGCAGTGTCGAACGTAGCCAAATGATAAGAGAAGTAATAAAAAAAAACTTACTAAGTTATTAATAATCTCAATAAAGTAACACCAAAGTAAAACTCAATTCGTCGGCTAATAATGACGTGAATGGAAATGGTAGTGATTCAGAATGCTACTAGTTAATTTAGGCAGTGCGGACATGCGGGCACGGCCAGATAAAGGATGGACCTCATTACACAGGATCGTATGTCGTGCGGACCGCGCCATATGATGTACGCAGCTCCAACTGTGGCGACCAGGGATAAGGAACATTTTTGCAATGATGTGGCAAATTAGAGAAAAATGGCAAGACCATATATTATTATTGATAGGCTCACAGCTTACCACTGTCTCACCTGATGGTTAGATGTGAGTGAAGATGCTGGACCTGAGTAAATTAAGCAAAATGTTATATTAATATCTAATGATGCTGATTTCTAACACATGGTTTATATGTTTAAAACCATTGTATACGTATATTCTATAACCAATCCTGTTCCAACTTCTATTTTTATTCTCGCTTAGAGAAAAACAGTGTACAATGTAATAGAATAAGTTTATTGCATTTAGATTTCTGTCTTCAATCAATTTCATCGTCAGAACTTTCTATTGCTATGTAATAACTGTATAATTTAAAATTGTTTAAATCTTATTGCATAATAACTGTAAAACTACTGGGAGAAGACACTGATTCCTGTAACACAGGTTACAACCTAGCGCAGGAGTCAGGGTTTCCATATATAAATGTAACATACTTTTATGTCAATAAATATTATTATTATTATTATATTATTATTATTATTATTGCCTGTGACCTGTGGTACTCGTACAGTAACCGGGCATTAATAAGGCATATCGGATTTAAGAAAGATACTGTCACTCTATTATGATTGACAAAGACAACGCTCTATAAAGCCAAACTTTTAAACAAAACTCCGTGTCATATTTATAGTCGCGTACTGTGCCATAGGTTCGGTATCCCTGGCGTGCACTGTGTACCATACACCTCTGTGACAATGACAGTGTACGTGTCGTCGCGCCATTTGTCAATTTAACAGTCGACCGTCCAAAGGAATAGGCCACTCCAAGAACATGTTCACAAAGGTTTATAGACGATTGTGTGTATGGTAACAACATTAGTTGTATTACTACAACTAATGTTGTTACCATACACACAATCGTCATCCACAGTAGTTGTAGTAAGAACAGTAGTTGTACTAACAACCAGCAGTTGTAGTAACAACAACCTTCTGCAGTCGCCAATCTGCGTGACTTTCTAGCACTTTATGATATAAATGTTTAACTTCCAAGTAGCAACTTTTGGAAGACTCATTTTTAGCAGTGGGCTTTCACGAATGATCTTGGGTACCGTAGTTCTTCAAATCGTTCTGATAAGTTTATTTAATATCGATAACCTATTCACGAATACCTTTAATAGATTGAGATGAAAACATTATACAGACACCGTGAAAAATATATAATAAAAATGCATATAACTACATAATATTTAAATAGTAACGAAGTCAAAACTGTACATTAAATCAAAGATATTGAAAAAAGTTATTGGTGCGAGTTGCGGGGAACGAGCCTGATGCTAAAAATATATATTTTTTCTGGATGTACATAATATGTGGATAGGCGCAAAAACGGCTGAACGGATTTGGACGAAAGGCACACAGTTGTTAATCAAATCAAATCAAAATATTTTATTTCACATAAACCAACATGGGCACTTATGAAACGTCAGAAGCTAGGTGCACGGTTCCAATTGGTTGTTTCCTATGGAGAAGAGCCGGCAAGAAACTCCACGGTTACTCTTTTAAAAATAAGGGGCAATTTCAACAATGTTTCCAATTACATTGTTGATAGATATGAGAGGACACTGTAGGCCTGTCAACAAGTAACTGGTACTCAACAAAATATAAAAAGGTCCACAAATCTACAGTCTACAAGCTAGGTCTACAACGTTCTCACATTCACAAAATATAGAAGAATCTATATATAAATAAAAGCCTATTTAGACTGAATGACATCATTGCCATTACTACTGTAACAAATCTGAATCAAAATCCTATCCTCAAAAGCCATAAATAAAGAGTTGAAAGAAGAATCCGAGGTATATAATGTAAAGAAGTAAGTAAAAAAAAAAAACAAAAAACTTCGTAATTTGGGAACAGCTAATAGACATTTACCTAGTGATGCCCTTAATGTGGTACCAGGGAAGCCATTACTGCCAACCAATATTGTTAACCTGCATTAACACATAAGATACTTTTAATCCCAATGATACGTTTCCGTGGGATATTTTCCGACATCCACGTGGGCAAAGCCGCGGACAAAAACTAGTACAATATAAAGATTTACGGAATACGCCTTCGGGTATAATTTCAGTAAGCTCATTCCAGCCGGCTTTTATGGTAATAGCTCCTATAATATTCGATCAAATTATTAATATTAATTTCTATAATCAGTAGTGTTGTGTGACGAAACTCGCCACAGATAATACATGACTGCATTTAATTGGTCAGTTTCTCTTGGAATTAAGAATGCGGTCTGAGTTGTCTCTTTTCAATAACAATGTGGCATTTTCTTTATAAAAATCAAAGTTCACGTTTGTTGCTTGCTTTTTAACAACAATTATTCAACATTTTATTATAGTTTCAAGAAAGGTAGAGAAACAAAAGTGAGAAGCGTTTTAAGTAACTCAAACACTTTGCATTTAAATAGTTGTCGTATTTATGAAGAAAAATGGAAAATACAAGTATTTGCCCTACTTTACTTTTTCTTGAAATGAACTAGAATAGTATCCTTTCAAGGAATTAATTGTTTGGCACAGAATTTATTACAAAGTAAGAACTTCTTCGAACTATGGACGATAGGCACTACTCGTATACCTTGAACTCGAAAGCTCGTCTACTTCCAAAACTCAATGAATAATTAAAGATAAGTCATAACATAACATCAAGCCTATAATACCGGAAGAGTTAGGCAGAGCTGCACAGTATTGTACAATAACATTTCGCCAGTTATGTCTTAGAATATAATACAATACTCTTTATTATGTACACCATAAAAAATACAGATATAAATGTCCCATATAATATGGGTCAAGCCTATTGCCATCAATCATCATAAATCCAGTCTCCAGGCTGTTACTGAGAAATACCTGGTGGAAAAAAAAGTTTGACTTGTTCGCCCAGCCCGGAAATCGTACCCAGGACCTCATGCTCAGCAGTACCGCTTGCGACCAGTAGAACAATAGGACAGTCTCAAAGATAAAACCCAAGCTAGAAAACCGTATTGAAAAGCTAAAAAGAAACAGACGACTTCAAACAAGCTAAGGCTTAGCTAAAAATGTAAGCTGCAGAAGAGTCTTTGCGGAATGTAACACACATGTAAGTGGGAAAGCATAGTCTTACAAAGAGCTCTACAAGCTAGCATTACGAAAATAAAAAAAAATAAAAAAAATTGTCAATATAATATTCAAGTTGAATAAAATTCAATCATTGTTAGAATGGCCAACTGACTTTAAGTTGTTATTTACCATAAATTTCATTCTGAAAAACTCCCTGTAGCAGTGGCGCAAGTTCCATACAACTCGATTCCTACCGGATTCCCTTTGAAAAATGGCACAGTCAGTATTCTATAGACAAATAATATAACTACATTAAAGATATGAACTCCGGCTTACCTCTTACCAAAATTGACCCTTCGCTACTGCCCTGCAGTACCACAAAAAAATCAGTTATTAAAATATTTTTATTAGTAAAATTCAGGTGTAATTTTATGTATAAACTACACTTCGTACATTTGTTTTGAAAAAAATCTAGTTTTTAATTATTTTATTATTTATAAGGATTATTAGGTACATTTTGGGGCGAAACAACTGACCGGTAGGTAATGTTGAGATATTAATTAGGTACCTTATAAGTAAGGAGATAAGATTAAGGGCAGGTTGTTTCACGTCCTCTTAACGCATGTTTATTAGCGTTGAAAATTGCGGAAGATACATTTTGTTTTTTCTCGATATTTTTGTATCTTTCCTATAAAATACAAGTAATTTTCGAAAAAAAAAAAAAAACACGTATGTCTGAAAAATACAATCATACACATAGACTACATACACTTACATACACTTCATACATATACTTGTTAAATACTGTGTATTTTTCATATTTAAAAATCAAAGGGAAAGCATTTTGCGGAAATTTTCTGTTATTTATTGAAAAATACAGGGGCATTTGAAAGATACATGTATTGTAGGTACATATTATTTTCAACGCTAGTGTGTATACGTACAAAATGGCGCTAACTATTGTCCAACCAAAAAAAGCGTTGTTTCACAAAATTATGGCATCAACGTCCGTATAAAAATAACGATTATAGTAACCGCCATACCCGCCGATTACGTCAGTTTATTCTCAAAAATCGGCGACAGTAAAACATTATGGAATCTCTTTTGTTGTATTCGTCTTTATACGACGATAGCTCATCTGATGATGAAACAAAAATTGTAGAAAGAAATGAAAACAAAATTAAAGCTTGCGTTAATAACCTAAACCTCTGGCAAACAAGCAGGAATTTATTGCATACCGTGTTGCAAAGGACTTTAGCTCTATTGTTAACACGTTGACAAACATTGTCGCGTTGTTGTCTTTAGCAAATTTTATTTCATGTCCGATTTGAATCCAACATGAAACAAAATTTGCTTCAGAAAAATATGGGTACGTAGTTATGTACCTAATACATAATTGGATTCTAAAATTCATTGAAAGTTTTGAGAAATTCGGCAGTATAACCCATAGACCAGGTTCTTGCAACTTTGCAATATTATGCCTCATGATCTTTCAAGAGATGTGGCCCCCCCCGACCCTTGCTCGACGACGCGCCAGCCCGCGCTGTAGCTGAGCCTGTAGCTTTAAATTCCCCTGATAATAATAATATAATTTCGATCCAGCCTGTCCCACCTTGCTGCCCTCCCCTCAGTGACGCCCTAAGCCGAGGTTCGTACCCCACAGGGGGTGCCCTTAGCGTGCGGTCACCTAGTACTTAAGAATTTCGCCCCTGGCTGGGGGCTTTAAGTTAGTAGCTTAACGCACTCACAGGCTTGCCCGGTTAAGTAGCCAAGACCTCAGTGGTCAAAACTACGAGCTGCCCAAAAGGAAAAAAAAAAAAAAATCAAGAGATGTGTTAAAGGTATTCCATATTATTTATCGAGTGACTAAGGCTATTGCTACATTACGTCCTCATTATATAAGCTTGCTGGCTAAAGATGAGGAGAGATTAGCTGTTGCAACTGACTTTTTTATAAAATATCTAAATTGCCGAAAGTATTGGGTGCAATTGATTCTACTCATATTCAAAGTATTTCTTTGTAAGAACAATTCAGTTTATTTAAGTGTTATTGAATATAACATAAATTCACGCCTGAAATGCCTGAAGGATTAGGCAGAGGTCTAGCACACCCACATTTCGCTAGTTATGTTTAAGTCCTATGTAATAAATAAGGGGTGAAACTGAAATTCTTTCTTTATATTCTCTCTTAATCAGAGACTTAAACCTGTCTCTCTCAAGTTTTGAGAAATTTACAGCGCATCCTCTGTAAAAACATACCACGTAATACCGTCCAAACATAATGAGGAACAGGAGAATCGCAAAGTTTAACAAATAGTTACTCACTTTGGTGTAAAGATATCCATTTTTCTTTAAAATTTAAGAGTTTCAAGATTCAAATAATTGTGGGCGGTGGTATGTTTTCATTTTGTTATGCTTGTTAGTTGTCACTTGAAAATTTGACGTGAGCGACAAAATGTTACCAGAATATAAAAATCTCCCAACCATTTTTATTGGGAAAAAGTATTGTTTTTTCTGGCAGCCCGAAAAACTTTGAAAATCGGTTTTTTATGCTGGGAAACAACGCTTTCTATTTAACGATCGTTAAATATCTTACATCACCGTTATTATTTGACGTAGATAATTGTTACGTTAACTAACCGTTTGAAACAACCGACCAAGTCATAGCGTGTTTAATTTATTTTTTCAGAGTTGACAAAATGTTATGTTTATAACAATTGGTTTAAAACAAAACCCTATTCACCTACCCTATTCACTAATCCTTTACAAACCCTATATGCAAGATTTATGTCCATAAATAGCACGGTCCTGTCTGTGTGTACAAGTCGCCACAACCGTAATAGACTATCAATGGTGCCGATTCTCTGGTACACCGAACTAAAGTAACTAAACTATTACTAAAATTCCTTACTTTTTTTCGGCTAAGAGAATCTTAAAGCAAAAAAAAAACTCTAAATTTAAAAAAAAAAATGACCCAACTAAAATATTATTTGACAATCGCGACTCCACGTGGTACTTGTTTGCCCTACCCCGTAAATTTTTCACTTTATGTATGGAAAATATGAAAAGTTATTACCTACATGTAGACTTTTAGGGGTCTAATTTTAAGGATTTCATAAAGGGGGTCGAAATTTTCATTAGTTTTGCGATAGGACCACCATTTGCGAGATAAGTATAAGCAAAATATAATAAAATAAAATAAAGATACAGTACTGTTTTTGCACCTGAAGTGCTGTGGTGATTTTAGTTCATGACAACTAATTTTTATCCAATTATTTTCATTTAATTACAATAGAATTTACAATGATATTCAATTTACTATTTCAATTTACATATTTCATACCAGAGCTTTTTACTCGCGATTAAAGATAGCCAGATTAAGTTAGACAACCAAAATTTTCGGTAAAAACGTCAAATTCAGAATAGCAAAATTGTCATTTCCACTAAATTACTAACTTAGTGCCATCTTAGTACTGTCAAACTAAAATATAGTTAAATTTTGTCACTTTAGTCCATTTAAGAATGGGAAATCGTCGTTTGACAGGAATAAACTAAATGATAGTGATTTTTACTCTGGTTTAGAGAATTTTGTGACAAGAGAATCGGCACCACTATCTCATCTCCCAATTTAGATCACTCTAAAGTCAATATTTGTCATGATTAGTAATAACTATTAATATACATCAACGTATTATGTCCATCACGTGCAATATACAACATAATATGGTGATAAATATAGTGTTTAGATCAAAGAACATGGTCGGGAGGTGCCACGTGGATGCAAATTCTGAAATGTAATGTGCCGTAAACGCATAAGGTGAAATCGCCTATTAAACGCTATCAGTGTTCTTTCTTCGAGTCCGTCAGACCTACCTCTGCCTCAATACCTGAAGCTCTTACAACGCGTATCGATCACTCCCTGAAGCTCGTGTTTCGTGCACGAATCCAGTATCCGGGCATCGATTTGCCCTGACGCAAATTCATCGGTTCAGATTTATGTATATCATGTATGTACTGATATTTTTAAGATGCAGTTAGCTTTTAATAGAGACAACATACACTCACCATATACCTATAGAATTATCGCGGCGGGGCTTTCGTTGTGACCTCGAATGCGGCAGATGGCGTTTATCAAACTCAAACTCAAAGCATTTATTTCAATTGAACCATTTACAAGCACTTTTGAATTGTCAAAGAGTCGGTCAGTTAGTCAGAAAGTTGAAGCTAGTTGCCCATTCCAAAACGTAGATCTCTATGGAGAAGAACGGGCAAGAAACCCTTACCTTTATAGGGAAGTTGCTTAATGCTTAATTCGATTTCTGTGACTCACAATCACATGTTATTTATAATGTCCATTATTTATGAACTGCCACACAGCCAACGTCTATTTACCTGCAGATTTTCGTCGGACGTCGTTATCAATATCAGGTGACTGCTATAATTAGAATTGATTGTCCGACTTGTATTAACAATGTAGTAAGTCTATTAGTACTGATTCTGGGTTATCAACAGTATTTATTTGTCTCTATATTAATTTTCTAAATAGTAGCTAAATTATCTGTTCTAACTTTGGTAGAATCTTGAAAAATAGGTGACCACAGAAATTAACACAAAACGCTTAGATAGATCCACTGCCGAATATAGAGCTCTCTATACTCCCCAAGTTAGTATTGCCACTCACAACACAGCCCATAACCACAGTCCACTGCTGGATATAGAGCTCTCTAAACTTCCAAGTATTACCACTTACAACACAACCCCATCACCATAGTCCACTGCCGGATTTAAGGCTCTTTAAACTCCCCAAGTATTGCCACTCACAACACAGCCCCATCACCATAGTCCACTGCTGGATATAGGGCTCACTAAACTCTAAGCTTCCCCTGTTCGGTATTCCCTCGAATCCTACGTTGCTTCAATAGGCACGACCATGATAAAAAGTCCACGTAACTTATCTGTAGTGTAGTTTTTGATTTTAGTAAACACTGATGCTATAGAAAAAGGGGTGTTTTTAGATATCTATATATATATACAAAAGCTGTCTTCGTCCGAGCTTGCAATCCTGCAGATGAGGTAGCGTCTTGCACCGGTCGTTCAGCTCCTTAAAATAGGATGGAGCTACACGATGACAGATGCATGCATGCCGTTTGGCCGAACAAGTAAACTCAAAGCTGCAGTGGCTCTTCAAAGGCCCTTGCAGAGATGGCAATATTTATGGTTGGTTAGTCTTATATAATATCTTAATACCTCTGATGATGAGTCTAAACATAATTTCACTAGACCCACATCATACATTGTCCTTTTACTTTTCCAACAGAAAAGTCCATGGCAACACGATTTATTTTGCTAACATTTTGTATGTAGTGTAAATATTATTACCAACTTAAAACTGAGAACTTGGATATAAAAAAGCATTTTAATAGGTATGCCATTTGTGCAAAGCCTGACCGATCTTTTCGTCCAAACAGATCGTTTATTTTAGTCATATTGTCTTTAGACCGAGACGTAATACATTATCTGAAGCACGCTTGGCATCCGCCGTATTCATTGATATCAGCATGAGTGTGAAACGTTCGGTAATGACCAATTAATCCTCGTATATTATAATAACACATGTGGAACGTCTGCGTAATTAGCAGAACTGATTGCATCCGCGACTATTAATTTTCTTTTCCATAAAATATTAGGAGATTGGAAAAGACTTTCGGAATCATAGCTAAAGCCTTAAGGTGGGGGCAAAATGGATAGCATGGAAACACCAAAACATCTGATGTTTCATTCTACAAAGTCATCTCTTACAAATTCACATAAATAAATCAATGAATTGTCTTCCAGAATTAACAACAGATGTGACATCATTTTGTGTTAGTGTTAGTGACAATCTGGCTCATTTCCACCCAACTCAAACACGATCTAGCGGAAATTTATATCTTTGTTTTGTCTTTTCATCTGACACCCGTAACTAATGACCTCGGTACGATTAATACATTCGTGTGTAGATCACCATTTAAGCAATCGCAATTTCTTTTGAAAGCAATTTGTAACAGTGAGTTGATTTATTATTACAAAATACATCATTGACCATATTTATATTTATTAATACATAGTAACACCGCGGAACATAATTTATTATGATTCAATTAACAATAATTTAAATTATGATAAACACTTTTCCAACATCAAAAGCAGCGTCACTTGGCACACTAATTAAAAACGACTAGGAATTTGACAATACAATGCACGGTCAACGTATTGACAGAACATCATTGGCAGCGAGTCGCACCAACATAGCGCTTGCGACAGCCAGGTGGGGTCAAAGGGAGATAAATCGGGAGGCTGCGTACGACACCGGGGGACGGAGCTAACAGTCGTAGACGAACGAGCATCCGCACCACACGTTTCTCCATACCCAGTTAGGTCTGTGATGAAGTGCCGTGACCGGTCGTGATAACAGTGAAGTTCCTTTAGCAAGTGTCGGCAATAACCCTGTGGTTTTTCATCGCAGAGTACCCCTTTACGAGATGTGGGACGACGCAGATGTTCAAGAAGAGACCCCTGCGCCGGCGCCAGCGCCGGAGGCTGCCGCCGCAGCCGCCGAGCCTGCTGCGACCAAACCCGTGGAGGCCGAACCCCCCGCACCCGAGACCGTCATGGGCACTGAACCTCCGAAACTAATATTTAAGCACTGGATCAGGTGATCAACAATATTTTATCCAACTTTCCAAAATTAAACTCAAATAACAAACAGTTCGCCGCAATTTGTAAACAACACAGTTTGCGAATTTATTTTTCCCATATAGATACTTTTAACAAATTGGAAGTAAATATTAGCTTCGACCTCCATGGTAAAATATCAGTAGATAAACATTTCTCCTAATTGGCCACAAATCTAATTGGAGTGGTATACGATGTTTTTTTTTTAAATAAAAATAAATAATCAGCCGCCCTCACGTTACAGGCCCAAATTCCTCCAATACAACTACCTGTACGACTACCAGCACAACTACTACAACGACGTGATCAACTACCTGGACAGACGGAACAAGGGGCTGCCCGTGGAGCGCCCGCGTGCGCAGACGTGGGGCGAGCGCGCGCTCCGGACCTACCTGTCCAAGGGCTCCAGCATCAGAAACCATCAAAATGACTCCTCCCTCCTTCGCCACATATCGACGGGCGCCAGGTTCCATCGCTACCACAGCAAGTCCCTCATCTCGAGGAAGTATTCCAGACTCGGATTTAACACCGTCTCCATCTAGCTTTGCTCTAACACCCTCGCTTGACCTCGCTTCAGCGGACCCACTCCGGAGTGCCGGCGTGACCTTTGTGTCGATGTTACAGGATTTCGCTCGTGTGATGCAGCATCAGCGGCGCCGCCGCGACAGTACAAACAGTAACACTGAACGGAAGCCGTCCGCATTCCTCTTTTAATATCTGTCTTATTTGTGTAAGACAATAAAACTTTAAGTTAATTTACTTGGTTTCATTTGCTTGCGTGTTCCCAATAGGCACCTATGAACAGATCTCTCTATAGCAGTCTAAAAATCTAAGAAATGTTTATCATGTTTTTATGCAATGCGACAGCCACTTTAACCAGCTTTGCGATACGAGTATTATTAATTCTCAGAAGCTTTTAAAGACTTTAATCATTTTAATCAAGACTCAAGATTAAATGTTTAACCTAAAATGCACATGAGAACTGAGTCTGTGAAGATATTAAAGTAAATACAAACATAGACGCAGAGTTCAAAAATAACACCTGAACACGGGAACTTAACATAAATATCTTCCAAGCTATGATTTATAGCGGTGTTGATACAACTACATGTGTTCAGTCTGGATCACGAACTGTAGGTACATGTGTACTGTAGCAAGCATTTCAATTAGCGAACACTCTAAATATATCGATGCACCTGGACCGACATCCAAAACACTTAATATTTCACAAAAAAACAGTAACCACCCGCTGACTCCAAGGTAGAGAAAACGATAAAACATTTTAAAGTAAAAAGCTTTCTTGAAAAAGCATGTCATTGAAAATCTTTTATACTGTCCCCTTTATATCACGTTACATACCTACTCAACTTTAATTACACACGTACACATTATTATAAAAAAATACAAATAAACATAATCACAAAACAATCCTGCGACAATTTCTGATACAATACGAAATAATAATAACCTCGCAATCGATCCCCGACAACGACTAATAAGGTATATTAGATTAATATCCAGATAAATGGCTCCCATTAACTTCGCTTCGAATAATAAATTTGTGCGTTAATATCTTAGTAAAAGTGATTTATAAGTAAACAATTAAAATTATTTATGGACAATACAAGTACCTCTTCGTTCAAATTTTTTAATTTGAAGTGAATAATTTTGCTAATATATATTCTGCTCACAAAATTACAACTTTATTTATGAAATATTGCCATGTTATGGCCAACAGCTAATGGAGACAGTTATAGTTATGAGATGGCTAAATAACATAAATTGTAAATGACTTGTTTGAAACATAATGCGGTAATAAACTATCTGTGTCAGTATTTTGTAATAACACGTGAAGCCAGTAATATGGCTCTTAATGCAAGACATTCAATGTCACAATCGCGTGACACACACTCAGTGGGCGCACACAAAATTTCAATGTCGTGATATCTAAAATAACTTATCTTTGACAGTTCAGTGAATGTAATCACTTGGGCTTGCGCCAAGCATTAGGCTACCTAGCAGGTAAACTGGGCAATTAGCCAAATTGAAGATAATTAAATGTTACAATGACCAAGGGAGCCCAGACATCGATTGGGTACTCGATATTTATAAATAGAACGCTCAATTTGTGACATCGATGCTCTTGCAGCGTTAATGGCTCCACTAAGAGTATTTGGTAATTGTTTCCCGGAAAATTCAGTCAAACTTTGTGTTGTGTGCATTTCGTTCCGGATTACAACATTTCACATCTATATTAAATGTTGTTCACGTTCAAACTCAACTACAAGTAAGTTTTGTTTAATGAGTTTCTGAATGGTTGCATTGAGGCTATCATGTTACTGGACTCCAGATAGTGTGAGTAGGTGAAGTTACGAATTTACAAAACTATCATTAGCTCTAGGTACCACTAGCACAGGCTGACTTGGGGTCTTGCTAGACTTCGTATTGATATCTAGAAACTGCATTGGTTATGGAAATAGAAAATAAGTAAAATGAAGGTAATATTTTTCAAAGGGTCCTAAATTATGAGAGGTTTATGCACTTGCATCAGTTTACGCGAGTAAGACCCGTCGGTCGTTTTTAGAACTCTTATTATTTTTACTTTCTTAAGCAACCTAGAAAAGACTTAAGCATACCTAGATAATATCAAAATATTATGCTCTATTATGTACTTTGTAATAAAGTTCCCTGTAGATAATATTGATGCCTCCCACTTTCACCGAATAATAATCGATCGCCAATTATATGCGTGAGCCGAACCAATCGCCGAGACACTGCATCATTCGTCTGCCTCATTTCTGTGGACGAGGCTCATCAATTCATTCATAAATGACCGGATAATTGATGGATCTGGCAGACGGATGAATTTTAATTACCGTATTGTACCTTTCGATATTACAGATGTAAAGGAAGTAATTCGGTGCATCAGTTTATGTTAGTTGATGTATTTAGAGACGGATGCGAGAGGGATACCTACACACATAATGAACATAATTAGAATAGAATAGGTACCTACACTAGAACACAAATATGAAAAATACGGAAAATATAGGACTAAAGAAAGAAACATCAATCAATACAAGGATTTTCTTTTGACATCGGTAAAAATTACAAACCTACGAGCCATTTTTTGTAATAAGAACGTAACTAAGCATGAAATACAATTGTTTATACCATTTTCTCAAATAAGCCCGGTAGGTAGGTAGGTAAGTACTAAGTTTTCAGTTTTGTATTATACACTTTAGCGAAGTCGGAATAAAGTTTGAAATTCAATAATGGCTCCATGGTTTCAATCAGGGTCTTAAGATAAACTTTATTTTACAATAAGACGGTTATTATCCTATTGTTAGCTTCTTACACCCATATTCTAAGTCATTTCCTCGTCTCCAGTCCACCTCGACTCCGCCTCCATCAGTCACATTGACAGTTATAGCTTTTTTATAAATTGACGTTAGATTTAAGACGTTAGTAAGACAGAAGGATTCATATCTACATATGTACATACATGCCTATCAGGATAAGCACTGACTTTAAAACTAAAGTGATTAAAGTAGAAGCTTTGTAGCCTACGGAACTTATAATATTTCAGTCACTTCGAAAGATGACTATGGTAACTTAACATAACATTACACAACATGACGCCTGTTATCCCCGAAAGGTTAGGCAGAGGTGTACCGATAGTACACGCACATTTCGTTAAGGGGCGAGCCTATTACCATCAATCGGGCACAAAGCCAGATTCCGGGCTGGTACTGAGAAATCTCTGAAAAAACCCAATAACACTTTGCCCGACCTGGAAATCGAACCCAGGACCTCATGCTCAGTCAAGTCTCTCTAAATAATTATTTCGTATCGCCGTTTTACGTGAAGAGACCAACTGAAGGAAGGATATGACTTATAACCTTTAATCTACAAAACTCGAGAAACGGACCTTACCATGCAATTAAAACTCTATAATGTTCTTTTATGCAAGTTAAACAATGGTTTACATTAAATACTTTGTTAAATAAACCATTAAATAAATCGTGTCTCGTATCTTTTACCAGTATTTTAATTAAGAGTCAACAACATTTAATTTAACCTTTAGCTTTTACTAGCATCTGCTATCATCAGGTAATGGAGAATATATTTATTATTTATGTCATAAAACTTATTAAGCAAAGCATAATCAGCCAAAAAAAATCCCATTGCCGGAATACAGGCCTCCTCTCTGTGAGAGGCAGAGGGCTGATAACCACCACAGCGGCCCAGTGCGTGTTGCTGGATGTCACACGTCTTCGAATATTTGATTCTAGGATATCCAGTTCCTGGTACGAATAACCATCCATTTTAGAAAATAAGAACTGAGCATTAGTTCATATTTAATTTGAAGTATCGTCACGCATGACTAGATGAATTAGTTTGTCGTTGTAAAATTTGTTGGCAGCCTGTCACGGCATATCTATCTATCAATCAACTTATTAACTAAAGGTAGTCATGCCAAACAAAACCTCGTAATACGGTGTCGATGGACATACAGCTACTAGTTTGAGGATCCATTTCAGTATTAATTGGAGTTAGCTATCACGCCTGTCATCTGTCATTTGATATTGTCATAACCGCTGCAGTTCATGGCGCTATGGTTCGGCTGGTATAGTTAAATCGGTTCATTATGATTTGGGGACTGTTTAATAATGTTGAAGATTCAGATATTTGTCAATGTACAGATAACTTCCTCGAAATTGCAAGCCAATTCTATGAACCTAGTAAATAGCCTTCATCAGGCACTGTAAAGTTGAGTCCGTTACAAAATAAACTTATTTCTAGTACCTTTCCCTAAAAATGTGTTTCCAGTATCATTACACAACTAACTGACTTGACTGCCTCGTTGGTCTAGTGTTCGCAAACGCTACTGCTGAGCATGAGGTTCTGGGTTCAATTCTCGGGTCGGGCAAAGTGTTATTGGGTTTTTTTCATCTGGAATTTCTCGGTAGCAGCCCGGAGTCTGGATTTGTGCCCGGTCGATGGCAATAGGCTCGCCCCCTATTACATGGGACTTAAACATAACTGGCGAAATGTGGTTGTACTATAGGTACACCTCTGCCTAACCGTTCGGGGAATACAGGCGTGATGTTATGTTATGTTACACAACCTAATACGTGCACCGAAGTGTAGCAGTAATTATCATATCAGTGTGTGGGTGCGATGGTTTCAGTACATGAAACAATTATTCGTTTTAGAATGCGAAACAAATGCACGATCTATTCGCGGTTGACAAAGTGCAGGTGAACAAGAAGCGTAGTTAGCGATGATAAAGTGGACAGCTAGAACAACATAGTATGCACAATATATTAATAGAACAAAGGTCACGACTACAAATGAGTTATAAAGCTATAATAATTGATTATGCGCCTATGTTTGGGCTGTAGCCCGCGGGGCCGGCCGTAAATTTGTTTCGAGTTCTTATTGACGAGGACGGTGACATTTCGTTTGAGCTATAAGAGCTATTGACACTGCACAGCACTTTGACATCTGTTTTGTATTGGGTAGCTCGATTTTCTGGTTGCACTTCTGAAACTTGGGGACTTTGGCTTTTCGAGTGCGGCCGAGTACAAATCTAACGAGTGCGTTCTTATAAAGATGAGTTATAATTATTTAGTAACGTTCTTATATTACTCTTCTTCTCTTCTTATAAAGATGAGTTATAGTTATTTAGTTACGTTCTTATATTATTCTTCTTCTCTTCTTATAAAGATGAGTTATAGTTATTTAGTTACGTTCTTATATTATAATTCTTCTTCTCTTCTTATAAAGATGAGTTATAGTTATTTAGTTACGTTCTTACATTATTCTTCTTCTCTTCTTATAAAGATGAGTTATAGTTATTTATTTACGTTCTTATATTATTATTCTTCTACTTCTTCTATACAGCTACGTGTAGTGTTATTTACGCGTGTTTCAATTCTTGTGTAGTCGGATATCGCGCTCGTTAGGCCACACTCGGACATGCTATTTACGTAGTATTCTCGATTTTTTTCATATGTCTTTAGGTCTATGGTTACGTCTCCTAGCAAATAAGTCTCATATGATTTAATAGAAGAATTGGATAAGACACTGCTTATTTCTTTTACGAATATATGTTTATTTTCGCTTGGTGCTCTATAAATTGCACAGACATAATATGCGTTATAGTGATAAGGGGTAGTAATTTGACCAATAATACATATTCAGTGTATTAACGAGTGATTCATTGGTGTCAATACGTAGCCATCTCTGGCATCAATTATTATTCCGTCGCCTTTTCTGTTTTTATGCAACTTACTACTCGTATGTATTTCATAGCCATCAATGTTGGGACATATGAACAGTGTTTTCATTTATATTAACATCTGTTAAGATTAAGGCACGTATAGTTACGTTGAGTGAGCTAATTAATTGTGTTACACAACCAACATTTTTAATTATGGATAAGAACAAATTCATCAATATTTGCCTACCCTTTCCCCAATTAATCTCGTGCGTTTGGTTTATGTAGTTGATATCATAATCAACGTGTATAATATGAATGTACATTGATGCACCTTTTCGTCCGGTATTCAACCTACAGACGTCAGAGGTTTAGATTTAGATCTTAATCTAAACAGTGTGCATTTGGCTTTTATTGTATATTTGAATTCAACCTTGAACGAATCCAATATGACTGAATCCAATAAATCAATGGGATCAGATGCCTTTTGAGAGCATCTTAACCTCGGCATTAGATTTTATTAAAATATTAGCTTTTGCCCGCGGCTTCGCCCGCGTGGAGGTCGGAAATTATCCCACGGGAACGTACTACCGAGATAAAACGTATCCTACATTTTATCCAATTTATAAACTATCTGTGTTCCAAATTCCATCCAAATCTGTTTAGTAGTTTTTGCGTGAAAGAGTAACAAAGATCCATCCATCCATCCATCCTCACAACCTCACAAACTTTCACATTTATAATATTAGTAGGATAGGATAATAAGATTATTGACAATTTATCAGACGCTGCTGAAATTTTGTATTTGACATTATGAATGTTACTTTTATTTTCAAGCAAATAATTTACATAATATTAGGTATAAGCTAACAGACCTAAAATAATAATAGTAATACGAACAAGTGTATAAAAAAAAAGAAGAGGGAAGCATAAGGCATCCAAATTCATCCGCATTGTTTTCAACAGTAAAAGTGCCCAACAGGCTGGCAGTATTTCCACGCTGTAGGGCAATGCTAAAATCAAAAGTCATTTACTCAAACTAGGCTGAAAATCAGCACTTTTGGAACGTCAACATTACATAAGACAGTCCCCCAAAACGCCCGCCCTACACCACTTCCTAGTGTTTTACCTGGGAAGAAAAAGTGGTCTAACAAATTCCCCAGCAGCACAGCCGTCTGTTCAGTTAGAAAAACTTAATTTTATACAATAGTATACAAAATAATTTACATTACACAACACAAAATATTAAATGAAATTATTTAGCTTATGTATGTCAGCTAGCACACGCCAATATACCAACAACATGCTGATTCTTTGACCAGCCGTCTGGTCACGTGAAGAGTAATATGAATAATTAGTATGTTTTTCCAAAATTCACCCGACTTTAACATTTTATCACATACTGAGTACGAGATACCACATAGAAACGGACCGGTGGTCTATGTAGTCATTCATCAATGTACATTGTGGCGGAATAGATTGAAGCACACCCATCTGCTACTTGTAATACGTTTAGTTTTGATTAAAAAAAAAATACTCTGAAAATTACATTAAAAAGTAGAAAAGACAATCAAATCATAATCAAAAAGAACTGCAGATAGTGTTATCGATATTTTTTTCTTCTATAAAAAAGAATTATACGAGAAAATCTAGGACGCCCCAGATCGTTAGTATTTATCTTTTACTCTTATCTTTGCTATACGTCCTAAAGAGCTCAGTTGCAATCAGTATTCTAAGGACGCGCACGTTAAATACAAGGTTTCTAGGTAGTTTTTTTAGGAATATTGTTTGAGAGCGGGTGCTAAGTTAAACCGTGGTCATGGTAGGGTGTTAAGTTAAGAAGAAAAAGTTTTCCAATACTAACGCGTGATAAAAATTATTATGGCTAAATAAATTTGCAACAGTGTAGTTTAGAATAATAAAAGTATAAATATCTGGAACATCCACCAATAGTTGTGCACCGTCGTGACAGGATCACAAGGTTTAGTTGTGTCTCCTTGTAGGTCGAGGGGTTAATTTATTACGCCTCACAGGCTAGACATTTAGCCCGGGGGGTGAGACTGAAATTCGGCTTTATAAACACTGTCAGTACCTAAGACAAATAATAGGGAATAAGGACCGCGTTACAAGCAGAATTTTTAATAATACAGAAGATGAGAAAATTTACATATCGTTTTGTTGAAAGTAAGCTAAGCCGTTTTGTTGCTATAAGGCACTTGAAGAAAAACGTATGGTTTCACTAAACGTTCCTATGACAAAGAAAAAGAATTATAATATCGAGACAAAGAGACAAAGCTCTCGATAATTTGAACGAATAAGAAAGAATACGTACCCAGTTTAAAAGAAAGTAACCTATAACTCCATTGGATAATCTGACTGATTAATGTTAAATAAATCAAAATAAATTATAGTTTACTCGAGGAATTTTGGCTTATTTTTACCGAATTCCAAAAAGGAGGAGTTTATGTGATCGGTTGTATATGTATGTTTTTTTATGTACGTTCACCGATTTCTCCGTCAATTGTGGACCGATTTTGAAAATTGTTTGTTGGGTTTTAAAGGGTATTCTCTTGAGGTGGTCCCATAGTCACCATGTCAGAATTTGATGAGGGGATCCCGTGTAAATCAAGGGAAATTATCAGATTTTATAGGAACACCTATAGCGATTTGGGTATTTTTTTATAATATAATGCATTTATGTTCGGATAGCACCATTTGGTGAAGTGGAACTGATGATGAAGACCAGAGGTGGCCACCGGAAATACTCAATAATAACTACTTGACGGGTTGCGATTCGATTACTTTAATATGGTTGCTAAACAATTTATGCTCATCACAATGCATATGATGGTGATGATGGCTTCACCATCAGCTCCAGTTCTTCTGGTTTTTACCAGGAGAACTCCTCAACAATTAACGTCCCTGCATCGGGAAAAGCAATATTTTGTAAAAGATGATGAGCAGTTGCCATTAGGCTATTCCAACTTTGATAATTTAATAAAAACAAATAAAACCCAAAGACATCTTCATCCAAAATTAAAGTTGTTTCTCACTTTGTAGTGTTTTTTTAGGTTATATTTTTTGTAAAAAAGTTTTTCTTAATTAATCTACACATTCGAACGAACTGTAATGACATCCATTGCAAGAGAAATTTGCATGTCCAACGCAAGAGTTCTAAATTTCAAATAATTCAATGATACAATTAATTGCCGGTCAAGCATACATAGCTTAATATAAGTTGAATATGTTTTAAACCAAAGATTAATATTCCAAAAAAAAATGCAGGTATATATACTGCAACATGTTCAAATGAAACAGGAGTGGTATCGGATCTGCGAACACACACATTATATGTCGCTGTCGCTGAACATTACTCAAGCGGTTTTGACAAACTAAATAGCTGGTTGTCGATTCGTCTTATTGACGCTGATGGGTGGTGCCATGCGAAACCGTTGTATAGTGTCTTTCAGGGGAATATTAAAACCTTATCGTGTTTACGTTTAATACTTTATGTTCTACACAAACGAAACTTAACTAAAACCTTCTAATCTTTTACAGTGACATCCAGAATAGTGTGTGAAAGTTTACTAAAAGAGCCAAAATAAAAGGAGCCCATCAGACAAATAGACAGTTTATCGATAAATAATGTTAAAAAATAATCAAGAATGTAAGTAATACGAAGATTATCTACATTCTTACTTTATTTCAATGGGCTGACCTAAAAAGCAAAAAAATAATTAAATGCTGGTGGAAACTCCAGTTCTCCACCGTTTACACAGACGATCCAGCCAGTAATACGAAGGTTACCTACGTTCTTACCTATTTTTATGACCGGACTAAAAAGCAAAAAAAAATCAAATGCCCTACATGCGTTTGATTATTTTTTGCTTTGCTTTTGGGAAGACTTGGGTGCTCCGCCATTTAGACAAACAGTCCAGAAGTAAGCCCGACACAAGGAATGGCATGATATTTATCTTAACATTAGATAATAAGATAAGTACAACCAGTTTCAGTATATACAACAATATTGTAATTACCATCTTTTTATGACAATGGCGACACTTCATAACGTGGTATCGTCCAAGTCGCTGTTTACTCAAGTGTTCTATGATTAATTAGGTGCAAGACCTAAGATCCACAAAACACTATTTTATTTTAGTGTTACACAGTGACTAATTACATTTTAACATGCATTTCGTTTAGCACACATATAAACTAGCAAATTCGACCTTCCAACCTTGTTACAAATGCTACCAAATAACTCACACAATGTGTTGAATAAACTTGAAAACACATGACTTATGTCACCGCCGGAGATATATTATTAACATTTTCTTATTCTAGGCCAGTGTCTTGGACGACTATTTTTATACAGTGCCCAGCGAAACAATTGTGTAGATTTCTTTCGCCAATTGGAAAGAGTTGGAGTCAGTGACAGTTATAAATCGTTGTACATAAATATTTCTGAATGTCGCTCGAGCAGGGCGACAACGTCGGAATGAATCGCAATAAGGAAGCAGAAAACAATGCTTATTCTGTAGGCAAATGAACCGCAATGCAATCGCAGTCCGATACTGATGATACCTTTTTAAAGATTTATGATAATCATTTCTATGCTCTTGCATTATCAATCCTTGCTCTATCAGATTAAGTAAGCAACTCTTATTTTCCGGCTATGTAATACCTCGGCTTTTTATTAACATTGTTTTGATTAAACACACTTCTCTGATGCTATAAATCAATATGAAAACTATTTCGTTATGGAATTCAAACATAAAACTTATGATATGCATAAACCTACCGCGATTTCATCGAGCCATAACTAAAGATTTCAAAAAATAGGAAAGGTGAAAAAGAATTACTTGTGTTACAGGTACTTATAATGAAAAGTTATTTGTATTTAAAAACATTCACTGTTATTAGTTCATATCAACTGATAGTTGGAAAAACAATAGAAACAATAGAAGAAGAAGCAGTTGATGAAATCAATGAGAATCTTGAGAATGCAGCTGATGGAGAACAGTATATCAACAAAATTGTCAATGTCGAGGGTAAGTAGCTTTTTATTTAGGTTATCTGGAACATTAGAGCATAGCTAGTAGATTGTAATTAAACTTACCTATTGTGTGAAAAATTCATTTTAGAAATCTCTGAAAGACCTGGAATCTTAATGTTCACTGCTCCTTATAAGTTATGTGAGGGAGGATGCAACGGAAGTGACGGTGGGAACATCGCGCTGCAGTTCCCTCTGTTCATCGGAGGGAAAGGCCGTGAGGCTTACAGACGTGTGTTCAATAGGGACTTCAATGTCTTGCACGCGATTAATTCTTCTGCGCCGTTTAAGAAGCGAACAACTAAAGCCACCACGACAACCACTCCATGTATTGTTTTGAAAGTTGCGGACACCACAACCACCACAACCACTACCACAACAACTACAACAACTACAACAACAACCACTACCACAACGACTACAACTGAGGCTCCCACAACCACAACTACCACCACCACCACAACCACAGAACCCCCCACCACCCAGCCCGCTGTACAATGTCCTTATTATCCACCTGACGTGTGCTTGAAGAAGAGGAAAACGAAAAAAATATACAGCCCTATGATATTTCAAAAAGCTACCGCAACACCATTTATAGTTGTAACCACAAAAACTGAAGATAATTTCAATTATTTAGATGAAACTGCAAGTGTAACCGATCGTAATGATATAGCTGATGTGACGGTACTAAGAATGGAAAACGATGTGTCATCTCTTGAAGACATTGTCTCAGATTACAATTTTTATGACCATGGTTTCCTACGTATTTAATAAAATAAATGAAAAATATTGGTCTCTACAATACAATATTTTTTTCCGAACTGCATTAATTCCGAATATCAAGAGTTGTTCGCACAACTATATTTATGTTTTTGTTTTTTTTTTATATTAATGAACTATACTCTCATCAATACTTTATTTTTGTAGATAGCTGCTGTTTTATTACTAAGTACTTATAAACTAAATAAGAGCATAAAATAATGCGAGTTAAATGGAACTTAGAAATAATTTGTTATCATTTTTCTTGCCAGACTATTTACTTCGTTCTCATTCTAACTACGATGGTTTTGAAGTCAAGTCAGTCGGAGATGCCCTGGGACAAATGGTTGTGGTCCATGCCGCAGGAACCGATTAGAACCAATAACGACTTCCGTAGGAGTGAAAACTTACCCGTTAAAGCGCCTTCTTTTGAGTGCGAATGTCCTCCTCACAATGGTAACCCTAATTTTTACTCATACAAACCGCAGAGAGCTTGGAGTATCTCTAAGGGAACGAATAACAAAATAAATAATCTGATACTATTAGCATATGTATAATCAGCTAATATCCTTCCAGCTGCTGCGTCATAGACCTTCCCACTGTGAAAGGGGGTTAGCCATAACGGCAGGCCGGAGCGGTTTGGTGGATGATACATGATTGTCTCCATGGTATCAGGTCTATGGTGTAGGACAAATTGGCAAAATATTGGGTGTGTACGTATGTCTTGAATGAAGTGTGTGAGTTAATTGTGAAGCTCCTCGCAGGGTGAGTGAAAGCAGCTGGATTAGAGTAGCCAGGGATCAAGTTATTTATTTTGCGATTGAAGAGGTATGTCATGCTATGTGAGCTCCTACAGGCTGATCATGGAGGATAATCATTTATACAAATAATGTTTATAGGGTTATTTCTTTCCTCCTCGTCCAAAGATTGAATTGAACTAAGTGAAACTATTTTATCAAAATCTTTTTCAGAATGCGTTATTGAATTCAAAGTCAACAAAGATATGGCAGACTTCCTCAATGTGCGAGGACTTATAAAAAAAGAAGAGCTTAACAACGTTCGCAAAGATCTGATAAAATTAGAAAATTCTAGCCGTGTATATCAAGGGATCCAAACTACAGGCCAAGAAATCAGAAATAGACGAAGTAACTTCAATTATGAAGAAAAATGTTGCTGTCCTCCCAAAAACGTGTACATGCCTTCATTTATAACCGACCGTAAATTCGATGAAATAGTTGATAAATTCAAACAAGAAGAAACTAATACTGAAAACTAATTGTAATAATAGCTATTTGAGTTAAGACCGCACCGAGCGGAACTGCACTGCAGCACAGCGATATGCGGCAGTAGGTAGATACTAATCAGCGAAATTAACTGCTAAGCAAATTGCCACACTACGCCAATTTTCCATGTTATATCCATTTCATACAACTGTCAAAGAAGGACAGTAGTGATTCGAATATACGGACAATTTAAGTTAGTAGTCAATTTTCTTAACAAATAGCTTGTATGTCGCGCAGCGCAATTGTACTGGAGCTCGTTATTCCTTCTATCTGATAAGATACGTCCTTACTCGTGCACTTTCATCTCCATCTTTCATCTTGAGCTTTCAATTCATCTTGCGTTTAACGCATGCTTTAATTGGAACGTCTGCTTTTGTTAGCCAAATCGGCGTAAAACAACTGGTTATGTAGCATGTGTATAAGGTATGTGTGTAATGTGTATAAGGTATGGTTTAACACGCATGTCTCACAAAAAGACGCAAGATTAAAATGAAAGCGCTCCAGTGTGTGACATACCTTTATGATTTCATATAAAAAATCTCGCGTCGCTTTGCTGCAGCGCAAAGCGCGCGCTTTGTCAGTGCGGTCTTACCTTTACACTCAAATAAATGTTCAGATATTGCATTTAGTTTTATTGTTTTTCGTAAGTAAAGTGTAAACTGGTTTGTATTTCGCAAGACATAAAAGTGAAGCCTACTCAGTTATAACCATGCTTTCGGCTATTATATTGATGGGGTTTTCGTTCATCCACTATTCGACCAGTGAAGATCCAGTTCTTACATTGGGTGACATAGTTACGCACAATAAAGGACTTAACGGTATGTGGTGAATTTTATCATAATTATTTTATTCACTTCAGAGTATCGGGAGTAGTCCTATATAATTTGGTTTAGCTGCTTGTGGCTACTGCAACAAGGTAAATCGAAGACAAGGTGGTGATAGGTACAAAAATAAAAACCTACCCGAAAAACTCCTTTCTGGCTGCCTTGAAACATAAACTTGTTTAATTGAACCGATTGTCGCCCGAGCCCGTCTTGTACGGTCAGCCACACATCAGTGTTACAAATGCTTGAACTGTGAAAAACACAATAGAATACAGAAAAAAATGTGAAATGTAACACGCATAAATGCTCCAATCTTGCTATTTGTGTATTCATCCGCAGATATGTAACAAAAGAACAAATTTAGACGTTTTTTGTTTTTGTTTTTGTTTTGATGTATGAGCGTAAACGAGGCAAAAGGAGTATGTATGGATAGTAGCAGGTGGCGTTCTGTAGTTTCTGCCTACCCCGGTGGGAAGAAGGCGTGAGTTTATGTATGTGCAGAATAAATTTCTCCTCCTGAAACACTTAAAACACGATTCGTATTTTTGTTTCAGCTGGTTGTCCCAAAGCACCAGTAGTGATTCAACCTGTTATAATAAAACTGTTTAGATACCCAAACCAAAAAAAAGGCTCATCAATAATAGAGCAACTGGAAAAAATGCAAATAGGAGGATTTTTAGGATGAAGACATTGACAAATAAAACCGAGAATTTCCATTTAGTATTTTTATTTAAAGAAAAGATAATTAAAACGTGTTTTATAATAAATTCAGAAAAAGACGCGTGATTACGTAACCGTGCAGGTGGTAACACAATAGAAAGTGACGTTGAACAAGTAACAGAAAAAATAAACAGAACAATGCGATAAGTAGGTGCCAATAAAGTGCGAATGAAAGAAGTTGACGTTAATAAGCAATCAGAAAGAAAATGTCGGTAAGTCTCTGAAAGATTAAGAGCCTTTCACACGTGGTGAACTAAATAAAAATATATTAAGCTTAGAATAATACTAACTACAAGATCATTGTGACTATCAATGTTCCATGTGACTGGAATTTTATCCATGAATTTGTTTAAAAAAATATATTTTATTAGTTAGATATACAAACAGAACCAATGTTACAGAAATATAAATGTAATAGTTCGCTATTAGTACGTGTAACTATATTCGAAACTAGTTAGTAGAACTAGTAGACTCAAGACGAGCAGGCCAACACCACTTCTCAGGTAATTAAGAGATGACAACATTGTAATGAGTGATATATAGAATTATTATTTGCAATTTAATTAATATTTATTTTATAATTATTGCGTACATTATAAATACGCTACGCCTACTTATTGGCATGGAATTACCGCGAGTATGAATTTAGTTCATGAATCCCACATATTCGTAATTCCCATCAGATAATGATGAGAAGCAAAATAGTAACTATCTAATTACTAAACATTAAATAATCTATTTACGTTGGTCTCTGACTAACTGCTAGCCTGTCATAGGTACTCTAATAGCCGTCTTAATTCTAATTACCTACTTTAACTACTTGTCTATTTAACTATCAATTTGAACTGAATACTTTGCATTTTACATTTATATGCCGACCATACATTGTGGTTTTAAGTAATTGATAGCTTATTAGTGACGATAGTAAACCTTATTTTCTTTTACCTACATTAAAATAGGATGACTCGGTAAGTAACTCATGAAGATTTCGGTCTTTCGCCTTCATGACTGAGCTAGGATTGACGTAATTAATCTAATTTTAGAAAGATTTTTAATTGCTTAGAAAAACTTAATTAATTAATATTTTCAGCTTAAATGGATAGTTCAAGTATTACTGCAGTACGAGATCATAGTACTAACGTCGCCATCCATCACTGGCGTCACTTACAGGGACCACTTCGATTTCGAGGAGAGATACAGAGACGCTAATGAATGTAATCCGCTATATTGGCATCCGCTACATTTGCCCCCCTACTGCGCAGAAGTTTTCGAGAAATTAATACGATCCAGGCTAGCAACGAACACTCCTGTCAGAATCACGAGGAAAAGGGAAAGGAAAAAACACTACCTCCCAACATACAGCTACCCTGAAGAAATCTACAATTTCCCTTACCCAATTTATCAAATAACTAACGCGGAATATGAATCATACAGTCCACCTATGAGTCCATATGAAGAAGTGTTAGAACTTTTAAGAAAAGACATTGTGAAAGATCCTAGCTCTCCAACTGTTACAGTGATTCCGAACTTAGGTCCTGTTGCACTGTACAAACAAGGTATATCCAGGAAAAGTGAGAATAGGATAAAAGAGATGGCAGAAGACTATGTCAAGGCTACTAAAAAGATGTACGAACAATATTATGCAGCTTATGGCAAATATCCTTCCGAACCAGAGATATTTGTATACGACAGCGCGAAAAATAAAACTAAAACAGAAGAAGATAGAAAGAAAAATGAAAAAAAAGAAATTCAGAAAAAAGAAAAGAAAAATAAAGTTCACAGAGTGAGATCGAAACATGGAGGTGTAGTCACTATAATAGAGACGAAGAATTTAGAAATTATGAAAAACGATGGACCATTGCTTTAATTTGATTTTGATAATGTTTATAAAATGTTGTCTATTTAATATCCAATTATTGAAACGCTTTTATTTGACACCATACAATGCTTTTCAGAAATTACAACAACAAAATATAATATTTTGATTGAAATCCTTGGTAATCGCATACAAGCTCCTCTTAATCAAAACTCAAAAGTGATTTGAAGACGATCTATTCCATACGTGATCTATTCAAATAACCTACGTGAGTTGCAATGCATTCTATAACATCTAGTGTGGCAGACGACTGCCGAAGGTATGCCTAGGACAGTCAACCTCTCTATAGCTACGAGTACCTTCCTGACCAACCTACGCCTTACCATGGCATGACCTATATTTACATAGTACCTATAAAACAAAATCGCTATTTTTGTCTGTACGCTTAGATCTCTTAAACTTCGCATCGGATTTTGATGCGGTTTTCATCAATAGACAGAGTAATTCAAGAGGAAGGTTTATATGTATAATGAATGCTTATTATAGTAGAGAAAAGCCGTAAACTTCAAGGATTTGTAATGTAATGTCTTAAAAAACATATTTTTGTGCGCTTACATTGCAAACGCTGGCTAAACCTTACGAGATAGATCAAAATAATGTACTACGGAATTATATATCTTAAAAAGATCTACAAAAAAGTCCGGAATAGTATATGTCTATGTCCTAAGGATAGCCCACAGTAGCTATTTTTATCTTTTACATATTACAAAGAAATAATGAGTTATTTACGAAGCTATTTTAAGCAATACAGTATTATTCCTTATCAAATTAAATACATTAGATACGTTGTGTATTTAATTTAGATCAAAATTGCCCTTTACAGCATATAATTAAAATTCATATCTTAGAAGATATCAGACATTTAAAATGCGGGGGCAGAGCAGCCGTCAGGCTTTACGTTACTTATTAGTAACCAATCCATTAAGTTACTTATTAGTAACATAATATTATTAATTACTCCTCACTGACACCACATTAGTATCTACATTGCATCCGTGCAAAGCCGGAGTGGATCGCTAGTTCTCATATAATTCATGTCGACACAAGAGAAGAAGTAAATAAAGGAAAGACGAAGGCCAATGTATTTAATTGTTACAGTGTTACCGAACTTGGGTACTGTTGAATTGTACAACGTGGCTATATCCAAGAAAAGTGAGAATATGCTCACATCGATGGCCGAAGCCTATATTAAGGCAACTCAGAAGAAGTATGATGAACTATGCAGCCTTTGATAAATACTATCCATGGGAACCATACTCATAGGTTTACGACAGTGCTATAAACAACACTAACACTGAAGAAAAAAGGATGAACTAAAGGGAAAAAAATATTAAAAAAGAAAAAACAAGAACAACAATGTTCACAGAGTGAAGACTAAACGCGGTGGTGTAGTAACTATAATAGAAACAAAGAATTTAGAAATAATGAAAAATTAATGGATTTTATCTTTGATTTTGTTTTACTTGTTACGAGTATAGTATTATTAAAGGTACCTTGTCACAGAGATGATTGCATTTACTACCTTACCAATTACGAACTTACTGTATCTAAAAAAGTATTCGTAGCGATAAAACTATTTAAATTATTATAGCTAACATGCGTCTCCTTATTTCAAATTACGGATTATAATATACTGTTCTGAACTTCGTTCACTGTGTCAAAATTCATATAGATACACATCTGGGTTAAAGCAAAGGATTAAGTCGTGGTTATTTCGGACTTCTACCGAAAACACTATGTGGAGACCTTTCGCAGTTGGGCTACAGGATCTACGATGGATCGCAATTAAGAAAATAGGGTTCAGATTCTTAGCAGTGTAAGTAAAGAAAGCAAAGAAAATATGCAAGCTATTCCATTGTTACAGTGAAGCGGAACCAGCATCCAGGTCCTTATCACGCCATAGCAGAAAAGACTGAGGACATAGTCAGAGCCATGGCTGAAGCTTATGTCGCTGAGTCTCGGAAGAAGCATAAGGAATATATCACAGCCTACGAAAAATATGAGAGCGACAAAAAGAAATATAAGAAATTTAATAAAAACGACATAAACCCAAGAGATGCAGTCGAAATAATAAATATGAAAAATTGGGCAACTGTGTAACTTGAAGGTTTCGTGATTTGCTTACCTATACATATTATGTAAGTATAATCAAGTTCATTAAACGCATCTTTTTAGAATTATTATAGAATTGTTTTAATTAAGTATAAACCTATATGAAACCAACCTATATCTGACCAAGACTATGTCTGGACTTTAAAAGAGACTGACCTCTGAGTTTGTTTCGGCCTTTCTTCTCAGAGTAGTCAGATAGGAAACGCTGACCTCTAGTTTAAAAAATATGATTGACGTGTAGTATTACGTGTAGTATTTTTGTAAGTAGGTTTGTACAAACCCTTTAAGGGTTTGTACAAACCTACTTACAAAAATAAAATAATTTATCATTTAAACGCTGCTCTGTTCTTACCTACGCCACCATACTTTCGGGTGAAATGGGGTCCTCTGATAGGTATGCGATCATGGTTTTTTCGCCTTCCGGCTGATGCACGTACCCTCTGGCCGCGGGTGTATTGCATAATAATCCTCTCTGTAAAAGGGAGGGGGCCGTAATTTACCACGCTGGCGGGTTGGCAGATGTCACATGCCTCCGAAGTTTTGATTCTAGGACATGACGGTTTCCTCAAAATGTTTTGCTTCATCGATTTGAGAGCAGTGGTGATGAAATAATTTACACAAATTAGGTTCGTACCTACGACCTACAACTCATAAGTCGCAGCCATTTCCACTGGACCACCACTGCTCGGGTGTATTGAATCTGTCTGAACTGTGTCCTAGAGAGGAACCATAGGTGTCTATTGATCCTACATAGGAAGAATTCCCAGCTAATCTTGCTAGCAAAAAGCTGCAGCATTTGAACCGATTAGCCCAAGCAGTATATTTACCAACCAAAATATTTGGGCCTTCTACGTAGCAAAAGTTATTAATAAATCCTATCATAGTCTCTTAAATCTCCTTCTGTCTACCAATTTTCTATTTGCATCTCCATCACATTATGACACGTTCATTATCAAACGTAGAAAATTTGTAAACAATAATATAAAAAAAGAAAATTTGTAAATCACATCTGAAAACACAGGTGCAACATTCAAATCACAAATAAAGAAAAATAATCTTTCGAGTATTGTAGTCTAAGATTCCATTGTCTGCATTGAAAAAGTTCCTTTGTTCCGCTCAAACTAGTAAGGTGTTTATAAATCCCCTATTCGGAGAAACTTCAGTCTGTAGCTGATAGGACGAACAAAATGTTTTACATTAAGTCTATCACAAAATTAAAGGTAAGAATGATTTATTATAAGCAGAGATCGGATATTTGGATGTATATTTACATTTACCTTAAGTAAATTTTTAGCTATGAAAGTATGGAAGCGGATACCTAAATATTTTTTGTTGTAAAAAAAGAACCCGGGATGCCAGTAATACCGGGAATGCATAACTAGTTGGGAGTATAGAACGGCAACGATTTCAAAAAAAAAAAAAAAGATACTCTGGGATTCTTGGATAACTATAACTATTCAGATGCTTAATTATTTTAAATTAATGTTTAACCCCGATGCAAAAATGTGTATGTAAGGTGTAAGATGAGGGGTGCAGTGTGTTCGTTAAAGTTAATATTTTTTTCGATACAAAAGCGCATAACATCTCAACTTTAGGTGAATATGCATCCGAATATCCGATCTCTGATTATAACAAAATAAGGCTAATAGAGCACCAATTTTTAATATCCACACATAACATAACACCACGCCTGTTCTTCCCGAAGGGTTAGGCAGAGGTAACCACATTTCGCCAGTTTTTAATATACCTGTCATACAAATGCAAGTTTAGTATTTTGAAATTACGACTTACTTGTTTTTAGTCTAAAATGGCAAAGGCGAATGATTTTGCTGAATTCGATCTAAGATTTTATATTATTGATTTGATATAAGTAACTATACTTATGCGTAAAATGTTCCTTGACCATCTGAAATAATATGTGTCCGTTATAAATATATACTTAAATCCTACTAATATTATAAATGTGAAAGTTCGTGTGGATGGATTGATGTTTGTTACTCTTTCATAAACTACTGAACGGATTTGGATGGAATTTAGAACACAGATAGTTTATAACCTGGATTAACACATAGGGTACTTTTTATCCCAGTAGTACGTCCCGTGGGATGATTTCCGACCTCCACGCGTGGGTCGGCGCTACTTGTATTTTTTTTCCATACTTCTCTATTACTCGTCATCTCGGTAGTCACTCCTTTTCTAGCCAAATCATCTTCCACACAGTCCACCCATCGTGTCTTTGCTCTGCCCCTACTCGTATAGCCATCCACATTCATGCTCAAAACTTTCCTGATGACATTTCCTTATTTCCTCCACATCACATGCCTATACCAACAAAGCCATGACACCCAACTTTACAGTCACTGGTGTCACTTTCAGACTTCCTCTTATATACTCATTGATAAGCAATAAATTGATTGAAATTTTGATTTGAATTTGAATTGATTGATTTGAAATTGATTGATTGATAGAATAAGTCTATCCATTCGCGTATGACACCCGATTACCACACAACTTTTCAGTCACTGGTGTCACTTTCAGACTTCCTCTTATATACTCATTGATAAGCAATAAATTGATTGAAATTTTGATTTGAATTTGAATTGATTGATTTGAAATTGATTGATTGATAGAATAAGTCTATCCATTCGCGTATGAAACCCGATTACCACACAACTTTTCAGTCACTGCTGTCACTTTCAGACTTCTTTTTATAAGCTCATTGCTTATTCTATCCATTCGCGTAAGACTACACATGTCTCTTAGCATTCTCATTTCAACTGCATGAAATTGCCTTTTATTCTTTCCTTTTGTGGCCCAAACATTCTGATCCATACTAGACAGCACGTTTAACCATTGTTTTATATATTTATATAGTTTAAGGGGAATACGGGAGTCGCAGATTGTTCCTGTGACCTACGCCTACATAAGAGTAGACGACGGAATATCAGAAATCAATATATTTTAATCATTGGTTTTCTGCACAATAAACCAATTCTATTCTTAAGGAAATAACCAGCATGATGAAAATTAATGTTGCGTCGACTTTTACGCTTCCATTGCAACAAATCAAAAGCTATTAAAAATAATCAGTTTGTGTATGTGTTCGACCAAAATACTTCCAAAGCGTTTTTTTTTTACAGTTCCTATATATAGTACTGTCACTGGAAGGCATAAAATGCTCCATAGATGGTACATTCTCCAAACCCCGACCAAATGGTACATACCCCGGCGAAGATCCATGCAATCCGCTTTACTGGTACCCACAGAACATTCCAGAGTACTGCAACTTTAAAAAAATGCCTACTCCTCCTACGGACCCTGGGCAAGAAATGCCTATTCCTATCCCTATACCGGTGCCAATGCCTGCACCTCTGCCGATGCTCCCTTTACCGGTGGTGCCTCCGATAATGATGCCGCCCCCTCATGCAGTGCCACCTGGCCCTTCACCGCCCGTCGCGGTTCCTCATCCTATAATGCCACTGCCAATACCTTTACCCTTTGGCATTCCCTTGGCTCCTACAAATCCAATGGTTCCAGTAGCTGGAATACCTCTGCTTCCCCCACCTGTTTTTCAGATGCCATTCCCGCCCCAGTATCCACCACCTTACCCGCCATCTTACGGATCCCCATATCCTCCTTCGTATCCACCTCTTTTACCTTCACCATATCCAGGGCCATATGTGCCACCATATCCACCTTCATATCCGTCTCCATATCCTTCCCCGTACCCTATGCCACCGCGTAGTGGAATGGGCATGGTTCCTGGAATATCAGGCTTGGTGAGTCCCGATGGCGGCATTAACATAATGCCATTCTCAGATGCCTACTCCGATATGTTAGAAAACCATAAGCAGAAGATGATCAGAAGACGATTACAGAAGTTTCTCAGCGATTATGAGAGACCTCCATGGAATAGCCAAAGAAAAACGAAGCGACAGAATGGGAATGAAGTTATTTATGAAGAAAAATATAACGAAAATACAATTGAGTGAAGCGCAACATAAAATGTATGGGAAAGCGATGTATAGAGTAACACTACAAACAGTAGTGGAGTTAAAAGTTTTGTATTTTTAGTAACGATAAATAAACATAATTAATTAAAAAGTTTTTGTACTAAATAACGTTTTGAATGCACTATTTTATGGTGACCAAAATTCTATCATATTTCCTAAACAAAGTGATTATGGATTATGCCCTAATATTGAATTTATTTATTTGGTTTCCTACATGTGAACACATATTACTAACGTAGCTACTTTATGTTGGCATGTGTAGCTTCTTCCTTGCGAGGACTAACTAACTTTTATTATTAATCTTCTTATTATTATTCCTCTTCTTCCGACCCTAGTGAAACCAAAATATTATTTAATTTAAAAATAATATGTAAAGTATTCAAATAAATACACTGTAAACTCGTCGCGTATAGTATAGTATAAGCAAGTATTGCGACACATTCGGAGCACCCTTTTACTGCACGATATTTTATAATCCTCGCATTCAACGTATGAGCATGGAATATCGTTCGGCATGGAAACCTTTCAGCATTAAAAATAGAGTTTGTAGGTACGGGTTCTACTATAGGGGGTTTTAAATCTGCAATCCCTACGTTGAACTTTTTAAGTTTACTAAGAGTTGCTAAGCCTAGAAAAATAAATGGCAGTTTTGTTTATGTCATCGGACTCTCACAGAAATCGTTGTACTAATAATTCTATATTTTGGTAATATACATTATATTATTACTTCCAATAGAACTGACCACCGTCAACATAAAAATAATATGAGGGCTGTTCAGTTAGTTAGTTTACTTAATGCACCAATTAAGAAAATTGGCAGCTCTGAGCTTGATTACAAGATTAGCAGTCTGTAGGTAGCTGTTACGTTATTCTCATAGTACAGTAAATGATTTACAATAATAAAATTACAACGCCATACTGTAAAATAAACTAACTCGGAAAACCATAGAACTGGCATTTTCAATGTTACTTAGTAAAAGTTTCTCTCTTAGATATTCACAGTATTTTAATGATTAACGATGTAAAGTCAAGACACGACACATTTCTCGGAAGAGGCGGTTTTATTTTAGAATAGTATACAAATACGCGACAACTGCGAACTGCTCTTGAGTTATGTATCGTGCGCGTTGACGGAAGCGCGCCAAAAATGTGTAGCAGTCTCGAAACGTTATATAAGCTGAAAGTAACAAAAAAATTGTCTATACCATTTTTCTTCGAATTTTAAATAGAGACTAACATGCGAGAAGCACATGACCGGTCGATGTGGTGAAGTATGGGGGAGGCCTATGTCCAGCAGTCAGTCTTACAGCTGAAATAATGATGATGATGACCAACATGAGAAGGCAAATTCTCGCGGTAATTTATACGACGTCTCAGCGACTATCAAAGTCAGAAACTTGTCAAAAATCTAGATATACTTGTCAAGAATATAGTAGTAATAAAGAGGATATTCGTTCGTAAAAAAAATACAGTAAATACCCGCTGAATTATTAAACGAAAAAAACTCTCATATGTCTTTTTGTTGCTACAATACACCCATAACCGACGGCAACAGCATTCGAGATTAAACGACGACTTAAAATTACTTCCAATTTAGTGTTCACATGCAAAAACCCCTTAGAGTCTCCCGTTCGTCTCCATAAGATTGACAAATTGGAACCATCTCGATTCGACTTCACATTAGTGACATTAAACTAAACACTTCATCGCAAAAAAAATACCTTTTTTTTTTTTTTTGTGTGGTTAATCATCAAATGACCTCTCCCGCTCTGGGCGGAGCGGAAGGGCGTGACAGACTCTTACTGACTAAAACCCACCCGTGTTCCTTCAGTTGCCTGTGCGCCAGGGCCACGGTAACTCTTTCGATCAATCCGCGACCCCGGCAGGCATCGGCCCTATCGGAACCCGTCAAATATGCTGACATCTCTTAGAGGCGCGCGTGGAACACAACGCGCCGTCGACCCGGGCCTGGTCCTCACCGGATGGCGAGCTGCCCATTGCTCGCCGTCCGCAGGCCCGCGCCTACGGTGGCCGGGAGTCGGCTATCGACTCCCGACGCCCAGGGTGTCTCCTCCTGCGGCGACTAGGGGCGTGAGGGCGCAACGATTGCCGCACCCTCACGCGCTCCGCCTCCTCGTTCGCGAGAATAAAAAAAACCTAAGAAAATGTTCTTATGGGGATTTTTCCAATGCGGGGAAAGTAATGATTTTCGTAAATGTTGTATTTTTTGTTTTTTGTCTTTTTCTTCGCACAAGTCGCACCGCGGTTTTTTCGGGACTACATGACCTAAACGCTAGATTAAAATGAGGTAACTAAAATTTATTTTATTAGATAATGACCTGCTTAACTGACACTGACTGATTAGTTAGTAAAGTAATTTGATGGTGCAGTTTTTATCGCCTTTTTATGTATACAGGATCAATTAAATTAGCTAGCGAAACCCCGCAGACGTCATGGGTATCAATATCTAAATATGATAAAACTCCATAATGAGGCATCTTATAAAAACCACCCTGTCGGTAGCAGAATTTAAGTAGGTTCTAAAATACTTTTTTTTTACTATCGTCTAGAATTGTAAGTTATATTTTTGTAATTGGATCTAGTTGTCTGTTAAATAAATAAATAATAATTATTATAATACATATATTATCATTTACCAGCCACGGAACAGATTTTTCTGTTCCGTGCTACCAGCAGTCGTTGACCCCTAAAACATTTTTTTTCGTGCTTAGATTTCGATACCATAATATCTGCGGAATTTCGCTAGCTAATTTAATTTGACCCTTTATACAGCCAGTTGTATTTAAATAAGTAAGTATTTTATTATGTAAGTAGCGTATACTGTCGTATGACTGCGTAAACTGTTTTAAACGGACTTGGTGACGATAAATACCAGTTTTCCCAAACAGTAAAAAAAAAAAAACAGGGTATCTAAAAAAACAGTTTTCCTATCGACTTCGACAAGCGAGGTAACACCATGAGTCATCACAACCGCTCGTCAAAGGTAAAAGTAGTTCGTAATTATTCAAGTTTCGAACATTATGTACACATAAATTAAAAAGCCGGCTAGAAAATAATACGGTTTTCTTGTGGGAAATAATACCCTCAATTTTTATTACTATTACTATGGGAATATACAATTTTAAGGGGACTGACTACATGACCTAAACGCAAATTTATAATGCGTAAAAATATATGATCCACTGCAGTAACCAAAATCAGAAATATATATGATATTCTGCAGGATATATGCTAGTTAGTGTGTTGAAAACATACTACAATTAACTTGAAATATCACGAAGATACGTCAATTTTTTTTTTTTAACTATTAAAAGTCATACTAATATACATGCAAACATTCACATTTTTTGTCAGATTATTCTACGAGTACAAGCAACATACTAACGTAATAGTGTTTTAATTATTTAGTCCAATGCATAGTTTTTTTGTAAATCCATAATTGCTTCATATTTTGCAATAAATTACCAGCGTTGTGTCATCGCGCGTCTCTTTCTTTTCTATACAATCCGACAGTGACCGCGCTTCAGCTCTTGTAAGCCTCTTAAATGCGATGTGATGCGGCCGGATGCGGCTGTAATATGCGCTTAGCTTAATAGTTTACCTAAAATAACAATCTCCAAATTGAGTCTGGCCGCTGACTCGCTAGGTACTTATAAAATATCGACCCATAGACGCATAAATACATATTATGATCAGTCATCAACAGTGCCCTATTCATAATCGACTACTGACAATAAAAAACTTTAAACACAAAAATAACCGATGAAAAAGAATCTGACAAGCAAACATAAAAAAAATATGTTAGTCTAATTAAGCGTCTAAATCTTAGCTCTTAATTAAGTACCTAACTAATTTCGAGGCGGCGCCAAATAAACAATCAACGAAAATCAAACTGCAATTATTCTACGGTTGGCGTAATTAATTTGGAGTAAATTTTCTGTTACAATTTTAAATGGGATCAAAATCCAATGAATAAAGAATCGTCAATATCGGACTACTCGGCATCACCTAAGTTATCATCACGTGGCCCGTGGCACGTGGGACGTGGCGTCGCGTGGTCATATCAACATAAAAAAAACCTTAAAATCTTCGATGAAAAAAAAATATGCAAAACGTACTATTATTTCACAGGAATGTTGCTGCTGTTACTAGAATTGGATGCCAACCCATCATCTGTTGAACACTTGAGCCTTGTCATGCGGCAGTTTATTTTGCAACTGGTATCTTTGAAAAACAGTAAAGAAAACCTTGGTCTAAATAAAGACTTGATCTGTAGCAATGTAGCCTGATCTTTGTGATCAAAAGAACATCATAAAATCAATGCATGAAAATGAAAATTCTTGATATTCATCGACAAAAGGCGTCCTTTTGTTCTTTGCCTGTAGTGATAATTTTGTGTCCCCAATTTAAATTTTCGCAGAGCTGCTGTGCCATGCATGGGTTTTGGCGAAACAATTTGAAATACTTGTAAGGCGGAATCTGCTGTGAGCACTCGTGTCGCATACGGATTTGTATAGGAATGGTATCACCGTTTTACTGTTAAGCCTTTTCCGGTCCTGTTTGGTTATTCTGGTATTTTGGATACTGGTACTAGTCCTGTGATTGAACTATACTCGTAGTTCGTCTCAAAAAAAATTGTGATTTCCCGTGCTTGTTTTTGTAATATTTCCTATTTCCGAACTGAGTTTTTTATGAAACTAGGCTTCAAATCCCAACGAGAGATTAATTGTAAGTGGGATTGGGATTATCGATCATTAGTTATTCGATAGAGATTTTACCCAAACTCGCGCTTATTACACTTATAATAGAGATCTTTATAACAGGCAGGCAGGCAGTCAGTTCTTCTAAGGACATCGACACATCCAAGACTTGGACAGTGTTTATCGATCATAATCCACGCACAGAGGTTTTCATCGTAATGCTTTCCAATTTTTTTTCATTACTTGGCTTTTCATTGTATATCAATCGAATAAAACTAATATATATTATGTATAAATATAGATATGTTTTTTAGGATACTCAATGTAAACAAATAAATATTCTTAAACATTTATTTCCAATTCGAATTTAGATTTAGTTAACATAGAATATAATTCTAATAACAAGACATGGTCCGATTTCATACAATTTTGATTCTAATACTATAAGCGTTTATATTACGAATAACAAACAGGTATATGGTTAAAACTACAAAAAAATTCTAATAAGTCGGCAGAATTGAATAATATAACTTAAATATGTGTATATAGTGTAACTATGAAAAGGACTAAGTACTTACTTATGCTAAGTTTTCTTTGCCTACAGTGCAAATATTGTATACGTAGTTGGGATATAATGTTTTTTTTTTTAATTGTAATTCAGCAATTTTATTTTGAAAATAATTATTTTTCGTAATTACGCCAAAAAATTAACAAAAACTGCCCGTTAATAATAATGTATCATTTCATAAATTTATTTTTTCAAATTATTATTACATCAGAAATAGCTTAAATAATTTTATCATTTAGTGCAATACATAACCTACATACACAATAATATTATTATAAATATCCTATTTGCTTAAGTACTCTATTTATTGGACGGAATGCCTGAGGGCTCCAGATATATACAAGATACCTTACATTCTAAAAACTGTCTTAATTTTATAATACACATCTATAATTCTACCTTAAAAGTTTAATCGTAAATAGGTATTCAAAATGTGTAAAAAATGTTGCTGCTATGTAAACTAGGTAGTTTTAAAACGTGATACAAAGTTTCATCTAATAATACGCTTGATTGACAAAACTGTTTCGTTCATGTGATAATTTATTTTCGCCAAAGATTTAAATCGTTAGATTTGCCCTCACTAAGTCGCGTGAAAAAGTGTCCATACTGAGAAGAGTGAGCTCACACAATACTCATTAGTACACAGAACACACACACAGACAGACACAGAGAACACAGACCGAGAATTGACTTTATTGTCATGGAAACGCCATTGCGTTTCCATGACAATAAAGTCAATTCTCTGTGACATTGCGTGTGTTAGAGGTGCATGTTAGAGATTTTTGACGAAACAAAAAAGCGAGCATCTTTCGACACAGCAGGGGAACCCAACGAGAAATCTTTGATTTTGGCCATAGTTTTCGGCCGTGTCATTTCTGCAAAATTTCAAGTGCCACTAAGATCACTTAAAAATACAAAACACAATGGTGGAAATAAACTTATCGACGTAAATCCGCAATCAATTGGATGTTGCTGATCATGAATTGTTCTTCCACATCATAAAAGCTCTTGAACACATAATACGTGAGGGTAGGTCGCAATGTTCACAAATGCATGTGACAAGCGGCGTTTGATAAGACTGAGTGGGGATTAATTCTGCAACTGTTTCCTAATAGAGTGCGCAAATTAATTGCGGATTTATGTTCCACCGTATTTGGCAGTGGAATGCAAGTTTCGAGTGATAGAAAACTTTGGAAAACCATTGGCTGGCATTGGCTTCGTGTTTGGCACTTTTATAGTGAGCGATTTTTGCAACACCATTATCTCACATCAGGGAATGTTGGATAGGTTCTTTTTCCTCAGCTGTTGCGGGAATATGCTGACAAAAAACTTAAAAGTAATCTATAATAATACTTATTTTAATTAAGTGCTTACTGCCGCAAGAGTTAATAGGAGTCTTAAGTAGAATTCCAGCTTTTTATCTATCATACTTATACACCAATTTACTTTTTACACCCTAACTAATACCAGAATAATCTATATACCAAATACATTAACTCGTTACTTAATTTTAATTAAACTATTCGTTCTACACCTGTGATGTTCCAAAGAGTGCTTCCAAAATTTGCAAGTGTATGCTTTTTACATGTAATTTTATAATCACCCTGTACCAACGGGTCGAACTTAAATTAGCATAAATAAAAACTACTTTTAAATTTAATTTAACCCTTAAATTCATAAGCTACTGAAAATCGTGCAATTCTTGCCATAAACAAAGTGGAATGTTAAGTATGGATGATTTAAAAGTGACTTACTTACCTTAACATCTAAGATTTATAAAGATAGCAATTAATCATTAAATACATTTACTCTCACATTGCCTCCCTATATTTACTAATACTAAAATGTGATGCAAATCTAACTTATATCTAACAAGTACCTACAACTATTGGAATACCTTCCAGCTCAGATCTTTTAGAAGATTAAATTAATTTGACGAAAACTTCGGCAATCATATTGATTTGAGATTCAAAATGGCGAGTATTATTTAAATATTGTTGAAAGCATATCCCTTTTTAAACAAAACAACTATGTATATATATATATAAATCAAACTGAGTAATAGGTACGTACTCCGATGGTTTGCAATACTGGGGAATATACGTAAGTAGCTTAGGTCGCAAGAGATTACTGACGAACTGTGCGGAGGCGCATTCACACGAGTATAGTTCCTGGTAGAGCAAACACAAGCTTAGTAAATTCCTGTTTTCCTGTTATTATAGTTAGCAGAGTGGCCTACAATTAGTAGCTTACCTACTCGCATTAAGAAAGAAAAGACAATGGATAAACTGGTTCCAATCTCCACCACTAACGAGACCTATGTAACTGAATAGTATATTTATCAAGGAGTCATATTTATTAAGACAGCGAAAAAAAAAATGGCATTAAAAAGTTACAGTTAAATTATTTTTGCAATAGGGTCACACGGTTCGAGCCGCTATAAAGTAGGTTGTACTAGGGTATTTTCGACTGACGCTGTTTTATATTAAAGTGAGTCATGTAAATGCACCTCTAAGTTTGTCCTATGTTCGGAATCCCGCAACATTGGTTCTGCGTTTCTAAATACGGCTAACCCGTAGTGTAGACGGCTTTGAAAATATTTTCTGTAAGCTTAGAGAGTTCCTTACAAGTTCCAGGTGCAATGTTCCCATAAGGGGATTTTTCAGTGAATACATACAATAGTAGATATTAACGAAAATCAAAGTATGTAACCATGTAGAGTTTTATTTATTATCGTCTCTCTATAACTTAGTTTGTGAATTATTATTTCATTAGGAATGTCTTGTTCATAATTATTGTGATTCTGAACTAAATAAACTATTATTTTATAAATAGGTACCCACTTAAGAGTAATCCCTCATACTATTGTTACCATTAAGTTATATTAGATCGGGGAAAAAGATTTTTTCTTATTTTATAGGTATAGAGTTGTAGTAAAATCTCTTTGGCTCTACTGTTTGTGCCTGGCTGGTTTTGATACTTTTAAATTGATGACATTTAAAAAAGAAAAATTAATATTTTAAACTATTTCCCGCCATTTTTCAATTGTTTTTCCGTCCGTAAAAATTAGTGAATCTAACGAAGAAATTCGATACATTTTGAACTATTATTACAAAAAAGGAATGAAAGCGACACAAGCCGCGACAAAGATATGTGAAGTTTATAGACATAACGCAGTGCCAGTAAGAGTAGCAGTTACGATATAGCTGAAGATTTCAAGGGTTGACCACAAAACAGTTTTGACTCATTTGAAAAGGTCTGGGTATTCAAAAAAGTTCGATATTTGGGTGGCACACGGCTCTTACTCCACTTGGCGAGTCTATTCTTTGGTGTTATTAAGTCTCACTCCCCTTCTTACTTATATGACAGACTATCGTGGACAAGACGACACAGAATTTGTGAGGGAAGAAAATGTTCTCAACAGATTTCCATCCCACAGCACAAGTCGGTAGCTTTTAGAAGCAGTTTTCTTTACGCAGCTATTAAATGCTAGAACAATATCCCTCCTCCCATAAAGTATAGTAAAAGATGATCGATATTTAAAGTGAAATTAAATGATTTCTTATTAAACCATCAAAAAGATTTTGAAAATGTTCGAGCCGACATTTCTGCCATATGAAACATTTAATATCTATTTTTTTTTAATTTTTATAAATTTTACCAATTTTGATGATTTTATTATTATAACTTTTTTCAATTTTTATTTTAATCTGTTTTAATTTTTATATGCAATTATTATTTTCATTACTCTAAATAAAAAAGAAAACCACATGACCATCCGTTTTGTATACCTACATAACGTACTTTCTATTTATAGATTTATTATTTTAATATAAGTAATACGGAGATATTGGGTATTTATTTTAGTTTTTCATTAATCACAACCCAACACACACACCCATGTATCTCACAACAACTTTAATTTATTCTCTTAATTGATTTTATCGGACACACATTTCCCTGTGTTTATTATTCTAGGGTATGGAACTCGAGCGCTGCAGCTGAAAATCAGCGTCAGGTGGTACACCTTGTGTTGTAGTCTAACATTATGCTGAGCTGAAGCCCTCTTAGCATTATAATAATTGTTTTCTGTTTTTATAGTTATAGGGTGTATTTTTGTTCCTGTAATGCCAATAAACGCATTATTATTTATTTATTTTTCTTAGTCTTGAATTTGTGTATAAAATACGAAAGAACTTTTTCCCCGTCCTAATATTTATTTTAAACTAGCTGACCCGACCGGACGTTGTCCTGTCAAAATTCCAATCTATACAAAAAACAGCACTCTATTTTTCCCGAGTTATACAATTTTACGGGCAACGTTTCCAAATATAATAACAAACTTTTTAGAATATAAAATAGACAAATCGCTCGAGCTGTTCTCAAGTGATGCGCTTACCAACGAACAGCATTTCGTTTTTATTTATATAGATTATTAGCTTCTACACGCGGCTTCGTCCGCGTGGATGTCGGAAATAACACGGAAACGTGCTACCGGCACAATAAGTATCCTATATCCTTCCCCAAGATACCATTAATCTCCTTGCTAACTTGTATTGAAATCCGTTCAGTGGTATAAGCATGAAAGGTAACATACAGACGTTACTTTCGAATTTATAAAATTAGAAAGTGTTTAAAATCCCTCGTAAGTACCTACTTCAATATTTCTAGTTACAACTTTAGTAATGCTACTTCCGAATCATGAAGACGCCTTAAAATACATTTCTTTTGTATATAACGAGGTGTTAAATCAAGTACAGAAATACTAACGAGAAACAAGATGAAGCGAGATTTCTAATGTTCTATGTTCAATAGAAAAAAAACCTCGTTTAAAAGCATAGGTACGCCTCAACATTATCTGGAGGCGATTTATTTATAATTTTAGGGCATAATTGGGTAGGAAGACGAATGATCAGGAGGCCATGAGGTCACTCCTAGTGTGCAATTTTGTGCAATCGTAAAATTAACTCTATTTCACATCACCACAAATCGTTAAAAAATAATCTCTATTTTTGTTTCCCTTAATTACAAAGAATATAATTGTGCACTCGTGAAAACAGTACCCATGAAGAAGTATCTATTCAGAAAATAATACATCCATAGTAATCTATAAAGCTATTTATAAGCTTTAGTCACATCATCTATCGATATAAATAACAAATATAATTTGGAAGAAATTTACCGAAAAACCCTATAAATCTAAGATGGCTAAATATAGGTATATCAAGGAGTAAATAATACCCGATTGCTTTTAAATCCTATAACAGCACAAAAGTAAAGTATGTACAGAAACTTGCATAATCAAAACTTAGACTAGGTAAGCTACCAGACAAACTATAGGATAGGAAGACGGTGGATTAGGAGGCCAAAACTCAGGCCTCTGATTGTGCAGTTTTGTGCAGACAAATTATAATCTCTGCCACTACGCTTCCCTAACTCAGTTTTAACAAAGTGGGAACCAAAACCAAACATTAACCGTGTTGTGTTGAATGTTAAGTAATCCTTATTTAACTATTCACAAAATCTCAAATCTTATTAATAAATTAACTAACACTTCGTGAACAGATATACTTGAAAATTATTGATTTTAATAACTCTACAAAACTTTAACAGGTTGATGAGATAATTACAGCAAACAATTTGCTTTATGATGTTTGAAAAAAAAACCTTAAGTAGATCGATAAATTAATAAGACCTTACAAAAAACGAGTTAAGCCTTCACGAGAAGAGTCGGTATGATAAAGTAGATAAAATTTCCAATAAAATCGTAAACATTTTAATAATTGTATTTTAAATATAAAAACACAAAAATACGAGAAATGCTACCGATTTGGCACCAACATCTTTCACTTGGCACCAGGCATACTGATAGCGTTATCAACATAAATCAAGCATAATTGATAGCACTGAGCGTCACTCGTAAGTCGGGGCCATTACCAGAGCAGCAGAAGAGCATTATTATTATTTGATTATTACTACTGCTCTAGTATAATTCCAAAAAAAACAAAATCAAAATCGGTTCATCCATTCGGGAGCTACGGTGCCACAGACACACACACACACACAGACACGTCAAACTTATAACACCCCGTCGGTTTTGCGTCGGGGGTTAAAAATAGTGATCGACAACATACAAAATGACAACATGACGTAATCTGGCTTATTTGATGATGACGATGTGGTGAAGAATAAATAATAAAACCTCTTGAACTGTGGTAGAAAGGAAGACGGTGATTTCGAAGCCACTACTTTAGGCCTCTCGATGTAGCTCGCCGTCCGGTAAGGACCAGGCCCGGGTCGACGGCGTGTTGTGTTCCACGCGCGCCTCAAAGAGATGTCAGCATAATTGACGGGTTCCGATAGGGCCGATCCCTGCCGGGGTTGCGGATTGTTCGAATGAGTTACCGTGGCCCTGGCGCACAGGCAACTGACGGAACACGGGTGGGTTTTAGTCAGTAAGAGTCTGACACGCCCTTCCGCTCCGCCCAGAGCGAGAGAGGTCGTTTGATGATTTCACAACCAAAAAAAATAAAATTAAAAAAGGCCTCTTGTTGTTCATATTGCAAAGCAAATAAAAATAAACTTGAAGGTAACCGAACAATCTAACAATAACCAAATTTAAGCAGTATTGTAATGCTGCTTGAAATGCTGCGTCAATTAAAAATAATAACCAATGGTTGAACAGAGGAGTAACTGCGTAACATACTAACAGTAGTAAGTGTTTTGGTTCAACAACATTCATTGCGTTATCGTTGCTGAGTAGACCAATTTTTCGAACATATGAAGCAATGGATTAGCAATAGGCTTCAAAATGATTCAGATTGTGATTGATCGTGTTACGCAATTAAGGTACTGGTTAGTAGGTATAATAATTAATTTCTCACTGATCGTATAAAGTCAGACATAGAAATTGTTATGTTAGCCACTAGGGGTGACCTAACCTGATCTTTGAAAGAAAGCATGGTGTCCCTTCAACACTTGAATGCAGCGAAATAATATATAGACAATAGGTAAATTAAAATCAACATTAATTTCCAAAAAAATAGACAACACGAACACTTTTGTAACATATGAATGTACCGCACTCGTCACATAAAATTTATGTTCCTCAATGACAGGTGATGGTGATCACGAGACCATTATCTTGGACCTCTTGTTGTTTATATAGGAAAGCAAATAAAGTCAATGGACGATGAAGACGTTGATAGTTGGATCCTAGTTATAATTGTTACAAACAGTTTAATTTGTTTTATTCCTAAAAGTCTAGGTGCTTTTGAAACCAAAAACTCAAGAGCTAAAGTAGGAAGACGGTGGAGTTGGGGGCCCCGAAGGCAATACTTATTTTGCCAATATGTTCAAAGCTAATATCAGTAAACAATTAAACTTACAAACACAACTACAGGGTAGGAAGACGATGGATCAGGAGGCCGTGAGGTCGCTCCGACTGTGCAAGTTCGTGCAAATGTAAATAAAGTCCACTTCCCTTTACTATCAACTTAAATCGGAATAAAAATGAAACAACCGTGTGCTCGTGAAAATGATACCGATGATGATGTATCAATGAAGTTTAACTTAACCTATATTTTTTTGCAGTTTTTTTTTTCTGCTCGTGCGCCGTACTAAGTCTATTTCCAGTGCATAAAAATCGTGACTTAACTCTTAGAAATCTATTCATATGCTCCACTGACACATCGTCAAACGTTAAGGATTATTAAACTGAACTTACAAAATTTGACTACATAGGTACTAAAGATAAAAAAGCAGAACCAAAGAAACAATTATCAAAAAAAGAATTAATCCCAGTAAAAAATGTTTTATGTGACAATTTGAAAACTACAGTCTTGAAGAAACTTAATAATTACAACAAAAACCTCGGTTTTGATGAATGTTAAATGATTAAAAACTTTGATTTTCATCGAAATAGCAAATAAGAACCAAGGTACAATACAAGATGACTAATGCTAGTCTACTTATTTCTCAAGAATTATTATCTTATTTAAAAGCAATCGACAAACCACACGACTTATGGCCATTCTTATTTATTATTTTATTATTAGATCGTATTAATAGATAAGTTAACTCAAGATTTCAGAAGACGAGGGCTTAGCTTAGTTCTGCCGTTGATGAAATCTGTGCTATCACTTAAAAAAAACACTATCTAAAATCAAATCAACGATGAAATATCAGCGGAACTTTCCTTACCAACTATTTTCATGCAGTGTTAGTCAGAGAAGGTAAGCACTTGCACGAGCAAAAGCATATCTACTCAATCTGCCTTTTTTTAACTATGTCGGAGTCAGTTTCCAGTCTAACTGAATGCAGCAGAATACCAGTAGACCTCCTCAACCCAGTTACTGGGCAACACGATACCCCTTGATAAGACTGGCTGTCAGACTTTCGGCCTTCTGACTAACCGTAACGACTGTCAAAGATCTACGAATGACATATATTAACATGCTTTCCGAGGCACGGATGGAGATCCCACATATTTAATGGATTGTCAGGTCACCCATCTACAAATCAAATGCGGCAAGCGTAGCTTTACCTTTCATCGGTGCGGCAATAACTAATGACTTTAATAAATCCAGAAACTCCAAGATCATGCAAAAGCCACTATTTCCTTAAACCTATTGTTTTACTTAAAGACCGTCGAAAACCCTGTTTTTTTCTTCTACCTAATAGCCTAGTGGCTCTGTGGATAAGCACAAAGCCGGTCCTAGGTAGCACTAATGCCGAAACAATAAAGATTAGGAACAGTAGTTTCTACGAAAAATAAAAACTGTAGGTACAACAAAAGCCGTTCACTACCATCGGTAATTTAAAATTATTTTTGCTAAATACCCAATTCTGACTAACATTACATACCAACTACAGGGTCAAATTAAATTAGCAAGCGAAACTCCGCAGACGTGATGGGTATTGATATATAAACACGATAAAACATATTATCTCAACTTATACTTCAAGTAACAACAATACCAGAGGTCGTCGAACCCTGAAAAAAAACATAATTTTATTTTTATGGTATCTTGTTTAGATATCGATACCCATTACGTCTGGGGAGTTTCTCTAGCTAATTTAATTTTACCATGTATAATTTATCGTGCTGTGCACACTACCTTACAGTATAATACACCTATATCGTGCGTAAAACAGTGACTTAAAAATAACACTACCTTACTTAGTTATTTTAATTTTAATCTATCTTAAATTTTCAACCAATTCCGCTGCTATGTCATTGGATTTTTTGAGAAATAAAAACTGTAAACTCTAAGCCTAAAGGAGAATAACTTAAGCGAACCAGGTACCTTCATGAATTAGAAGTAGCAATACAATCCAATTCGACCAATATTCCAATAATTTCCATTTATTTATGCATATTATGTATCCTCAAAGATTGGCTACTATCGATAAAAATCTGTTATCAGAATTTTTTTGTTTACTTCTTATTTAAAGTAAATTCTTTTAGGGTTCCGTACACAAAGGCTGCCTACAAGACCCTATTACTAAGGCTCCGGTGTCCGTTCGTCCGTCACAGGGCTGTATTTTTGAATCGTAATAAGTAGATACTTGACATTTTCGCAGAGGGTGTAAAAATAATAAAAATACAAGAAACGTGTTTTTTTCGGCTGTTTTTTTATATTAAAGTAGTTTTTTTTTAATGTAGATTTATTTATTGTACGGTGGTACAGAACCCTTCGTGTGCAAATCCGCCTTTCACTTGACCGCTTTTTTTTACTTGATCTAAGTCATTAGTCATTAGTTAATTACATAAATGTCGCTATCAATGTTTTCTAAAAACAAAGGAACGTCGCAGCCTCTACACGAGAAGAAGTGTTTGCCAATGTACTTAGTTACATTAGGACATAATGCAAACTAAAATATCAACGTTTGTTTATTAAAATATTCTTCTGAAATTCGAAGATAAAATGCTCAATCGTTGTACATTATAATTGCATACTTATCACAATCTAAATAGTATCCGACACTTATTTGATAGTAGTCTTAAGTATAGGGATGTTACACAACTTCCTCAGTAAAATCGTTCATGATATATTTCAACCTAATCAATTCTCGGAACATTTCCTTCCGTTCAAAAATCTTTGTTGTTGTATTACGAAGTTGTTCATGTTCTGTCAAGATGAAACATACACTGAACTACTTACATTGATTGGAGGAGCGAGGAGCACTCACAAAAGGACAACCCGAGTCTCTCTTGAAACTTTTGTTCTTAAGGATAGTTCGTTAAGTACTCCTAAATATAGGTACCTATATACAATATATTTCTACATATGCGTGTCTCTAGGGGGTCACTGTTATTACTGAATAAGTTTTCAGTATTTTAAAATAAACCTATACGTAGGTACTTATTTTGATATATTTAATTATGTATTACTTATTAAACTCAAATCTAAATATCTGCCTGTCTTAGGCTTGCTAAAACTAAATGAAAAGGCACAAAAGGGAATGCTTTTACAACGTTAAATGACCTAAACTTAAAAATTTATTGCTTAAAATTAATAAAAGATTTAACTTAAGCCATGAGCTATTAATTTATTCCGCCTGCCATTCGGATACTTAGCGTTCAAAAATCTGCCTAGTGTTGCGTATTCCTACCTTAAATGTTACCAATTAGAATACAATTCTTATAAATATCTAAATAATTAACATACGTCTTTTGGTGAGCTTATATGCGTTAATAAAATACATTTAAAGCCGATACTGAAAGCAGTACATAAATTCACTTCACAATAACAATTAGATAGTTATATTATCGAGAGTCGAGTCATTAGAGGTTCCTATTTTAAAGGATCAATTCGATAGTGTATCCGTGAATGTTGATGCTATCGGACATGCTTGTATTAATTCATAGACCAAAACAGCGTATTGGTCAAGAGAATATGGATGGAGATATTTTAGAAGTACACACTGGTTGGTTGAGGGATAGTACTCGTAATGTTTGTAAGTATAGTTAATCGCGAGCCGGTGAGTTGTGCCTAGAGCTTACACTTGGTGCGCCGGCTTCAAGTGGCCAAGTTGCTCCTGGCGGATCTACCGCGCAGCTGACAACTCTTAACCAGCCACTAGCTACTTCGGCTAATCATAAAACCAAAGAATCTCGACAATAAAACTTAACATGCTACCATAAAGTTAATTCACGATTTAACAAAACGCAATCCATCACCAACAATAATATACCATACACATTTAACATAACCCATAAATAAAAAACTACCTCAGCCATGCTGAACATTTATTTAACCCGAGTCGAACTCGAAAATATACAACATAATTATATTTAAATAATATAAGCATTAGGTTCCTTTTCTACATACTTGCAAGTCAACATAATACATATTATAATAAAATACGGAGAATCGCCAGACCCTATGAAATCTTCACAAAACATAATGTTGGTGGAATGAATGTTGAATGTTTTACAAGTAGGTAGGTACTATCAGATTTCATTCTGTCTGTAAAATAAAATACTCAATAAAAACAAAAACCAAACAGAAATGGTAAGACAATTTGTATTTTTTCTGTTACTTATTAGTAGACAATCGTATTTTGATATTGAAAGAAAATCCTGCAAGTTTTCGCTATTGAAAGTCAGTATAGGTACCTATAACATTGGTAGTCCCGGTAAACATGTCCACTCAATGGAATCTATTCATGCGCTGCGCTGTGTGGTATTAATTAGGCTCATCAAAATGTTTCGCTTTGCAACGAGCTCCACTATTCGCTACGAAAATGATGTATGTTGTCATTCCGGTTCCCAAGCAATGTTTTGTAAATGTTCATCAATCGAGTCTAGCGGTTACCCGTCTGTATATAATGTACACTACATAAAATATGTTATGCATGTGCGAAAATTATTGCTGAACGAATACACGTCTGTGATAGTCGTAATTAATTAGGTACTTAATTATCTTATAATTTACGGGTACCCATGTGATGTCTATCAATATTCTTTGTTTGTTTTTCATGACAGAAAGACGTAACACAGAAACGGTGCGGTTGCCAAAACACAAACCAACCGCGCGCTATAAAAAAATCTCATTATTAGGTACTCATTAGAAACTGATTTTAATTTTGTTAAAGAAACTAAAATGTATTTTTAAAACATATTTCAATTTGTTCCAAAAGATATGTAGAAAGCAATTTGTGTAGCTATTGTTCAATTTATGGAGAGAACGCCCTATTTAATTTAGTGATAAGCTAAGGGGGATGAAGTAATCATAAGTTATTTTCAATTACCTACAAGAAGCACCACATGGATGCCCATTTTACTTTCTAGTTCTACAGAGTAATGTAAAATTGAATTGATCAACTATTGTGAATGTTGTGATGAATTTCATTACATAACATCTAATTAGAGGATTAATACTTACGTTATAAATACCTAGTTAATATATTTAATAATCATTTTACTACTGATATAAACTAGAAATTAAGCATATATAATAATCTCGCTACGTATTTACATCGTTTTAGCTGCACCAAAAGGGCCTAAGTACTTATCTAATAGCATAAATATTAGCTTATACCTACATGTTGGTGTTAATCTTACAGTTGCTTATAATTATTTATTTTATTTTATAAAAGATATTTTCTTTTATTCGTAGTCATTGCATATAATAAGTTGTTCCATATTCCTATATAAATACCAGTGTACCTATAATATTAACGTAATATTTTAAATATTACACGCATTTCGTTCGAAACAGTACTTATATACTTTAATTTAATTTCTAATGCTAATTTAGTGTCAGGTATTCCCACTACAGTTACTTGTAGAACCTAGGATCCATCCGGAATGTGTAAATTTCTAGTGCTAATTTAGTGTTAGATATTCCCACTACAGTTACTTGTAGAACCTAGGATCTATCCGGAATGTGTAAATTTCTATTGCTAATTTAGTGTCAGATATTCCCACTACAGTTATTTGTAGAACCTAGGATCCATCCGGAATGTGTAAATTTCTATTGCTAATTTAGTGTCAGATATTCCCACTACAGTTACTTGTAGAACCTAGGATCCATCCGGAATGTGTAAATTACTGAACATTTCATGAAATGTGAACAACTAGGTGCACAAGCCGTACACAAAGAGTTGGTGAGATATGTACTCCGGAAATGCCCTTTTCCCACAAGATAAAAGTATGACAGTAATGCATTTTGATCGAGATAAACCGGAGAGCAAAGCTCCGTAAAATCCTTCCATTTTACCTGTTTGCTTATTTTATAAGCCGGAAACGCTGTGATGTTGTAAAATTGGGTGAAGGAAATGGGTCCTCACGCAATAAACTGTGAACATTAACATTCTGACGGGGCAGTACTGTAGTTACTGGTGACCTCTATAAACCTGATAGTTTCACCGCCGAAGCTGACAGCCGGACCTCAGAATTTATGGCTGGTGGCCGGTTGCTCGGGCGGGGTCACGTTCATCCCCATGTTATCGTAAGAGAAGTCTAAAGTGGTATCTTCTGCTGGGTGTCGGTTGCTAAGTGCTGTGCTGATCGTTTTCGGTGTGGTGGCACCTTGGCTCTTCTCGGTTTGTGAAGTCCTGGTATCCAGGTCTCTCGCGTTCAGAGGCTGCTGTGGACGTTTCGTTGGTTCGGGATTCCGTATCTCGAGTTTAAGGTCGGGCTTGGGTTTAGGCATCTCGGCGTGTGGGTTGTGATGGGTCAGGTCGTTTGGGTACTGCTTCACACGGTTCTGGAAATTGGTGGAGGATATTTTATCAGTGGTTATTTATAAGAAGGTATTTTTTTTAAACTGTACCTATGTCACCTACATGAAAGTGCAGCAGGCTTAGCACAAGCACCGTCTTGTCGACTGATAAATAGACAAAAATGACGTTTCGTGAAGACAGTATGACGGCAGCAAAGTAAAAAGAGTCACCTGCACTTTTTACGAAATTCAGTAATTTATTCAAGTTTATCTTTTATTTTGCTTATATCTCGAAAATGGTGTGTCCTATCGCAAAAATAATGAAAATTTCGACCCCCTTTATGAGTCCCTTAAATCCCTAAAACTCGACATGTAGGTAATCATTTTGCACATTTTCTATACAAAAAGTGATAAATTCCTTTTTTCCATTCCATTTTTATACTTTGTGGCCGTCGAGTAAAAAGTTTTCTACTGCCTTTAGCATGGCGATTAAAAATTCTAATTGTCTTCACTACCTTAGACAACTGTCTTCTGCAATAGTCTACATTATAAAGGACCTAGACAACGATCGGCAGAAACGAAAGACAAAATGACAGATTTTAGAAGGATTTTTACGGTGCGATGTCAAAAATGGAGAAACGAAATGTCACTTTGTATGTGAATATTTGTGTCTATTCTTCGAAGAGATAGACAGCGGCATGCTAAGCCCGCAGTTTTTATAAATGAATTTGGGAAAAAAGAAGTACCGTCAAACGGGGTGAATAGGGATGCAGGGGTGAATCGGAACGAAACTTTAATTATGATACAGTTAACAAATTAAAGTCCTTTTTGGCAACAAACTAAAGTGTTTCAATGTTAAAATCCGCTTTTAATGTATCGTCCCGATTCACCCCTGTATCCCTTCACCCCGTTTGACGGTATGAATATTGCACGTTTTATGTCATACGAATGTATATTGCATGGATGTTTGTATGTTTTACGTACCTATGTATGAAGAATTTTAAATGGCATTTATGTACTTATGTGTCATGCATGTATGTTTGTCAGACGAATGTATGCTCAGGTAAGTGTGTTGCACAAATGTAGGCAGGTATATTGATGTACCTAAGTATGCTAAGTGCATGTTATTCAAGTAGGTAGGTATATATCTTAAGCTGTTATCAGACGGATTTGTGTGTTAAGCTTATGTTAAACGGATCACTAAAAACTGAGGTTTATTTTTGTTTCATTCCATGTTATCAAGACAAAACTTACGGTAACATAAAACTTTAATATTTTCTTATAAGTTTGAGGCGTGAACGGCCTTCTTACACTTTAAGATAAGCCGCAAGATTCTAAGAAAATATTTTAGTTTTATGTTAACGTAAGTTTTATTTAGTACTTTTTAAACGACGAAAAAAAAAGGAGGAGGTTCTCAAGTCGACCCGTTTTTTTTTTTTTTTTTTTTTTGTTTTTTTCATTAGAAGCTTGTTTTAAAAAGATTTTTACTTTTGATTCATTTTGAGTTTAGACGTCATTGGCTTCAGAAGTAGGGCTGCCATCACCTAAATTGCCGATGCCGGATAAACACGGCAAAAATCCCGGACATTTGGGTGAAATATGGTTTTTTCCCCGGACACCTCTGAAAAAGTTTTTTTTTTCCATGGAACTTTTCGATTTTTCCATGGAAAACGTACATCACTGAATGAATGAGAAACATATATGACTCTGATAGTGTGTCTTCAAAAAATTTTTTGGTCAAAACGGGTGGTCTATCCAAGCTTTGAAAATAACTTTTCAAGGCCTCGTACATTTTCAAAAACCCCTCTATTGCGGGAAAAACGCTTAGCCATCGTGTTTTTGAATGAAATAAAAGATGCTTCTGATTCAGAAGCTGCACAGAATTCCTTGAGAGCTTCTGTGCAAACTGTATAATTTGAGAAAAAGTTGTATATTTTCAATATCATCGTTTCTACGTCAATAGGAAGTAGGTCGCATCCATGGTGCACAGCGCTATGAAGTATAAATATATTATTATTATTTATCTATAAAAAAAAAATGGATTTCCCCTGACAACAAAAGTGTCCGGGTTACACCCGGACACTTTTCAAAAACCCCTGCCGGACGGCCCCCGGACCCCCTATAAACTAGGACAATTCCGGGGAATTCCGGACGGATGGCAGCCCTATTCAGAGGCATCGTTCACTTTGAATGAACGTTGCCGAATTAAAGAAATAAATTAACAAAAAGTGAAGCGATATCAGCTTAACACGTGTGTATTGCATGTTACGTCCCACGTATGTGTGTAAAGGCTCCCCCAAACAAGCGCGACGCGACTACGAGTATACCTAGAACAATTTCTATGAAAACTTCATGGAAATTGTCGTGCCCGTCTGCGGGAACCTTTACATATGACGTGTTTGCATGTGTGTAACACATGACGTGTTTGTATGCTGCGTGACTAGCACGTACTATTATTATTGAGTGTTAAAATAAATTCAACTGCGAAAATAATTTACCTTCGCCGGCTGAAATTTTTGTTTGATGTACCGCCAAGAGAACTTGCCCCGGCAGACGACGATGAGAATGAGCACCAAGATGGCCAGGGCCACCCCACTGATGATCAGGGCCGTCTGCGCCTGACGCTGCACACCTTCGAAACCATAAACTTGGTCAACCACCATTCACCAGTAATATGTCTACAATATTAAAATAATCACGCTCTACCATAGATTTGTTGGGTAACAAAAAACTGACAGCTGCATCTGCGCAATGCGAGTTTAGATGTTTATGGTTATAAGATAATTCTGACAGCTGCATCTTCATAATGCGACTTTTTAACATTCGCAGTAGGGCCCCTGCTTCTGTTTAGCAATAATTATCACATTGGCATTTCGCTTGAGGGAAAGTTTCCTGTCTCAGTAGAGCGGTATGATGATTGTTTTAGCAAACACACATGACAGTCGAAGTCTTTGCCGCCTTTTACGATCCTCAAAATAAATAATAATTATAATAATAATAAAGGTTGCATTGATTCATAAACGTGTATTACAATGCTTAGGTATGACACTGGATCCCACACTAGGATACCTAAGGTCCACTAGCTCTCATCAAGTAATTGATGAGACCCAGTGTGCTTATAAGTGAATATACTGATCTATAAATATTAATTTTCAACACGCCATACGTAAAATCTCTCTACATAAATTGAAATAAGGTACAAAATAGCACACAGAACTAAAGCAAAGCAAGGCAGCAATGAAGAATTTATTTACGTACGGGAGGGCGCTAAGGGGAATTATGAACGCTACTAGTTGCTCCTGGCGTTAGATGTCTGCCTGTACTAGACTTGTAATTCATAGGAAAAGTTTAAAGCTTCAGCTACCAGCTGTACCTTTATGGCAGGAGGAATTCGCGGTAGCATACACTGAGCTACCTACGTACATAGTTTGTTCGCTGTGGCTTTCATTGCATAGCACGTTGGTTGCATTAGCTGAACTACTATACATATTATGTCAAGGGAAAACAATAAGTAAGCTGAATAGTTACTAAATTAGTATGACACTGCTTACAATAAGTAGGAAGTGTCATATTCACCTGGTTACAATTTTGCTTCTCACTACTAAAGTACTTAGAGAACTACTCATCAAACGTATATATTTTTGTTTTAGTATATTTCAGTACACGCTAGCGCAACTGCTGCAGTTAAATTTTAATTTAACATTAAGAAATGTTTAAAATTAACTTGGCTTTTAATATCAATCATACATGAAACAAGTTCAGGAGAAGCGCGATCGTAACTGTATTCAACATTCGCAGTAAACATGTCCAGTCCAATTAAGGTCTAAACTTGGATAATTCGCAGCGCAATTTTACAGAACTTGCAAAAAGTTATAAATTCTAAGAGCTACTCAACACAGCACTATTCTACAGAATATCCAAATAGTTATATTGTTCTTTACTGGTATGTATTTATGTACAGGCGAACTAGCTATTTAATATACAGGCAGCTAACTTGCAACTACTTTTAAACGACGTTGGGAGTGTGCTGAGTAGTCAATTCTTTTACATCACTCTCTCGACTATGCCCTAAGCTCGACAAGTTATAACGCACACATTAAAAACACGGACACAATGAATACTGGCAATGTAGTGTAAAGGTGAATATTTTTGCCCGTATACCGAATAGCTTGTTCGTCTTTACAATAGGATTCGGTCCGTGAGCTCAACAGAGTCTCAGCTTATTCAATATTAACCCGACGAAGCTCTCAATTGGACAGCGAAAGGACATTCTCATATAAAACGCAGAAACCAATTTATATCTGTTTAAAAGAAAGATAAAGTTCCTATTCTTTGTGAGATAAATGTTTATTTTTAATACCACTAGGACAATAGTATTACGAACTGATTCAAACTTTTTAAGTGATTCTACTATTTCTTTAAAGGATTTAGATTTAAATTGAATTCTGGTAAGTCTTATTGGCATGTTCCAAGCAATTGAATATTATTAAATACCAGCGGGGTAGTTACGTAATACACTAACTGTAGGAATGGGTTTCATTTTGACAGTTCAACAACATTCATTGCGTTATTTGCGTTGTTGCGCAGACAAATTTTTCGAACATGTGAAACAATGGATTAGCAATAGGCTTAAAAATTATTCAGATTGTGATAGATAGTGTGTTACGTAATTAGGTTCCTGCTCCAAAATATAAAAAAAAAAAAGTTAAGTAAAGTTGAATGCTGACGACAAAAGCGTGGTGCCTAATTAGGCAGTAATTACCCCTTGAACAAGCATGTCACACTTTAAACTGATAAAAAAAGGATTAACGTTTGCCCATTGCTTTTGTCATCAAATGGCGTCAAACTCATTAACCCCTGAGCTTGTGGATGTAATAAAGTAACTTTTGGCCCTATTCCTAATTGCCATACCTACCTACATATTATATTCCCAGTGCACTCACGTTTAATTAAGTTCACTTTTCTCTGCTATATTTTGCTCACGAGTCTTTTTAACCGACTTCAAAAAGGAGGAGGTTATCAATTCGGATGTTTTTTTTTTTATGTATGTTCGGGCATAACTCCGTCATACTGATATAGACGGATTTGAAAAATTCTTTTTTTGTTCGAAAGGGTATGCTCTCGAGGTGGTCCCATTGTCACCAAGTCAGAATCTAATGAGGGGATCCCATGGAAATCGAGGGAAATCCTCAAATTTTAGTATTTTTTATAGTAACTCGGGCATTTGCTCTCGGAAAGCACCATTAACTGGAACTACTCAATAATAAGTATTTCACGGGTTGCGATTTGATTACTTTAATATGTTTGCGAAGCAATTTATGCTCGTCACAATGTATATGTTGAAATGGAGCTGATGATGGCATCACCATCAGCTCAGTTCTTTTGGTTCTTACCAGGAGAACTCCTCAACAATTAATGTCCCTGCATAGGGAAAAGGAATATTTTGTAAAAGGTGATGAGCAGTTGTCATAAGGCTATTGTAACTTAGATAAATTAATAACTGACTCACTAAAAAGTAAAAAATAAAATACAAAAAAAAAACAACCGACTTCAAAAAAACACACTACAAAGTGAAAAATAACTTTAATTTCGGAAGTCGGTGGCAAAAAACAAAATACAGATACAAAGACACCGACTTCCGAAAATAAAGTTACTTAAGTTTTCACTTTGTACTGTGTTTCTTTTGAAGTCGGTTGTTTTTTTTTGTATATAAGTTTTTTTCTTTGTGTAATTAACAGACTTTTTAATATGCTCTTTAAAAAACCTGTCTAATAACTCACATAGCATTAATTTCAGTCCTTTGAATATCAGTTTTCTCCGTGCAAAATTATTCGCAAAAGCAAACAAAAAAGACATGTATAACAAAGCAAGCATCGCATGAACATAAACTCCAGAACAAAGAATACCTAGAAAAAATAAAGTAAAATAAAAAATAGAAAGTTACCGCTCAGATCCCCTGGAGGTTGTGTATCTTCGGACCTTCGCATGTACCGCAGGTCGAGTAGGTAGCCTGTAAATAAACAAACATGAGTGTATACAAGCGATTTAAATAAATAATTTTCTGGAGTAGGTAATAGACCATGCAAGCATTTAGGTATCTGTGGAAAAAGGATAATTTTGTCACGTTACTAAACTACATTAAAAGAAATTGTAAGAATATTTCTATGCCTTATAAGGTCAAACATAATAAATATCTTTTTTAATGTTTGAATAGTCTGCATGCTTTGTATATATACTCATATTTTTACAAATAAAATTATTGAATCTTGATATTAGGTACCTACAGCTGGAATAGACCAGTGGCAGACCAACATAACACGTCAAAAAAGTCTTATGTAAAGAACTCAATCATGTAACTAAGATACCGTAATGTCGAAAAAAATTGGCTACAAGACTAATGCGATAGAGGTGTCGAATGATGCTGTTCAAACTTTTTTTATTGTTTTAAAAGATGAGTATTTTAATTTCTAGTGATCAGCTGACACTTTGTCTGGCAGTCTGACTATTCTCTTTGAACTTTTCAGGGACATTATTTTAAGTTGACGTCTAAGAAGGCCGGTGACACTCCGAATCTTCGTTTACCTATACCTAAACCGGCTTGGTTTACGGAGAATCCTGGAATCGAACCGTACCCGAATGGATCACTATCTCAGGCTATTATGGGTTAACCTACAAGGTACATACATGCTACATATTTCTCCAAGGAAGGTGTTCAGTCCTAAGAATAAGAATAGATAATTTTGTCATCTTAGGCTCAGCGCGCACTACGAATTTTAATCGTTGCGGGTAATAATCGCAAATCTGTGAACCATATCAATATACTAGAGTACGTGCACTGCGGTAAAAAATCGCTTGAGAATTCCGTTGAAAAATTATTTTCGTTTTCGATTTTATTTCGCAGTTTAAAAATCACAACGATTCAAGTTCGTGCGTAGCCTAACACGTGTAAGCCCAGGTTCGCACGTATTGCAATTGAGGCGATTTTTTTTCGCGCACTTATTATCAACTCTCGGAATTGAGCGAAGCATTGAGAATGCAACAGAGGGCATCCCAGCGTGTCTAAAAAATACACTGTTGTTGTGTCAAAGCACACAATCCGTATTTCCGCCGAGGTTACGGGCGTTTCCTACTCCGGGTCACCTACGGACATAAGTTTACTTCGGGCCGGAACTAAGAATGAAAGACAACACGGATTTCAACAGAATTCATTACAATGTAGGTACCAAACTTTTTTATATCGGGCAAGTATCTTCGTTAACGGACTTTGAGAGTAAGCTAGGCTAAGACTAAACTACACATATTTTTGAAGTTTTCCACATTATAAACTTCATAGGTACATCTTTGTACATCCACGCGTTTAACCTGTAGGCTAATGGAGAAAATTATTCTCATAGTTCAACTGATTCTAAGCTCAAGTTGCATCTACGTAAGGTCTCAAGTCTCTACTGTTTGAAGAAACCTTCTGGGATCCCTTACCAGTGAATCCATCCTCAAAGTGAGTTGTTGCAGATTCTCTTATCTTACCTAACTATGCTTACGAGCCGTTCGCAAATGCTTACCTTCTAGTGTTCTCCGTGAAGGAGAGATTTAAACTTTATGCAGTTCTAAGAATATTGTTAAATTAATGGCGCCTTCAAAATTGGAAGGTTTATTAATTTAATTCTTAGGTAGATATCTTGGTAGGATTAATTTTTTGATAGTGATAACGAGTATTTGCAACTGATAAAAAGAACTATTCTTGCAATTACCTAGGTACTCGTTCTCTCGGTCATAATATCATAAAAATACTTTTATTCTCATTAAAACAAGATCTCAGGCATAAAACTCAGTTTCAATAGTTTCACAATAGAAAGGCATTAACGGTACCGTACAGGTTTCTTTGCTACGAGATAAGAAAAAATTAGGGCCGGGTATACGTTGACACAGGCGGATCGGGGAAAAAATGTCCCGAGCAAACAAGTCGAGCTGCGCCGACAGGTGCTTGCCCGGGCCACACACACACCATCAAACATACACACACAACGCATTTCACAAAACTATCAACTATTAAACGCTTAGCGAATACATTGTTTTACAACTCACAGCTCGGGACAGATAAACATAACGTTGCATGCATTAAATATTATATAAATAAAGCCATGGAATAAAACATTTTATTTTGTCCTTTTCGAAGTATAAAAGCGCAAAGTAAACTCATATTCCAAACTAAAAAGCGAACGGAGCAGAGCGCTCTTTTGTTATCCACAAGTTCGTTCAAAGCTCGCTCATACTTCCCAGTCTTTACAGGCGAACTAATTGAAAACGCACATTTAATTGCATCTCGGCATAATTATGCGAGAAAAACAGATTACACTTACATAATTTATAAACAAGGAGCCACCTGTATTTGAGTTCACCGACGATACGGCTGCACACAGACAAGCAGTTGTGTTCGTGTGTGTGGCTATACATGTGTGCGTACCATACCTGTCGAAGTCAACAGAGCATGACTTTTATGGGTATTGTTACACCCTTTACCAATGATCCTACAACTGCATTCTATTCAGGCCGTTACAACTCGTGATGTGCGAGGAATAACGATCCATTCGCAGAGGATTGGATAACTTAGTACTGGCATGCACCTGATACTTTAAAATTGTACAGATGATAATTATAAGTGGAGCGCGAAGCGTTCCGTGAACTGCGTCTAGTGATAAAAGAAACATTGCCTGGTTTTTGGCTAGATACAAAGTTTATCCGATGGGTAATCTATTGCTGTAAGGAATTGAATGACATAGTTACTATCGGAACCTTGAACTAATGGCAGATACTATCGTCCTTTCATTTAGTTAATAGTAGCAGTTGTCTATTATATCTAGAGAGCAAGAGATTTTATAAGAAAAATATATAGTCTGAAATAAAACTACGTAGAAACGAACATTAAAAATAATGGATGCTAGCGGAAAATTTCTACCAGTGTGTAATACGATTTTCTATCTGATATTTTAATTCATTGGTTTTTAGGGTTCCGTACCTCAAAGGGATAAAATGGAACCCCTACAGGATCACTTCGTTGTCCGTAGTCTGTCAGTCTGTCAAGACCCTTTTTCTCAGGAAGTCGTAGAGGTATCAAGTTGAAGTTAATGTCAAAATACGTAAATCTATAGTCCCTAGGAGCTCTAAAAATATCAAGCTTCTAAATCAACGAAATAACAAAATAAGGCAATTTATGCGACATATTTTGATACTCGCAAATAAATCAAAACGTATAGGGTACTTCGCGTTGACCTAGAATCATCAAATTTGGCAAGAAACGAGGTCTTGGTCAGCACAAGTGAAGGAAAAAGTCCGAAAATCGTTAATTTGTAGTACCTACTAACACATTAAAAAAAATGTGATTACAAGCTTACTTTTGCAGTTGAATAATTGACCGTGACGTATCTCGGGGTATGGGAGAAAATGTTATTCAACTACAATGTTAAGTTTTTTTTTGACATGAAGTCATCCCAACTACGGAATCCTTGATTGTGCGCGATCTGACATGCACCTGGCCGGTTTGTTTTTAAATTGAACAATCCTCTCTATGCTAACAGGAATACATTCACTTGAGATATTTCCTGATTGGAAATGGAGAAGGCAACAGTAATATTTTCCAATAACGTTTTTAATGAGTTTTACTTATCAGTTATCAGTGTTATCACTGACGGATAAAAGAAAGCTTAGAATCTTTGTTCCTCGGATGCCAGGATTTACAATACAGGCTATCTCACAGAAAAGGTCTAATAAATGTTAGTGGACAGAATAGGATTGGAAGTTTTATGGCAAACTGAAAAATATAGTGACACGACGTGTATGTAATAACGGAATATTATAGTGAGATATAAGATAGACACAGACAGACTAGTTCATTTTTAAGACGAAGGAAGGTGTATGATATTTTTTTTTTTTGCAAAATCAGCCTATAATGTTTTACCCATTGCTGGGACACAGGCCTTCTCTCTTCGAGTGGAAGTGGGCTGTAATCTACCACGCGGGCAGGTTGGTAGATGTCACATGTCTTCGAATTTTTGGTTCTAGGATATGCCGATTTCCTCACGATGTTTACCTTCACCGTTTTGAGAGCAGTGGTGATGAAATTAGCGCCTACCTGGTTTCGAACCCACAAGTCAATCGTAAGTCGGGGCCGTTACCACTGGGCCACCACTGCTCTATATAATAAATATTTAGTGGTTTTTAAATCATTGAAATATAGCTTTGCAAAAAAACTACTTAATTAATTGATGTGATTGTCATTATTTTGACAATCTAACTTTTCTGATTCTTTTTTCAACTCTTAGGTACTTCTCTTTGCAGGAATCCTAAAATCGTCATACTGGAAAATCGTTTAACATTTTAACTAATTAGAAAATAGTACTGAAAATCAGTGTCGACTGTAGATAAAATTTTCTACCGACGAATATTTACAGCAGCTGTCTAGATCACTAACAAGTATTAACGAGTTCATTATCAGCCTCGCGTGTGATACTGTCGTAAACAGTTTTTGCTATGTTACTATGTCAAGATTAATCTCCTGAACATGGATCGCAGCATCAGTAGTAGGTACGTGTGTTCACTTAATTCTCTACAACATCTGCACCATTACCGTGTTGCCGTATAAATGTGAAACCACTCTCATAAGAGATGCTTGACCTGAAACCTACACATTCTTTACTCAAGTGCAAGCGAGACAAACCGCAGTAAAACAGAGACAGCGGCAACCGTAGGCGGTTTGCGGTCACGAAACCAGTTGTTAAGTTTATTGTTTAATGATAACAGACTTTATAACTAAGACTACTGAGTGAATACTCGATTGCTCACTCTTTAAGGCTTCTATAATTTTTTTGTTCATAACAATTATTAGTCATCTTTATAGGTCCAAGGATTTCCATCTGATGGAAACGCGGCACTATTATAGTTTCTAAGAATGTTGTTCGTCGTCCAGATTACACGCGTGTTTGTATCTGTCATACGTAATGTATTATTATTTCAGTGTTGTCATACTCAAATTACAGTAGTTAGTTGGCACTGTGGCCGGTAAACCACTCACTTTTCCATGTCACGGAAATCCGTCCGCTCAAAGAAATTCTAATTACAGTACAGTGCCCTATAGTCCACAGTGCCTTCGCAGAAAATTTTGTTCCATTTTCATCGCGCAAACAACCTCTCAGGCGAAATAAAAGCTGCCCTACACACGCCAATCGATCGCTTTTCCACATATTCAAAAAATTACGTGTGTTTCGTTAGTCACGGCCATTAGGCTGATGAAGTCTGTATGACGGATGACCAACACGACATAAAAGTTATCTCTATTAGATGTTCCACGTATCAGTCAGTTTACATTTGCTCTGTAACCTCGACACCTCACCTATACAGGATGGCATACAACCTGTTACCATGGGATTCATTACAAGATTTTGAACCACCCTGCGTTGGAATGATTCGAAGGTTATTTAAAAAAAAAACTCTGTCATACATTTTGACCGCGTAGGTATTGCACTTTTCTTTAAAACAGTTTGTTTTTTTTTGTAACTGTCGAATAATTTCTACGCTCGGGGGTCTACAATCATGTGCTGACTGTCTCTGCCTGCCTGTATATACATATATGAAAAGTCAAGGAACTATGTAGATTGATAAGCAAATTGACAATCAATTGAAATTGTCCATAAACCCAAATCACAACTGCTATTCTTTAACAGTCGTATCAAATGGCTATTCTGCGCAACCATCAAGGTCCTTGACTGGATATACGGGTCGCCCTGGACAGACAGCCTCGCTAGCACTGCTTCGACTCTTTTCATAAAGATTGGCCACATACAGCAATGGATAGGGATAAGTGGAAGGAGGGAAGGGAGGTTTTTGCGCTGCAGGAAGACACAAAAGGCTGTTCCTAAAGGAAATCATAATAAAAATGACCGATTCTCTTATGTATAGTTCACTAAAGAAGTGGAAGAGAAAGCTTACCTTGGCACTCTTTGATACAGAGTCCAGCATCGTAGTTGTGGCTGGTCTTGTTGCAGACGACACTGCAGGGCGCGCACCGGTTGGTATCCGGGGAGCAGTACTCCTCGAGCTGGCAGGTCAGCTGGCCGCATCGGATACCGTCCAGCGTGAGCTGGGCGGTCGCAGCACCAGCTACCGCCAGCAGACATGCTAGTCTAGACATGGTTGATCTGCAAAAAGGATAAAATAGAATAGAACATTGTTTTTGTTGCTGCAGGTGGTTAACAAATAAAGATCTTCAACATACCTCTAGGGTGTACAATAATAACAAAATAATTAAAAAGGACGAACAGAAAACTAAACTTTGTACAAGAACTATTCTGAGTAAGAGGCATCGATGTAAGAGGGTTATAATTTGAGTATTAGTTTTCTTAGAAAGTATCGGCGTGGGAACTGATCATAGACATAATATTTCTATGGATCTGATGGTTGGGTTAGTTAAAGATCGTCAAAGGATGACTGTGTCTGATTATATCTCTTTCAATGTTAAGTACGCCTATAGTTTGAGTATAAATTAGCAGTAATACCTTTCCTATATACTATTAATATATAAACCAGTACAATATAATGCTGTTGGTGTTCTTTATCAAATAAATAAATATCGTTATTAAACTAGGTAACTCGGTCAATACACAAGCGGTTACGATAAACTATGTTATTAAAAATGCATTTGCGTGAAATGCTAATGGGTCTATATCGATTTAAGGCGTATTGATCCGTATGCCGATACTATAAATCAGAGAGTATCATAGAGGTATATTGCAGACTAGCTGTTCTTTGACATCTGTCTGTTATCCACGAGTATAATGACTGCACATAATTATAAAAGCAACATAAAGTAACCGCAAGTCCTTTAGGCACCACGATACACAAAGGGCTTAGTTAATAGAGAAGGGGTTCTAAAAACCTTTCCACTCGTTGCCGCTACTAAGATCCGCTCTTATACCAACATCAAAGGTTACGGGGATGCAATTAACTTTGCTTATGAGATGTCAGATGCACGTTAAAATGATAAGGGACGTACGTCCCTAATCATAAGTTATCAAGAGATAACCTAGGCAAATTGCAAACACACTTTCAATCATAATACGAAAGATTTTGAAGGATATAATAAATAATCGATTGCTTAATAAATTTAAAAAAATTGTCAGCTCAACAACGTAAATCAGGCAATGAATGTTGTTGAATTGTCAAAATGAAAGGCATTGCAATTGTTAGTGTATTACACATTAACCCCGCTCATTGGTCTACAGCTAGTGACCAAAATCAACATTCAAAATATTTTATTTCACATAAACCAACATGGGCACTTATGAAACGTCAGAAGCTAGGTGCACGGTTCCAAATTGTTGTTTCCTATGGATAAGAGCCGGCAAGAAACTCCATGGTTACTCTTTTAAAAATAAGGGGCTTTTACAATGTTTCAAATTACAGTGTTGATAGATATGGGAGGACAGTGTAGGCCTGTCAACAAGTAACAGGTACCTACTCAACAAAATATAAAAAGGCCCACAAATCTACAGTCTCCAAGTTAGGCCTACAACGTTCTCACATTCAAAAAATATAGAAGAATCCATACGACAGGTACAACAATGAATTGGTAATCCCATAATAAGTAAGGCTCTAACATATTAGTCTTTAAAAAAATGTTGTTTTTTTACGCCAGTCTGCACGATTCTCTTAGTAGAGAAAACGTAGAGTTGTGATCATATATAAACTTCATTTACTTGTAGATTTTATTGGCGTAATATTAGCATAAGTTATTTACACCAGACTTGCCTAGATGAGATGGAGAATGATAAATGGATGGATGGATGGTAGGGAGATGAGTCTAATACATTTAATACTAGAATAATAATTGGCAGGTACTTTGAGAAATGAGCAAATTCGTATGAATTAAGTATTTATAAAATCATTTGAAGGCCTACGAAGAAAATAATCTGTTGGTACCTGCAGTGCATTTTTCCTTGAAAGCCCTACTTGGTAAACAAACACGTTACGATAACGAGTTCTCGTATGAAAGCATAATATGTACCTATGTCTTGCTATTTGTAAGAAACATACCTACACAGTATGAAATTCATGAAGAACTGCTCCGAATTAGCCATTTAAACATATTCATTTTCTTAATTATCAATATCTGAGTACTCTCAGTGCACCATATTTGTTTATGAAGAAATGAAATATACTTTGTATCTCTTTATCATCTTTAATAGCACCGGAGAAAGAAAGAACATATATATAGATATATACAGATATATAGAGATATCTTTCTTTCTTTCTTTCAAAACTTCGTTTATTGGCATTGCAGCAACAAAAGTAAACCTTAAAACCAGCCTAGCCTTCTTAGGATCCTTTTAATAACAGTAGCAATAACAACAATTGAAGCGGTTTCAGGTTTCCATCGAGTTTACATAGCTCAGCAAGGCGTAATATACATAGATGTTTAATTCGCTTTGCCATTGAATCAGTGCAAACATTCAGGTTTGTAAATAAACATACGACGGCTCTATACACAAAAGGCTGTTCGTCCGTTTATAACTGAACAAATTTTAATGGTCATGCAGGGAAGGGCTTTAGCTCTTGTAAGCCCCTTAGGCTTACAAGAGCTAAAGCACGGTCTCTGTCGGATTGCATAGAAAAGAAAGAGACGCGCGATGACACAACGCTTGTAATTTATTGCAAAATATGAAGCAATTATGGATTTACAAAAAATCTATTCATTGGACTAAAAAATTAAAACATTATTACGTTAGTATGTTGCTTGTAGAATAATCTGACAAAAAATCTGAATGTTTGCATGTATATTAGTATGACTTTTAATAGTTAAAAAAAAAATTTAGAGGTATCTATATTCGTGATATTTCAAGTTAATTGTAGTATGTTTTCAACACACTAACTAGCATATATCCTGCAGAATATCATATATATTTCTGATTTTGGTTACTGCAGTGGATCATATATTTTTAGGCATTATAAATTTGCGTTTAGGTCATGTAGTCAGTCCCCTTAAAATTGTATATTCCCATAGTAATAGTAAAAAAAATTGAGGGTATTCTTTCCCACAAGAAAACCGTATTATTTTCTAGCCGGCTTTTTAATTTATGTGTACATAATGTTCGAAACTTGAATAATTACTAACTAGTTTTACCTCTGACGAGCGGTTGTGATGACTCATGGTGTTACCTCGCTTGTAGAAGTCGATCGGAAAACCGTTTTTATAGATACGTATTTTTTTTTTTTTTTGTGTTTGGGAAAACTGGTATTTATCGTCACCAAGTCCGTTTAAAACTGTTTACGCAGTCATACGACAGTATACGCTACTTACATAATAAAATACTTACTTATTTAAATAAAACTGGCTGTATAAAGGGTCAAATTAAATTAGCTAGCGAAATTCCGCAGATATTATGGTATCGAAATCTAAGAACGAAAAAAAATGTTTTAGGGGTCAACGACTGCTGGTAGCACGGAACAGAAAAATCTGTTCCGGGGCTGGTAAATGATAATATATGTATTATAATAATTATTATTTATTTATTTAACAGACAACTAGATCCAATTAAAAAAATATAACTTACAATTCTAGACTATAGTAAAAAAAAAAGTATTTTAGAACCTACTTAAATTCTACTACCGGCAGGGTGGTTTTTATAAGATGCCTCATTATGGAGTTTTATCATATTTAGATATTGATACCCCTGACGTCTGCGGGGTTTCGTTAGCTAATTTAATTGACCCTGTATACATAAAAAGGCGATAAAAACTGCACCATGAAATTACTTTACTAACTAATCAGTCAGTGTCAGTTAAGCAGGTCATTATCTAATAAAGTAAATTTTAGTTACCTCATTTTAATCTCCATATCCATCCAATACCCAATTACTAATTTATCTAATTATCCCTAATCCGAAGGTGTTACGCAAGCACCATACGCCTTACGCATCACAAGATATTTAAAAATAAAAGTTAGATAATAAATGGCAGTTATCCAATACCTATTTAGTTAAATACTAATACATCAGCTAGCAACATAAAATACGGAAATAAATACTCTAGCTCCTGATCTTGTATTAATATACTTACAAGATTTATACCATTGGTAATACAAAGTTTTAAAATCACCGATAAATACCCGTTGCATGTAATTGATACAATGGCGTACTTAACCGTTATGGTACCTATAGAAAAATATATAAAATATTTAAAAGGACTGTCCGTACTTTCGCTGCATATTAAGCAGGATGAGTCATCCTCGACCGTACGCTCTGCTTGTAAACCAACCTGGCATATTACTGCGGTTCTACTCACTAATAGGCCTGCAAGTACTTTAAATTGTTAAATATTTGTCTTTGTATTATGTCGACGTCTCCAAGTAACCCTTATTTTTTATGCTACACCAATTTTATTTAAAGAATAACGGTCAAAAGATATGAAAAATACAATAGCGCGAGATAATTACGAAACACACTAACAGTAGGAATGGGTTTCATTTTGACAGTTCAACAACACTCATTGCGTTATTTACGTTGTTGAGCAGACATATTTTTCGAACAAATGAAGCAATGGATTAACAATAGGCTTCAAAATGATTCAGATTGTGATAGATAGTGCGTTACGTAATTAGGGTGCTGGACTTCTAAATCGACCCGCTGTACATTTTTATATTTAAAGGTCTAAAACATCAAAAGTATGTTAAGTCAGTGAAAAAGTTTTTATGCAGTACTGGCCATCATTTCGGTATTACTATTGTTCCAAATTTGAGCTCACGAATTTGAAAAAGAGAAGAAAATCGGATTTTAATCGCTCTAGAAGCAACGAGCTTTGATAAGAGCATCTACGAGTACACTCGAGAGCAATGAATCCGGGTCACTTAAAGAATCCTAAAAATCTCGGAAACTAAAAATGCTAGGTTAATGCAATAAATTGTATTTAATAGACAATGTAATACTCCTTAAATGAAGGTATTAAAACTTCTTAGTTATTGTAAAGTTATATCATAAAAAAATCAAATTTGAAAAAGGGCCACTTTCGAAGATGGAACTACGAAATTACAGCATTTGGTTTTGCTTTTGTTTGTAATCTGTAATTTATGTGGGTACATAAACCATGTTGATAGTGCTCTATATTCATTATTCAAGCTGAAATTATGTCGCGTACGCCTGAAGAATGCACCAGAATACTTACAATGCTGGAAACCGGCCGGAGTCAGCGCGATACAGCCAGGACTGTCGGTGTGTCGCTGTCAACAGTACAAAGAGTTCTCCGACGTTACGAAGAAACTGGTTCTAACCTACGCAGACCAGGAACGGGCAGAACCAGGTGTACCACAGCACGAGAAGACCGATACTTGGTGAACACCATGCTTCGAAATCGCTTTCTCACAGGAACTGAACTCACAAATCAGTTTCGACGCCTCGGAGGAAGTAACCCAAGTGCATGGACAGTAAGACGTCGGCTTGCTGAATCTAACTTAAAACCCCTTAGACCTGCAAACGGCCCTAAACTGGAGCGTGGGCATCGTATTTCAAGACTAAGATATGCCCAGAGCCACGTAAATTGGAGTATTGAAGATTGGTCAAAAGTTATGTTCTCCGACGAATCAAAATTTATGCTCTACAAGCACGATGGAAGACACAGAGTGTATCGAAGACCAGGGGAAAGATTCAAGCAAGCATGCATCGAAGAAAAAGTAGCCTACGGTGGTGGGTCTGTACTTGTGTGGGCCGGAATTTCTTCTGAAAGTCGCACAGAGCTGGTGATCATAGAAAACGGCTCTTTAACTAGCGTAAGATATGTGGAAGAAATCCTCAATGATCACGTTGGTCCATTTATGGTCAATTTAGGTGAGGATGCTATATTTATGCATGACAATGCCCGACCTCATACAGGTAGGATTGTGAATGACTACCTTCAAGAGATGAACATTACTCGTATGGAGTGGCCAGCGCGCAGCCCGGATATCAACCCGATCGAGCATGCTTGGGACGAGCTAGGCAGATGCGTAAAACAACGAAACCCTCCCCCAATCACGCTTCGTGAGCTCAAAATTGCTCTCACAGAGGAATGGGAGAATATTCCCCAAAATCGTATAAGGAACTTGGTGTACAGCATGCCAAACCGCGTAAACGCAGTAATGGAAGCACGAGGAGGCAATACGAAGTATTAAAATTCAAGAAAATCGTAATAAAGTTCAAAAATTTCATGTTTCCTATTTTTGTTTTAAGGAGAGATCAGCAGTTTTTTTCTTTATGTAATTTTGTGTTAATAAAATGTATGGTGACTCATATTTTTTTTACTTTCATTTAAGGAGTATTACATTGTCTATTAAATACAATTTATTGCATTAACCTATCATTTTTAGTTTCCGAGATTTTTAACATTCTTTAGGTGACCCGGATTCATTGCTCTCGAGTGTAGTTTCAGTCAATAGTTAATTAGCATCGCAATTGTTTTTCCTTTTTTTTAATCCATTCTGACGTTCAAATTATGGATACTGCACCTGAAGTAGCCGCGCAAGCTGTGGCTCTTCTTCAGTCTGAGCTTAATCAGCGAAATGAAAGTGCACCTCATGCAAGTCAACAATTTACTATCGATACCTCGAGACTGGCGACTTCATGCGCCGTCCGAGAGGAACACGAAACCGGGTCACTACGGCACGACAAGATTGGTTTATCTTTACCACCAGCCTGCGTAAAAGTCACCTGAACTCAGTATAAGACCAAGAAAAGCTTCGAGACTTTCATGGACTGACTGAAGGAGGCTCGAAGACCGTGGCCAGAAACCTCATAAGCCAGCCAATGGCCCCGAACTGACGCGAGCTCACAGAATGGCGCGCCTACAGTTTGCACTGGACTCAACGGCAATGCAGCCAGGTTCTTTTTACGGACCAAACTCAAACTCAAAGCATTTATTTCAAATAAACCAATTAAAGGCACTTTTGAATTGTCAAGGGGTCGGTCAGTCAGAAAGATGAAATTTCAAAGCGTAGTAGTGTACCTATGGAAAAGAACGGGCAAGAAACTCCATGGACACTCTTTTAAATTAAAATATGGTTACAAAATATTGGTTACATCATTCATGTTGAAATTATGCATGTGAGAACGATGCAGAACGTTAAAAGCATCCGTAATAAAACGACAAAAACAATTCAAATATTAAATTAAATTAAAAAAAGCCGTGGCAGCTAAGAAATTACCAGTCCCTTCTGACGGCGCCCGTTCACGAACATGTCATCAAGGATGGGATGAACACAAGATTATGCTGTATGGCAATAATGGACGGAGGAAAGTCTACTGAAGACAGGCAGAACATTTTCAGCAATGTTGCATTGAAGAGAAGGTGAGTTATGGCGGTGGGTCAGTCTGGGGCAGAATTTCCATCGAAGGAAAAACTGATCTTAAGGTTGTAACGGGATTACGGTTGCCGCCACTAAAAAGCAACCGATACATTAATCAATGCCTAGAGGCTCATTTGCTGCCATATGCTGAGTTTGTGGACCAGGATTTCATTTTTATGCATTATATTGCAAGGGCGCTCACTGCAAGAATTGTTCGAGAATATCCTGCATGACGTTAGTATTGCAGTAAAGAAGTGTGTTCGAACTAACCAACCAGGGCCGGCAGTCTCGACATAGATAGCGACGCTGTCGGAAACTATCGATCGCTAAATATTAAGGTGAAACCTCAGTTGTAGCCCGCCAAATTCAAATTTTCTTTGAATCTGACGATTGATATGGAATTCATGATTGTCATTCGATAAATATATAATTCCCACAGGCGAGAATCGCATTTTGATCAACATACGACGTAAAACAGAGCTGCAATTTGCAAAAAATTAAAGAAAATTTGAATTTGGCGGGCTACATCTGAGGATTCACTTTAATATTTAGCGATCGGTAGTTTGCGACAGCGTCGCTATCTAGTCGAGACTGCCGGCCCAGCTCCAGAAACTTTGCATGAGCTGAAAACTGGAATCTTGGAAGCATGGGAGAACATTCCAAAGCACGTCATAGTGGCATTAATTGATCCCATGCCGAAGCACATGACGGCCGTCGTAAATGCTCTTGGAGGTAACACAAGTTACTAAATAAACGTTTTCTATATGCAAAACATTGTTTTATTCAAAAAATCCACGCTAATTCTGCCTCTGAGAAACGCGAAAAGACGACTTATTAGCCGTCGACTTGCCAACTGACGGCAAATAATTTAATTTAATGTTTTGTGTTTCGTAATGTTAATGACTGACTATTGTATAGAATATAGAAATCTTCTAACTAAACAGACAGCTGTGCTGTTGGACAGTTTGTTGCGTCACTTCTTCTTCCCAGCAAAGCACTAGGAACAGGAACTGGTGAAGGGCGGACGTTTTTGGGGTCTTATGTAATGTTGACGCTCAAAAAGTGCTGATTCTCAGCCTAGTTTGAATAAATGACTTGTGATTTAGATTTTGATTGCAATTAAACTGTTTTTTTTTGTGTTCCGATTTCAAATTTGGACCAATGACAATGGTTTGTCATCTTCAAAACCACGTATTATTTTTTTACTACCATTATTTAAAAAGCTAGATACCATGCAGAATGGCTTGATTCAGGTGTCCGGGAGTGTATATCACCAATGTTGAACAGTCCTGTTGTGCATATTTTTTAATTTTTATTAATTGCTTTTCAGTTACATCAACAGCTCAAACCAATGAATATCTCAACAGCATTGCTAGTCGTAGGCATTCGTTTTGAATATGGAACGTGCTAGGCGTACGTGGACGGTGTTAAATTAAAGGATACATCACGTTTGACGGTGCAAGCGCTCGTGCCCACCCCTGAATATGCGACGTCAGTCAACTGACACGCGATCAACGTGACATACTCGTAAACAAACGACAATTCAGAAAGTTACTGCAGTTACCAATAGTTAGAGATGAATGAAAGTAATTTACCTGCCTCTATATTGTCGTAATTAAAAGGACTTTGTATTTAAAATGCTGAAATCTATAATAAAGCTGAAGAGTTTGTTTGGTTGAACACGCTAATCTCTGGATCTGCCAGTCGGATTTGAAAAATTATTTTTACATTTGATAGTCTGATTCTTGAAGAAGGTTATAGGTTAATTAACATCACGCTACAACCTTTAGGAGCCGAGCACAAAAATAAACCAGAAAGAACACAAAGCGAAAACCAAGTAAGAGCGCAGGCAGGCGAGGCGATACGACGGCGTGGGTCAGGGGCCGAAATTTCACGCGAACGAAGTCGCGGTCAGAAGCTAGTTATTTTTTAACAGCGTAAAGACAGTTTTCTCTTTGTTTTGCAACCTTTTTATCATGGTCAAAGCTTTATCCTCTTACATTTTAAAAAGACTTATTGCGTTAAGCACATTTCAATATTCTTAACATAATATTTTTTTAAGGATAATTAAAAAGAAAATATGGAAATTAAATAACGAAATTCAACTAAAAAGTATCACGGCCAATTCTTTTGTGTCACCTAAGATATTTGGTAACTGTAACAAATAGGACGACTGAAGTAAAATACCCACCAACTACACCCAAATGAACATTGTACTTATTAATAGTGTTGTGACCAACAACAAATATTTGGTTTCCGCATTATCACATTGATAAATTATCATGACACGTTATTCAGAAAACATTCTTGTCTCCAAACAAAAGAAATAAAATTTATTCACGGGCAGGTACCTAATCTTACGTAATGACCACGTTATAAGAGGCCAATTAAACAAAACCCGTATTTAAATTGATTATAATACTGTTTGTTTAATTTATTATTCAATATATAGTTGCGAGAAGGTCCACCTAATATTGTTCTACGCAGTACAACTAATTATCAACGACATCTTATGTATGAGTCACCAAATAACTGATGGGTTTTGGAGGCTAATAACAAAGTTTATGTACTAATTAATTTAATTTGGATAGCGATGCGATAGAACAGTACCCAAATGATGATATATTTTGTAGAAATACGTGGTTTTTCACTATGACATCAATAAATAAACAACATTTAAATACTAGGCATAACTCAACTACGATAATTACTATTCAAAAGGCAAAAAACAAGGAAGGAATTAGGAACAAATAATAATTTCTACCTGTGAAGAAAGTATTAGTCATGTCGGAATGAATTACCTGTTAAGTACACAGAACGGTTACCTGGCCCAAAACAAATGCTGCCTTTGTCACCACAACACCACCACATACCACCACACACAATGTCTTCAAAACAAACCTTCAGGGAGGAAACTGTGGCTCAAACATTTTACACGATTTTCTCATGATTGTTAACAAACGCATTTGGTCTGAATCACAACTGTACTGTTTAAGTTTTTACCATCGTTGCTAGGCAACCGACATCAAATATGCGACGCTTTGATCCATATTGGAAAGCAGTGTGGAGTGAATCCAATGTTGAAGTGAACGTACCGCTGGTGGTGGATGACCCTACTGGATGTACCTACCTAGAGCCTTTTTAATACAGTATGTAAATACCTACACATCTACTGTCACTTTATGTGGGAAAGTACGAAGTGCAAATAAAATCCCGAAAAGAATCCGTGTAGCCTATAATTTTATTATAGCTGTGGAGGTTTGAAGGACCTAATTCATGCTTCATACGTATAGAAAATATGCTGACTCTAATGTGATTTTTTCAGTAATTAGTTAATTCACTGAAAATATTATAAGTAAACTGAAAACAATACCTAAGTTCAGCTAGCTAGCAAAAGGTAAAGGAATATGTCGGAATTTTGAAAATAACTAGACACGGAGTAAGAAGAAATCTCATGAACTAGTAACAGCCCAAACAAGTAACCGACAGAACTATAGACTTTGACTATAGACTTTATTTGACTTTGCATCGTGTTGCAAAATAAAGGGAACTGAAAACGATAAATAAGGCTGAGAGTGAACTGACAGGCCAAGCTGTTTATTATTCACGCATCAATCGCTCAAGTCACACTTGAAGACTAAGCCTTACAGTTGTAAAATTGGTTCCGAGAGCAAGGCGTGCCTAACTAAGATTGATTTCAGCACTCTTCAGACGTTCACGTTGGAATTCTTGCTGGATACTTACAGTGCGAATACAAATCTAGATGCACGCTAGGCATATTTTAAGGAAGGAGTTGAACATCTAGATTCTTTTTGAGTATCCTCTTAAGAGGATACTCAAAAAGTTTGTCATTCCAACGTCACTCAAAGATTAATCAGCCTACAATCTTCCCACTGTTGGGATATCAGCCTCCTCACTTCGAGTGGGTTCTAATCTACCACGCAGGCCCAGTGCGGGTTGGTAGATGTCACATGTCATCGAATTTTTGGTTCTAAGACATGCCGGTTTCCTCACGATGTTTTCCGTCACCGTTTTGAAAGCAGTGGTGATGAAATTATTCACACAAAGTAAAGGGCCTGTCTGGGCCGCAAATTACGACCTACAAGTTCCACAATTCGTAAGTCGCGGTCATTACCACTGGACCACCACTGCTCTTCGGGGCACCCAAAGAATAGTTTGACGGATGATCTTGAAAATTTCTCTTCGCCAAAGGTTGAGTGAAGGCCAAGAATTTGTGAGAGAACGATTTATAATACGGGTGGGTGGTTTGATGTTGTTATTGATTCGGTAACTACTTATGTATTTTATTTAGGTTTACCTCGTAAGTAGGTAAATAACTCTTTCATAATTTGTCACACCCTAGAGCTATCGAGACTTCAAGAATCCCAATCGTAAATAATTTTATTTTTTTGAATAAATATCCAGAAATAAGCTGGCATTGACCACAACCTGTCTGTGTATCCCTGTCCTCAATCCTTTCCTTTGAAATACTTAGATATTTTGCGTACCGAGGAATCCTCGCCAGATGTGGGTAGTCTTTGTGTTCCCTTTGCCATTTTATTACGATTCCTAGAACTTGATAATGCTTGTTTTTGTTGTTGCTTGTTGTGTTTAGGTTTTACGTGGTGGTTATGTGAAAAATGATAGGGAAGAAAGGGGTAGAAAGGGCCGGATTAAAACGATATAAAGAATTTTAAAACTCGAATACCTCGAATACATTAACACGAGTTTCGATATAGCGAAATAGGCTAGTCAAAGTGACATTCTATCCGCGATAGCGATGATGAAAAAGTCAAAAAAGTATGAGACTGACATAAGCTACCGAAAAACTTATATTTTGATCCAGTTGAAAGTCGTTTTAGAAATACAAAAGCGTTTGCCACTTGTCTCTAGACCCCCTAGTTAACTAGTTATAATAACAAATAAATAGGCTTAGTTTAAGGCGTGTGCTACGGTATTTGGCTAAACGTGACACGATCGGTATGCAGTGATCTAAGCGCGGATCACCTTGAAGCGGAGGCGCGCGCGCACGTACCACCGTGCATCCTACCTTCCAACGGAATTAGAGAGGTAATAAATATTATTGAATACAGTAACTTAAATGTTATACTTTGTGTTATTTATAGGCTAAGGCATTTTAGGAAACAACTAAAAAGCTAAACAATCCCTTTTTATAACGAAATGCTAACAAACTAACTCCGGAACCTACTGATAGGACATTTATCAATCATTGCGGTATTTATATTCTCAGGAATAAAGTACCTACAAGAGAATAAACAAGTAATGAAAACTAAGTAGAATGTAAGTTTTTTATTAAGGGGATGCGCTTAAGTGGCCGAAACGAATTTTTCTTACGTTTTTTGGAATTTTCAGGTTAGTGTCAAGTTATATTTTGAGCAAAATATTTATGATTCACGACCGACTGTGACAAATATGTATTTAAAGAATTATAAAAATGCCTCAAATGTCATGAAATTCACAGTAACTCATAGTAACAACTTAGAGACATGTACCTATTAATGATTTTGATGATTACAATTCTGTAAGTATATATTGTTACGCTCGCGAATCGTACTTTGATCAACATGCAACCTGATTCTGACCTGCTAATTGCAAAAAAACGTAAGTAAAATTTTAATTTAGCGGGCTACCCTGGCGCTTTCATTGAGTTAGCCTTCAGGCGTTCGTTATGCTCCCAAAATACTTCGATTTCCTTACTTTAACGTGAGTATTTTGTAAAGCAATTGTGACATTATTGTCATTATATTTTCAGCCTCAATCGTTATCTGTCATTGACAAACAACCCTGCAGGCCGCACGTTTTTATCAAACAAGGTCGCGACTCGTCACCGACTCACCGCCCGCGCCGACCGAGGCGCCGACCGTGAGTCGTGTTGACTGCACGAGAAAGCAACGAATAGAAGACGCCTCGCAACACCCACACCACATTATTGTTTCCTTCTCATTGGTATGCAACTAATACCGCCATGAGTGTCTCAACCCGACGCTCAATGTATGTCTCACAATCACATTAAGAACCCCACGGAAAAATCAACTCTATCTCACCAAGATAAGATTCTTATCCGGATAATTGTTTACAAAAACAAAAAGTGCAATCGTCATTTAGAGGACAGAGTTGTTCGTAATATACCTAGGTATAGTTGAAACAAAGACGCCATTAGTAAAGGGATATTGGTAATGTATTATTCAAAGGATGCATGTGTTATCGATCCACGGTTTTCCCAAGCCTTGTGCATTTTAAACTAAGTTACAGACATAGGTAACTTTCTTTGTGGCCTCGACCACGGCACATTTAATGCCATCAAAATCAGCCAGCTAAAAACAGTACAGCCAAAGAGATTTCGCTACAACTTTATTCCTATAAAATACGTAAGAACTTTTTCCCCGACCCAATAAATATTAGTTTGATTTAAAATGCAATCAATACTTTGAATAAATTATGTTTATTGGCATAAATGTATTTCGTCCTTGGTTATTGAACCTTCCTCTTTTACTCTATAGGTAATACATAGACAAGACAGTTCTGTGGGCTTAAAATGGACGCTTTGGCAGAATCATATTATAATCTGCGTACAATTAATATCCCGCAATTCATACGCATATCATATTGTGATTCTGCCAAAGCGTCCATTTTAGGCCCCCTGTTCCATTATGATGCGTCATTAACCCATTAAACATTAATAAAAAAGAAAATAAACACATTTCACACTAAAGTGAACTAAAATGAAATGCCTATAGCAAATAGAATGCAGCAATATGTCAAGGCTTGAACGAGGATGACGCCGGATATGATTGGGACATTCTGTTCTGTCCCGGATATTACGCCGAGCTGTCTCTAGTAGGTACTATTTGCTGTTTACTCACCTGCCGGGATAACCGGGTATCACAAGGCCTTTAAATAAAACTGCATTTACTTCAGTATTTATTAAGCTGCGTGCTGGGGAAATATTTAAAGCATTTACAATTAAACGCACTCACCTCGAAAACTGGTGTGCCATGATTCAGATATTTTGTAGTTTAAAATATGATATTATTATAATCTTGATGCAGTTGCAAATTATTTAGCTTATGTAAAAGACTGTAATAATAATATCATTGTTTTACTGTCCACTGCGGGGCAAAGACCTCATCTCATGGGGAGAAGGGTTGATCACCACGCGTGCTCAAGGCGGATTTCAGAATTATATTACTTATTAGTCCAGGTTTCCTTGGTTTCTTCACAGATGTCAGTGATTTTAAAATAAACTTAGAAAGAGCAGGGACCATACTAATCAATGAAAATAATCATTGAAGCAAACACTGCATTTTCATATTCACTTTTTATTTCAAGGGCTATTGAAGATGCATCATGCAATCAATAATTACCTAAGTATCAAAAAACTAGAGTTAAGTACTAAAGTCAGTTCTTACTCTCAGATACCTATGCATTATTTTTTAAAAGCAGTCTTTTTTTTAACGTTGTAGTTTGTTTTATTACATAGGTATAACACACTCGAGTCGTCTACTTAAACCCTTTATTTTTTGATATGGTCATGGTACAAACATATTTATTTTCTAAACTTTTCTTATTGAAATCTAAAATCCGCCATTTTAATTTTATAAAAATAAAACGTAGCATATATCCAGCGCGTTTTTTTTAAACATTATAGTGCGTTATATTTTTGGACTCGGCTTTATTTTGATTTGGTCATGGTACAAACATATTTATTTTCTAAACTTTTCTTACTGACGTCTAAATTCCACCATTTTGATTTTATAAAAATAAAACCTAGCCTCTATCTAACGCGCGACCCAGACGAGGCGATACACACCTCATGTATTAAAGCACATCCAACTGTTTGGATACATCGAGGGTAAGAACCCCACATCCCCACAAAGACACGCGTGGAAAACATAACCCTGTCTTTGCTGTCGTGCAGTCGGGTAAAAATGAAGGTTAACGCTTAGGTATTCAATATTATTAGGTATAAAAAAACGTACATTTTATGTTTATCTACTTTGTATTGTATGATGTGACATATACATTCTTATACAGGTAGGTAATTTAGTACGTTTGGTCGAATGTGAAATGAGACACATGGATTGTCTGTCAGCAAATCCAAGCAACCCTAAAGGATCAGCAAAGTATTATATAATTTTGTAAAGATCACTTTTAGCGTTAAGACCGCCCATTGTATCACCCTATGTAAATTTTCTACATTTATATCTGTAAGTATAAGGTGGAAAGAGTATTCTATTCTATACAATGACGTAACGTTTAATAATATATGCACACAAATTTCCTTTTTTTTATATAAATTAAAAAATCCAGATATGATTTCTAGGATAATGTCATTTTAGATATTGTATCTGTGTTACTGGCTAGTTTTTAAAAAACCTTAATCTGTGGAGAACGTAGTGGGTAGCATAATTGTTTAAAATAGTTTATCTAAGATATTTTGACTGTTTTTTATTGTGCTACTGTTTGTTTTTCCTTAAATAAATAAATAAATAAACAAATCCATGAAAAAAAAGTAGAAAGCGTTCTACTTATGTAAAGGTACCTGCTGGATCAGAATTAATTAAAGGTACTCATAAATATAATAAACATCTTTAACCATGTGACCAACTCTGAAATTCCAAAAAGAATCAGTCTGAAAAACAGTTACCAGAAACATTTAAAAACATCTTCAAGCTGCAAACTACGTAGCCTTTTCCCAATCAAGTGGGTTCGGCCTCCAGTCTTACTGAATGCAGCAGATTACCAGTATTTTACAAGGAGCGACTACCTGTCTGACTTCCACAACCCAATAACTGCGTAACACGATAGCCCTTGATAAGACTGGTTGTCAGACTTTACTACCAAAGCAACCTACTCTTAAAACAACTTTAACCATGTGGCCAGCTCTGAAATAGCAAAATGAACGCGTAATTCATAAATATTTACTGGATTTTGTGTATGACACGGCATGAAGAGGTTATAGGAAGGTGGGTACTTCTATTAAACTTCTAAGAAAGGCAGTCCAATCGAAAAAGTCGTATAGCTACTTATATATATATATATATAGCTCTAGCATAGTTGCATCTGATCCCGTTGTACAGATTTAGTTGTTTGTAATATTATTTCAAATAAAGGTTTTCAATAGTTAAAAGTGATATCATAGAAAAAAAAACATTAAAAATATAAAATCTTATAATTATTATAAAAAGCCAAAAAATATATTATGTCAGAATTACCTACTTAGGTACTAAATATAATGTGAAAAATAAGACGAGGTAATAATTTAGTTGTTGCTCGGGGAACTACAAATGAAGCGCCATACAAATAGCTAAATTACCAACAATACATACCTACATTCTAAAATTTGGGGAGTTCTAGAACGTATTGTTGGTAATTTAGCTATTCTTACAAGAAATTAAAAGAAAATGTATTTATCTATCTATATATATGTTATATAAAAATGAATTGCTGTAGGTACGTTAGTCTCGCTAAAACTCAGAAACGGCTTGACCGATTTGAATATTTTTTTGTTTGTTTTATTCACCTCAATACAGGGGCGGTTTAAAAAAAAAATGGAAAAACCCAGAGGAAAATTTTTGACAGGACAACGTCTGACGGGTCAGGTAGGTAGAGTAGGTAGGTAGGTAGGTAGGGTAGGTAGGTAGGTAGGTAGGTAGGGTAGGGTCGGTATTAGATGTTAGTCTTAGATCTTAGTGCTACCTGTGCGAAGCCGGGCCGGGTAAAGCTAGTATTTTTATAAAGAAAATTGTGTAACATTGCGTAAAAACGCCCGCCGCCGCTAGCTTGGCAAGAAGTTTTCCTTATGTTAAGTAAAACAGCGGGGTAATTACATAACACACTAACCGTAGGAATGGGTTTGATTTTGACAGTTCAACAACATTCATTGCGTTATTTACGTTGTTGAGCGGACAAATTTTTCGAACATATGAAGCAATGGATTTGCAATAGGCTTCAAAATGATTCAGATTGCGATAGATAGTGTATTACGTAATTTGGGTGCAGTTCAGTCATTCTGAAAAACGATGATAAATCCGTGAAAATTACATGATAATGAAAACTTACCTATTTACTTTCCAAGTTCCCGTTTCAGAGCAATCAGTAAACAAAAAAACAAGTAAATCATCGGATCATAAAAATATTTCAAATACACAAAAATATTATGAATATATATAATGCAAAAGTATGTTATTTATAAATTTTCTAACCCGGAACTAAACTGATAAGACAGGAAATTCACATACCACATAAGTAGGCATTAAGTTTACTTGATTGACTCATGTATGTGATATCACTACCTGTGTCACTATTACGATTTATTATGAGAAATTCATTCCTTTATAAATCATTAAGTACATACACGAACATACCTACTGAATCGATCTTCACCTCGTGCGCCATCATTCTCTTCCGATATTTGTGCGTCTTCCATAAGTGCAACACCATTATGCCCTGAATAAATGCTATTCAAAAACCTCAAAAAAAAAAAACAGTGACCTGATTAATTTAATTAGGTAAATAATACAGTTATTAAATTCAATTGGTAGTTAATTGATGTAACCAATTAATTTAAGGACTTATAACATTTTAATTTAATTTTTATAAATTAATTGAAACGGACGTCCGTCCTCCACGCCAGGTCTTGCACTTCTTGTAGGGACAAGCACTGGCAGTACCTAGGCACTAGAATGACGTTGCCCGGTTACCGAGCAGGTAACAATGAGTGTGGAAGTTCTACAGAATATTGACTATTTATTATTAGACCAATCGATACCATGCACTCACATACACCACCTTACTATTAATTTGAAATGGACTTGGTACCATGATAGTTGATTAAGAATTCAGATTATTTTCTGCAGCTGAAATATGTTTGTAGCATGGCGGACGAAGGCTTTTTTACGGTCTATAGATATGTCATTGTTTCGTATTCATTATTATTTAGAAACATCACGCTTTTGCATGAAGTTATAAGGTCAGGCAGAAATGCATGTACCTACAATTTTTTAGCAAAACAATCTGCTATTACAGTATAATGTCCCCTCATATGAGAGTTGGACACATTATTATCCCTCTTGGGAACGTGCGGCTGTACTGCAAGCTTGAGGTCCCGCGTTCGATTTCCACGGACTAGGCTTTGTATTTATGTTTTATAATTATTATTCCTAGTATTTATTTGTTTCCAATAATAAATTATGCAGGTATGTACTCTAGCTAATGAGATGTAGTTATAATACAATAATACTATAATAAGGGTAATGCGATTGCGTAATGGGTATTAACTACCTACCGTTTAGGTAATTAAGGTCATTAATAATTCATTTAGGCGAAAAGTAAAATCGAATGACACCTGCTTTTGGAACTTAATAATGAAAATTATCGAAAATAATTTGTAGCAACAAATTAGTAAGAGGTACCTACTAATTACAAAGTGTACCAAGAATTTACAATTGCAGTGGTCGCTGATATAATTACCCGACTACTGTTCGGTTCTCAAACAACAGGGTTTTTGTCAGGAAATACCCAGTTACTATTTTACAAGGGTTGGAATGAGTCTTTTCTGAAATGACGTTCACTAGGTGGCAGCACTGAGACCTCAGGTCCGGACACCTGTCATAGCGCCTAATTTCCTTTAGTCGTGACTGAATGATGAACGAATGACGAATGTCATCATATATTTTATATTCATTGTCGAAATGGAAGACCTCTTGTCAACGTGGCGCCAACTGGAGGCGTGAATTTTCATGCCCTCATTGTTAATTGCCATGGGGGCTTCGTACCTACCTATACGAAACCTATTACCGCGAACGGGTCGCCCAAGCTTTATAAATATTAGAGTAGCATTGGAAATGCCAGTCCAGGAAAACGACGCTCCTCGGCGTGATGGTTATATACGTAGGTATGTAGGTAAGTACCTACATAATTACACACGTCTTATTTAACTACGTCGGTAGGTAATTAAGTACCTAATGTGCATTTGTTTCATAATATAGGTAAAATATAGGTACCTACCTACATCTGAAAAATGCGACATCTTTGAAGTGATACCTACACAGATATTTCCTGAACCTATGGTATACCATTCGCAAAATTAGAAGGGAGTGTACCTCGTTCCACTGCAGGAACGTAGGTAGATAGACATTTATGTACCTACTTCAAAATAAAGGCATTTTTCTTAAACCTGTATCTGGTACCGTACACTATGCTAGTGCGACAATGCATGAGACATTTCTCGGTATGATAACGGGACCAAATGAAAATTACAATAATGAAATCATTTAGGTTCTATTTAACTCCATTCAGTAAGAACCTATAATAATGCATCCACAGCAGCCTAATATTTCATCTAAAGCGACGTATTTTTTAAAATTACGTGTACTCCGCCGAAACCCTTTAACGACCATAAAATAAAGTGTTGAATAACTGATAAAGTGCACGTATTTGAGGAACCTATTTGAAATCACCATGGTTACACTTAAGTGCCACAAAAGCCGGCTGGTCCAGCAAGATAATGGTCCAAAAGAACACGCTGTCTTTCAGTTACCAAACCATGAACATAACAAATGTATATGTCAACTATAACAAGTAGGTACCTAAGTATGAAAGACTAGCAAAAGCCCAAGATTAAAAATACTCTATTTATTTTCCTTTAAATTGTCACCATTGCGCAATCCAGATGATAACGACAATCATTCACGTTTCGTTAATACAGGAACGCGTTACCCAATCTTATAAATTACAATATAACTTAAAAGTGGAGCATTTTCGAGTTCAAGACGAACATTGGTTTCCCAGGCGCCAACAATAACGAAAAATAGTGATCGGGAGCAAGTAAAGGCAAGAAAAGCTTTAAAAGGCTAAAAAGCTGACAATGAAGTTTTGCTTCGGCTGGTAACAAATTAAATACCAAGGACAGTGGTGGCCGATTATAGCTTTCAAAAGAAAGATATCTGCCTTTTAGGGTAAATAAAACCATTTACCCTTAAAGGCAGATATTTCAGGAATAGCTATTTCGCATTAAGTAATAAATAACAACTTTTTATAAACCTTTAGAATTTTGTATTGACGGAAACAAACGCAATGTGAGAAGATACAAGTCTGATCCCCTGTACAGTTATAAATTAATTCATTATCCTTCCAGAAATTACTACTAAATAGGCATCTGTTCAATATTGCTAGGCACAGTACCTATCGAAAAGACTCGCGAAATTGGTATAAGTAGAAAATTCATTACATCAGAACCTGATCCAATGCATTGGTTATGAAGAATAGGCAAAAGGGAAACGAGGAACTTAAACTTAAGGATTTAATAAAAATATAAAACCAACTACATTTTTGTGAAACAAAAAGGACTCTTCTGAGAAACCACGTCATTTACATTAATTTAGAGAAAAATATTATGAGACAATTAACAGACAATTACAGATCAATTTCTATGAAAACTTCACGGAAATTGTTCTACTAGAGTCATGTCGCGCCTGTTTGCGGGAGCCTTAAAGCCTATTACTCGATATTAATCTTCGGACCATTAGCAAAACCATTATCGTTAGCCGTCGAATAGGTGCCTAAATAGCTGTATCTTCAATGTCCTATGATATGCTATAGAGTTGCTGCATGTGGCAATTAGCAGTCTCGTCTATAGGTAAATACATATTGACTTCCTAGAGGTTCGTAATGTTAGAGCCGCTCGTAAACATAAGGGCTCTTGAATACGATCAACTTTTAATCGGATAATCGTTTTCAATCTAAGGGCCACACGGCTTTCTATTCACTAAACTTGTGACTAAATTGTTCTGATTTTTTCAACGTATGTCCGCCCTCCCAAAATTGAATTAAAATAAGTAGGCAGGTATTAATGAATAGGTACTTGAGGGGATTCTAAATCTTGAAGAAGACTATTTTTTATATAGTCAACTCTCTTAATTTTGACGGAATCCACTTTACAGCAATATTCCCATATACATATTCGCTTTATTATGAATAGGTTATTGACCGATAACCACTTCAAAAAAACAGTATAAGGGCTTTCAAAAGCCAGTGCAGCAGAATCTCTCTTTTATAATAGAAACTTCTTCGCTGGGGAGTGGGGACTCCGTTCCTGTTTCCTGAATATCTAATCTAATGTAATCATCATACAAAGCAAACTGCGCCATGAGACGGGTGTTATAACGTTTTAATCAAGGTAGTTAAACAGATAAAGTGCTATACCCCCTGGATATATAGTTTAAGATCATTGTTCCAAGTTCATTGGCCGGTCTTCCATGTTAACACATTTACCTAGTAGGTACGTAATGGAGGTATTAATAGTGGAGTTTTGATAACGCATACAAAAGTATTTACTGAGTCAGGTTTGTATATGGGAGAAATGGATGTTGAAGATGACAGTCATATTATTTTCAATTGACGTCTTTGTGGATTGGATTTTACTCTGAGAAATTATAATTAAGACATGGACAAGATCGCAGTACCTAAATACAGGCGCTGGCTGGATGTCATGAGAGGTTTAGCACATGAGAGCCAAAAAATCGACCATTGAAGAACTTGAACACTAGGCAGTAGGCAAAGTGGATGTGGTAGGATGAAAAGCGGTGCCAGCATGGTAAAAACCAGATGAATGACGCCAGGCAGAAGCAGAGTTCTTAGTAAACACAACAAAAAGCAATACTAATCACTTTCGGCTGTACATTGACTACAGTAAATTAATAATAAGTCAAGTCGCAGACCATAAAGTAAACCTTGACAATGCTTGTGATGTCACGGTTTTGACAAAGCCTCTGCAAAAACTGCACCAAGAACTTAACGTTGGGTATTTTTTTCGCAGAATTTTACGTATTAGTCATCGAGTAAAACAAGCATGATGGGTCGTGGATCGCCAAGATCATTTTCTAAATAGTTGTTATCACGCAGTTTCTTAGTTAAATAGGTATGAGAAAGCAAGCGTTAAACCTGTTTGATACTGAATTTCAAACTCGAAAGCCGTTTCTAGACATCATCAGGTATCTACATACTTAGTTATTACATAGCCTACAGCCACCGTATAAAGTAAGTAGCTACGTACCAACCTGTGAGAAAATGTATAAACCGTTTCCTTCGCGCTTTTATCAAGTAGCTGTACTTAAACTAAGTATAAACTTATATCTCACCTTACAATTCTGCCGGCATTATGCCTCGTACCAAACTAATCACAAACACTGAGCAAAACTTTCTAAATTTAAAAATTTGAAACGTTGTTCGCAGCCTTTGCAGGCTCGGCGGCCAATCGCGGAGGTGGGTGACGGAATGCGACTCTTGCGCAGGTAGAGCCGCGCGTGTTTGTAAACCTGCCTCTGTGTGCGTGAATGTAACTACAGTGTAGCGATGTGCCGGTGATAATGTGTGTGACGTGGCGAAACATTAAACTCTGACGTTTTAAAAACTTCCGAGTCGCATGGATAGCTCACATTGAGCTGTGAAGCTGAAATGACTATGCCTTTTTTGTAAATAGATAACAGTGTGACTTTACGTAATCTGAGTGAATATTTCTGGCGGATGATAATGAACACAGCGGCTTGTTTATGAACAACCTTACCTTGTGGAGTCTGGCGCATCTTGCGAATGGACTTGTTCAAATGTGGATGCGAAAGGATACGTTGAACCTCACGGTTCCCTGAACCACAAGCTTACTGTTTCTTGTTTGATCCTTTGAAATTCCGTAAAACAAACTAAATTTCTATGACAAATTAAATAACACGGCTATGCTTTCCGAAGAGCTAGACAGTGGCACCTAGGTAGTACCTATAGGTAGGAAAATTCATTTCGTCAGACGTATCCGTTGAATTTTGGATGTGAGGGATCGTTTCCTTACCTACCCATTGCCTACTATCTTATCGTCAAATAATAGAACTAGCAAATCAAACTTCGAAATGGAAGCAACAACTAACATATTATTCCTAGTGGGTAAATTGAAATGCAACCCTCCCCGAAAGAAATTGCACTAGCAAGTTTCATTAGATACTAGCAGGCGCGGTCCCACTGGGGAGCGGGAGGTCACGGGGGTCACGATGAAGATGAAGTTTCATTGTCGAAAAACACGCAAAAAACTACCCGATCTGGGAATCGAAGGACACTTGTAGGGTCGCAGTTGCGTTACTACCCCAACGTAGAAATAGACATTTCGACAATTTGATATTATAATATTACCTTCTTATTATCTTGTATGGATCAGAATGTTGGGCCACAAAAATAAGAAATGAGTATTAAAGACTAAGTCTGAAAGTGGCACCGGTGGCTGAAAAGTTGTGCGGAAATCGGTTGTCATGGGATGGGCATGTGATGCGGAGGAGTGAGGAAGGAAATTGTCGTGAAGATGTGGATGGCTATAAGAGTAGGGGAAGACAAAAGAAACGATGGATGAACTGTGTCTAAGATGATATGGGTAAAAAAGGGTGCCTACTGAGATGACGACTAATAGAGAAGTACGGAAGAAAATGAAATGTTACGCCGCGCCGAACCCAAATTAATTGGGATAAGGGCCACAGGATGATGATATAATAAATTATGTTACTTTTTAACATACATAGGTAATACTTATGAAATAAATGCAATTAACTTATATCAAATTATTGCCTGTTTACGTACTTGCTTCACATAACGCCTGCATGCATTCCGCGCTAGTTAGGCATAGTCAAGTTCCATTTTAAGTAAAATTAGGGCGACACTTCTGCCATTAACTGGGCACGAACTGCTACAGGCTGTGAAATTCGTAATGCGATAACAACCTAATAATATGCCCAACCTGGAAATCGAATCCTACTGAACCCGAACCCCACGTTCAGCAGACATACGCTTGCGACTACTAATTCAATAAACAGTAGAGGAATTGTAGATTAACACTCCTTTTCTGTGTTGACATTAAACTCATGTCAAGTGGTCGGATTGACTGTTAAAACTTTATTCAGTCCACCAGTCACAGTAGTTGACATGCATTCGACTATTAATTGTTAGCCGATTTTTGTGTTCAGAAACCGGGAATGCATCTTGTTACCTGTAAGAATGCATGTTTGGCGTAACCAGCGTTTGGCGTTTTAGTGTCATTATTACAATTCTAATGTTATTATTATAATTTTTTTTTTTTTTTTTTTGCCATTTTATTTATATTGGTAATTGAATTTATTCTTTATCTTTTCTCTTTTATTTTTTAATTTAATTTATTGACATTTGTAATTTAATTTTCTGACATTTTTAATTCAATTGATCGACATACATTTGGAGTTTAAGTTATTGACATTTTTATTTGTTTTTCATTTATGTTTGTCTTATTATGATTATTAGTGCTATGATTATTACTGCTTAATGAATTGAAGGCTTTTGTTTGTATAATTAATGTTTTATGTTTAATAATTTTGCATGCCGTATGGCAAAATGTATCGGGACTCTAATTGAAATTACCATCATATCTGTATACCTACATTATTAGCAAATAAATGATTTCTGATTTCTGATTTCACATGAAAATACAACTTTAACCAAAAATACAAAATGAATGCAGGGTAAGTATTCTACAGTAAGCTCTGATTGGGCCCCATCGAAATCTGTTAAGAATGAAGAATCACAAAACTTTGTTTGTTTAGCTTAGGGTTTTATCATGAAACTCGTCCATCAAGACAAAACAGGATGCAGTGCAGACAGAGAGGTATGTTCTGTATCAAGCTCTAAAAAAATACCTCTTACTCCCGTCACCGAATCGCCTCTTTTCGAGAGATATACATCAGACAGACGTCATTCATGTACCAGTACCTACTAGGCAGTGGTGGATTTACATGATTTTTTGCAGGTTGAGTAGGCTTGAGACTAGGCTGGCAGATTTTATGGGCGGCAAATTTGGAAACCGAGTTTTTTTTTGCCATCGGTTTTCTGATGTTTTGCAAGAAATTTACAAATTAGTTAAGATTTTCTTAAATCTTTTAAGAAATTTCTAACTCGTTGGACTATGACGTTACAGATTTATGGCGGTTTAACTGGGTTCTTCAGCTCATTAATATCTCTACCTACTGAAGAATCTATAAAACTTCAGTTTAACTGAAGAAAGACTTAAATATGCCTTATATATCTTATAGTTGAACATCGCAATGAATAAGTTTAAAAAAATGTCTGAAAACACATTGGTTAAAAAGTAAACGAAAATCGTATTTTCTTAAAACGTTTGAACTGAGAGCCCAATATTTTCGGCTTTATTGCCTCGGCTCAACCTCATAGATTAATACAAATTAGATCAAGTATTTTTTTCTATATGTTTAATAAATTTTAGAATATTTAAGAAAATCTTAACTAATTTATAAAATAAAAAACTTTTTTACAAAAAAATAACTGTCGTTGTCTTCGGTTTTGTATTTTCGTTTTTGGCCACCGACTTCCGAAATTAAAGTTATTTTTCAAGTCTATTAGTGTTTTTTTTTGGAAGTCAATTTTTTGTTGCGGTACCTACTCCACACAAATTCGTATACCACTACTTGGTATGTAAATAACAGTGACAGGAAATTATTAACACATCATCAATATAAACTATGTGGAAAAAATATGCAGTATTCAGAATAACTGAAAAACTACTGGTCAGAACTTGATCAAATTTAAATCGGACCACATGTTAAGCACCAGCTATCAAATAAAAAAAGAATCATCCAAATCGGTTAACCCAGAAAAAAGTTCTGAATTAAAACACAAAAAAAAAACATACAATCGAATTGGGAACCGCATCCTTTTTTGAAGTCGGTTAAAAATTTATAACAATGCTATGCCACTTTATGCAGGCGTCTGGATTGAGAGCCCAAGTCATTTGCCCATAAACGTTTTAATTCACGTTTAAGAAATTTATGTACCTTTGCTTCAATAATATAAACAACAAAAAAAAACCTAGTTCTCAAATTGTTTCGCTAGTAAGTAGTAATATAACTAAGCTTGTGACTGTAAACCTAAACGTTGCGAGTGACATGTAATAGAACATGAGTAAGTAGATATGTACAAAAAATCCTTTTAATTTTACTTCAAACATAGTAAAATACCAAAGGAAACTCAACTCGCTAAATATTTCATGACCAGTCATTCTCTACGTCGGCGTCATTCTACATAACAACGCCCTCTGTGCCAGCAGGCGCGTTTCACAAGCGTCATTCCACGTCAAAGATGTAACCCGGCAATGGCAGATGTCGATAAATGAACGGCCGCGTACCCAGAGGCCAGGTCGTACTCCCATGAGTAGCAACTGCGCCACCTGTGCAAGGACAAAGGGCTCTAAAGACATTTCACAACATATTATTCTGATATTGATTAAATAAAAGTAATTGTACTACATGGTACAGCCCGATTCAAACTTTATGGCGGCTCTAGGAGTCTACTGGGACTGAATTATTTACTGCGCAGCGACTAGCCTTATGTTCCTAGCTGCCATAGTTTAAATCGGGCTTCATGCCAGTATCTGTTTTCCAAAATGATTACTATACAGAATAATTTTATTTATTTTTATTTTAGATGGGTTTGCTCTTGACTCTAGTCTAGGTCAGAGATGACCGAGACAAAGGCGACGATGGAGTGAGCTTACCCAGAAGAAGCCTGTTCACTCTCACTTTGAAGAGATTTGGGTTGTATGCTGTCGGAAACACAGGCGTAGGTAGAGAATTCCACTCTTTTGCTGTGCGCATTATAAAAGATGTTTGGAAGCGCTTAGTGCGAATTGGTGGAATAGCAACTAGGTAGGAATGGTAACTTGCAGTGCGCCTAGATGTCCGATGGTAGAAGGGGGCCGGTGGAATGAGGTCGTGGAGTTCTAGGGCACACTCACCGAAGTACAATCTGTAGAAGACCGACAAGCAAGCAAACTTACGGCGATGAGCCAAGCTGTGAAGCTTGGCATCCACCAATTTTATGTCGCCAATGAGTCTCTTAGCTCTGCGTAACTGAATGTAGTTTTAATTTGTAGTTTTCCTTTGAAATAAACTAGGGAATTCCAACTAGTAGATACGAAGACAAAAGGGTACACAGTTAAACGAAGTAATCACTTTCCAATCATTTATTTCACAGAAATTTCATAATATTGGTGAAATTAAGTTAATATTTACTGTTTTTACTTTTAATACGAAACTAACATAACACAAAACACGAGGATGGGGTCATGGCCATCAAAGTCATTTCGCCGAAATTATTATTATTAATCTTATTATTATTATTATTACTATAGAAAATAGTAATTCTCCATCTGACCCTTAATCTTTGACAATCTAAATTAAGAGAAGACTTTTTATGAAGGTGGTTGACTATTATTACCTAATTATACTGAACTACGATTGATCATTTCACTTAAATCAGACATCGCTTTTAAAACTAGCGGATTTTAATTTCAGAATGTAACATTAAACTATCAATAACTGGGATGAAATAAGTTCAAGCGATTAATCTAACAATAAACCACGCACATGTTAAAAATAAGTTGAAATTACTGAGTCATTTTAAGTTCCAACTGAAGTCAACACAAACTTATTGTTATTGTTACTGCGCATGTAATTATCACAAATACATATATCTTATGTATCTAATTTATAACTAATCACACTTAGGTACATAATTTAGACTAACGTAATAAATTAATTATTACTTTTTGTTCGCATTTATAACAATCATCATAGGAATGAAGTAGAAGTCGCGCATATTTTTTAGTTTGGTGGTTGGTAACCTTGGCACCTAACCACCAATACTTCCTTAGTTTTATAAATTCTGTATAATGGATAAATAATAGTACTGACAAAGATTTATCAATATGAACACATACTATCCGTAACAATAAATGTATGTAACAATAGAATGCATGTCAAGGTACTTATAAAAAAAAATTAAAAAAAAATATTATTAACCATTTATAATAAATGCTTTGTGCCTATTCAATTTAATTACCCCCCTAATCAAATTCGATGTCTCTTTAATTATAATATCCGATATTTTTCTGTTTCATTAATTGAACATGTCCATGGAATACTTTTCTTAACTCTGCCTCATGGCCAGCGAGAAGGATAAAGAAATTTTAAAAAAAGCTTATTACATCGTAATTGATCGCCTTTTTTAAGTATTGATCATTGTCATCAATACCTGCGAAATAATCTTGCATTCTAAGGCACCTGTTGCACATGGACTACTAATATTGGTTTTATTTTAACTTAAGATTTAAGTTTTCTATAATGTCACAAAATATAATTATTTATATAAGGCATTTTTTTCTTCAGGATACGTGTACTTAAATCTACGTAAAAAAACAATCACACGATAACGCAAAAATAACCGATAACACAACATCATTCTTTTATTCAGTTATTAGAGTTAATTCAGATCTCCGACATCCGTTTCATACCACGTATACTTTTAAATCGGTCCAGCTATTTAGGAGTACAAATGCCTAGAAAGGACATGGCACAACTAACCTAGCAATGTCTTGCATACTGGAGTAAATGCAAAAACAATTGACTGTGTGGATTATACAAACATCCACAATAAACATAACGCACTTCTAAATATATCTCTGAAAATGTAACGGCTTATGGTAATTCTGATTCTTCTAATACTTTACCCTGTTTGTCAAGCAAGACTTTACCTATTATATCGTTGTTGTGGGCACCAAAAGGAATGTTAAGAGTACTTTCAATGAAACATTATCCATTCGATAGTAAATTATTACTATATTTGTGTATCATCATGTTCGTGTGACGGTTCATAAACTAAGTATGTGCAGTGTGTACGCGTAATTATGGTTAGAATAAGTTTTGTCCTGCTTTCATAGTTTCGAATCTGTTCATGATTCGGGTACGCCGAAAGGATGGTATCTAACCTGAGTCAATTAAACAATTAGCTTTATAAAATAATTGAAAAATTAAGTTCGCCTCTTATCAGTTACAAGAACATTGTTCTTGTAACGGATAAGAGGCGAGCTTATTTTTTTTTTAATTTAGGTCAATGACAAAATTAAATTAGTATATTCTTAACATTCCCAAAGTAACGCACAATAATCATAATATGAACAAATAATAATTCGAAAATCTTCAACATAAAATAGAAAAAAAAACATAACAAAAATAAAACTTATAAGAACTTCTTCTTAATTAAACTTAAATATCTCTCTAAAATCATTGTAGTCTCACTACAAAAAAAAAACGTATAAAATCTTCTCCTTAATTAAAGTTAAATGTCTCTCTACAATCAGTGTAGTCTCACTACAAAAAAAACACTTGTAAAATATTATTCCTAATTAAACTTAAATGTCTCTCTACCGTCGCTATTATTTGGTGCAAATGGCAGTCCGCACGAATCAACAACACAACAGCCTTAAACTGAAGAGTTTAACTTTGGCCACGCATCTGTTCCATCCAAGTCTGGTCGAGAACCGAATGAGATCTTGGTTTGTAGGAATCACGAGCACGAGTTCTTCATCATAATATTGCATTATATTGCAAAGGTCCGTTATATCGCTAGCACTGCGTTACGCACGTAATGAAGACTATGTATCAGGATCTTCGTGCGTTTATTTTAACAGGGGCTTAAATGCTAATATTAAATATAATTGTGCATAGTTGTTACATCTGGCGAGGATCGCGGTGGCCTTGCAACTAGATCTTTGTGATCAGAACTTAAAAAGTTGAGGAGGTCGACGGCACAGCCACCGTTTCCGATGCGTCATCAGAAGGCGGGGGCAGGGGTGCGTCCTCTTCATAAATCATAACTAATCTGCTGTATTCTCGCTTCTTGCGGGAACTCTGCAAAATAAACCATCTTTGTAAAATCCATAAAATCTATTTAACGTATATTAATAATATCACACTAGCGACTAGCCTCTGCTTCGCACGGTTTATACGACTTGACAATAATAATACCAGCCTTTCACCCGTCCCAGTATCAGACTTATATTTACTATCAGTCCTGGTTTTCTCACGACGTTTTCCGTCACCAGTGTCAGTTATGTCCAAGATGAACTCAGAAAGTATATATGAATTGAAAAACACACATTGGTACTTGCCCGGATTTGAACCCACAACCTCATGCATGACCTTAACCATTGATTGTATTGTAAGTTTAATATTCATTTAATATACACATAAACCATCCGGAATAAATTCACTAAATAATATATATAAATAGATGACATATGACAATTATGTTCTATGGAAACGATTAAATGGCAGCGTTTTACACATTAATCTTAATTATAAAGTTACCTTTGGAATGCTAGTGCTAGTTTCTTCGCCGGAGCTACTGGAACTGGTGATACCTTCCTCTAAGGTAAGCCTGGCAGCCACACCCTCTAGCTGAAGGTCTTGGTACAATTGGCTGAGCTGGTCGTTGACCAGTGAGGGCTGCACATATTAAGGAGATTTAGAAATGTATTAAAATCAGACAATGCGAGCGGCACGCTAACCTCTGCCATATAAATAAAAATACTATGTAGAGAAATGAGACTTCGTCTATCACCCTGAAGCTGTAGTATGACACCATGATTTTGAATTTTGTATGATACGTTCTATCAGACAGAAGGTTTTGAAGTATCATGCACTCCAACTTTAGAATATAGTGCAGTGTAATACATAAACAGAGCGGCGTGGTTTCGATTTTATATTAAAAAAAAACTTTATCTATGCCTCAAATATTTGTAGATTACAAGACATGAAGAAAATACATTATTAAGAGACCAACCTGTTCTAAAGTCTTCATTCTCTGTTGGTCGGCCGTAAGGGTCTCTTCTAAAGATTTTGTGTGGATTTGGTACTTGTAGACCAGCTCTGAAGTCACGCAGACCTATAAAATGAAAAATAAGTATTAGTTTTGACTGTCATCGAGCTAGGACTACTTAAGACTGTCTAACTGTATCCAGCTGAAAACCAGTATGTTACAAGGAGTGACTGCCTATCTAACCTCCACAACCCAGATCCTGGGTACCACGATACCCCTTGGCAAGGCTGATTGTGATACTTTCAGGCTTCTGAATACCCGTAATGACTGCCAAAGATCTACGAATAACAGCCGGGATCAAATGCTTAACGTGCATTCCTAAGCACGGAGTGTATGGGGGCAAATTACTTATCAAGTCAAAAAGAGGTTCTTCATTAAACATGACCGTCAATCGCTGTTATCGTACCTGCTCCAGCCATGGCGGGTTCATCTTCCTCCTGGCGACGACCTTCTTCACGGGCTGAGGTATATGGTAAGATGATGCGGTTAATGTGCTCTGAAATTATACTTCTTTTTATTGTCTGACGAAACAAAAAAAAAGAGCAAACAAGAATAATTTGTGAGTAAATTTACATAAATAATTTATTAACCTATAAGAATCAATCTGTAAAAGATTTAAAAACATACCTTGTCTAGAGCTTTATTGTGTCCATATCGATAAAATCAAGTTGTAGGTTCGTTTTCGAACTGTAAACCTAGTTGATTTATGTTCACGGTTCCTACCTCCATATATTTTGCCCACGAAGTATTTAGAAAACAATGACCAGCGTCTTACAAACGACAGATAACCAATGACATTGCCCAAAGTCTGACCAGGAACACCAATGTAGATTACAGGAAACCGGAAAATTTTGTGGTCACCAACCCATGTGTGACAACTGCGTTAGAATTTCATAGACTCTAGTCGATTGAAAAGCTGAACTGAAAGAAATTGAGACAAGCTCTAGACAGAAACGGTAGAACTTGCGACAATCACAGGCCATTGAATCCTGTGAGGGGAAGTCCAAGGTCCGCGCTGAACTCCTTGCGGCTGATGAAGTAAAATGCTGATATTTACCCTAAGTGGTTGTGGCTTGTTGCCATTCTTGCCGTCACCACTGTCCTCGGCACTGCCGGACTCAGTGTTAAAGAATGAAGAGTAGAAGGATGAGTAGCTAGACTCTCCGTCAGTCTTGTCAGGAGTTTCCTCACTGTTGGCAAGTCTATTCTTCTTGTTGAGACGATTCTCCCTTGAAGGTGGAGTGTTCGTAACAGCATCTGAGCTCTGAAGGGAAAACAACTTATATAGAAATTGCGTAAGGTTCATTTTTGTTTAAAGGAAAGTCATAATTATTACATATTTATACACTATTTTTAAATTGGTGTTACCTAATGTTATTGTAATTTATGTTGGTTTTAGTTTTCATGATGCTAGAATAAATATTTTAATAATTATATACTTACGCCGTGTCATAATTAGTTTTAAAGAAACCTTAAAAAAAAAATTTGATCTGCGCAGTGGCAGGTTTAGTGCTATCCAAATTAAATGACTTGATTTAAAACATTTTCAATTTTTCAAGAGATCTTATTTAAAAAGAAAATTTTGGTTTTAGAAACTTTGTTTGCCAAACAGATTGATTACCAAGTTCATACCTGCGTTTTATGGCCATCTCTAGGCCAATCCTGAGTCGAAGAGCGCAATACCAAGTTAGGCGTCGTGTCGCAACCATTTCTTTATTATTACGTTATCGGTACCTAGACTCTGATTCAATTCGTGAGCAATATTAAAAATAGCGTATTGACGATTGTCCTTAATTATTTTAATCGACCTCAGTTTACTACAAGCTCAGTTACATACATTATTATTCTAACGGGTCAGTGCACTGTGCAAGCCAGGCTAGATACAGAGCGTATGTAACCAGATTTGGTAAAAATTCAAATCATCATTTAAATAAAATCTGATAAAACACAGTAGATAGATTTAAAAAGATAGGTTTTATAATATTATCATTAGGCGGAGCAGAGCCCCGAAAGCTCAAGGGCTCCTTTGAACGCCCGACAGAGCATTCTGGTCATGCACCATCTACCTATATTTATAAACGCGTATAGTCATAACGAAATTATAAGAACCAAAGATAAAGTAATAGGTTATCTTAAAACAAGAATAGTTGCAAATATGAGCCACAGGTGGAGCTCTAACCTTGTGACTCAAATTGTTGGAAGACCTGATGTCTGTAGAGTATATCGAGTCTTCTTTCCCACTGCGACATTTGTGCGGCCCGGACGTCTATAAAAGCACTTAAAAATGCAAAGAAAATTCTACACATTCCAAAACACAAATTCAGAAAAATCTTTTTTACAAAAAAAAAACAAACGACCTCTAAAAAAAAACACTACAGAGTGAAAAAATACTTGAATTTCGGAAGTCGGTGTCTTTGGATCAGTATTTTAGTTTCACCGACTTCATAAATTAAAGTTATTTTTCACTTAGTAGTGATTTTTTTTTTTAGAAGTCGGTTTTTTTTTTTGTCACTTTTTAGTGGGTCAGTTATTAATTTATCTAAGTTACAATAGCCTAATTTCAAATGCTCATAACCTTTTACAAAACATTCCGTTTCCCGATGCAGGGACGTTAATTGACGAGGAGTTCTCCTGGTAAGAACCAAAAAAACTGGGCCTGATGGTGAAGCCACCAACTCCATTTCACCATATGCATTGTGATGAGCTTAATTTGCATAGCAACCATATTAAAGTAATCGAATCGCAACCACAATGAATAGTTCCAGAGGCTACCTCTGGTCTTCATCATCAGTTCCACTTCACCAAATGGTGCTTTCCGAGAGCAAATGCACGAGTTACTATAAAAATTACCCAAATCGCTATAGGTGTGCCTATAAAATTTGAGGATTTCCCTCGTTTTCCATGGGATGCCCTCATCAGATTCTGACTTGGTGACAATGGGACCGCCTCGAGAGCATACCCTTTCAAACAAAAAAAGAATTTTCAAAATCGGTTCACAATTGACGGAGAAATCGGTGAACAAACATAAAAAAACATACATACAGCCGAACAATAACCTTCTCCTTTTTGGAAGTCGGTTAAAAATCAGGACATGCAATAGAAGAAATGAAGCACAGGAAATACAAATACTGAAAAAAATCAGATTTAAATCGAATTGTCAGTATAAAAATATAAGAATCGTCTTAGGAATTTCAACAACAAATAGTAGGGATGATAAGTGACGAAAATCCTAGAAACGGAACAGTAAAAATGATAATTTGGTAATAAAAGTCGGGAAAAAATAAACTACTTGGTATATAACATATCAGCCCAGCAACGAATAAACAACCATTCAAAGAGTGATGCAGCATGGTGAGAATCACTAAACTTAGTACTTATAAACTCGCGGATGTTATTGTTGTCATACCCGGTTCAACGCATTTGATGAGAGACTATCAGCGCTGCCGATGTCTGTTTTTGAAGATGCGGCTTGAGTTTCTGCTCTTTTCTTGTCACGCCACGCGCTGCCCTGCACCTTGCCTGGCCTCATTGTTAAACTGGGCTTACAAGCCTGTGCAGGTATTCAACAACAGTGAGTTTATCGCCTGCCACAGCGAATTCATTGACTTTTAAAGTCAATGCTAAATTAAGCCGATTTATAGAAGAAAAAAGAACCATAAAAAAGGAACATTTCGTAGATAGAGCGTTCGTAAAAGAGTTGCAGTATAATGTTATTATTCCTCACACATTCAGTTGTTGACTATTATTAGCCAAAAAATGTGCATTACGAGTATATACAAGGTCAAATTAAATTAGCTAGCAAAACTCTACAGACGTGATGGGTATCGTTATCTGAAAATGATAAAACGTTTTTTTTTTTTTTTTTCGTATTGAATATCGAGATCCATCACGTCTGCAGTTTTACTAGCCAATTTAATTGGACCCTGTATAAGTAACTTTAACTGTTAAATTGTTATTTTTAACGGTAGTCGATAGCAAAAATGTCTGGTCATTTGCGTTAAATGCTTGCGAATAATTTAGTAAAAATGTTACTGGTCGCGTAGTCATCACTTTCAGATGAAAACTGAAGCCAGTGCTGCACTATTCGATCTGGTGAGACAAGCTTTCAACGACCGACCAACGAGTGGTTGTGCACGTTACGTGTTACGTGATATAGGCACAAAACATCAGGTGACGCACTCGAGTTATTTCAAAGTTATCCCACATTTGTTTGGGAGTCGCATCTATCTAACGAAAGCTCTTTTCCTATGAACAAAACATTCCGAAACATTAATTTACAAATAAAACAAATTGATGTCCATTCTAAATTCTGTATAGCAATAAAATTGTGCAAGTATGAAAATGAAATGGTAAACTGGTGACGTACCTCTTCATAGTTGCTGCTGGTCAGACCCAAGGGGTTCATTGTGTTTGTATATTGTTGCATGGATTGTGTCACCATTTGCGATCGCTGCACGGGGTATGAAAACTGCTGAGGCATCGGCGAGTACATTACGGGGGTACCCATAAGTGGGTGGCCATAGATCATCACTGTAATAAAAACAACAGAATCATAAAAATATTGCTTCTAATTTTAAATCGTAATACAGCAATATAATTCTTATATTGCCGCTGAATGCTGAAGAAATAAGATTGGTATAACAATCAATTCCCAGAATTTACTAAAAATCTAAAATAAACGCTACTAGCGTTTATTGTACATTTTTTGAGGGAATTACTAGTTGCCGCGTTTGGCTAATAAAGTAACGAAAACTAATCGCAGTATCATGTGAAAAAATCCACAGGAGTATAACGAACAAAACTAGGAATCACATGTCTCTTCCGACACATCTGGCCTAGAGAAAATTAAAATAAAATGTATGTAAAAACCTTTTTAAAAAACAAGCATTTAATGAACTCATAATTACAAAATATAACTTACGAAAACATAGAACTTTAGTATTTTCTTTCTTACACTTTATCCTTTATTCTTCTTACACTTTAAGATTAGCTTTATGCTTTTAAAAATATATTAAAGTTCCATGTTTACTTAAGTTTTATTTTGTACTTTTGAGATCATTAAAAGCTTCTTTCTAAAAAGGTTTTTACATACATTTTATTTTGTAATTTTAAGCAGTAGTATTTGTTTAAATATCTGTTCTATCTACCAATTTGACTTGAAATGTTCTTGTAAAGACAAATCCAACGAACCCAAACACGCCTTGATACAAGTCATTGTGTGAAGCCAACAGAGTTGCACTATCCAAGTTGCACTTTATCACTATGTACTAAGGCATGGCATACTTTAGAAGGAGCTATCATAATTGAATGCATATACAAAATTTCGTGCCTGTGCTATTAACCGCTGAGGAGATTAAACCACCAAGTAAACCAGATCTTAAAGAACCCTAAAAATTGAAATAGCCACGGCATAGACGAACTCCCACCGACTCTGTTCAGACAGTGCGCAGACGAATTTAAGTTACCGTTCCATAAATTAATAAATCAATTCTTCGAAGACGGAACTTTCCCCATTCAACAAAAAAAAGCTTTAATAAAACCTATCCATAAAAAAAATGCTAAAACAGACCCAAGTAACTATAGACCGATCTCCCTTCTTCCTACGGCATCCAAAGTCTTCGAAAGAGCGATGTGTGATCGTGTATATTACTTTTGTGAAAAATATAAGATATTCGATGACCGCCAAATTGGCTTTCGCAAAAACAGATCTACAACGCTAGCTGTTTATAAATACATCCAAGCAAGCATTAAATATTATAAATAATAAACAATATGCAATACGGATATTACTCCACATGACGAAGGCCTACGACAAAGTGCAATTTAAAATATTATTATATAAGCTGTACGGAATAGGAATACGTGGAAACTCCTATGACTGGTTCGCATCATATTTAAAAGATAGAGAGCAATTAGTTGAGATTGAATATTACAATCAAAAAACAAAAGAAGCACAGCTCATAAGAGCTGATGTTAAATCAATACATGCTTCAATTCCCCAGGGAAGTTTTATAGGCTGCCTCCTTTCCCTCATATATATAAACGACCTCCCCAAAACCATAGACGGGCCATGTGTACTTTTTGCGGATGATATCTCGATCCTAACTACTTGCCAAACAAATGCTAATTTAAATGAAAAACTTACGACTATTCTTGGAAAAACTATAAACTGGATGAGCGACCATAATCTCGTTTTTTTTTTTACCAAAACCAAATTAATACTGTTTCACCCCCTGCAGAAAAAACAAATAAATATAGATTTTACCGTTAATCAACAAAAAACTGAAACAGTTAACAATTTCCACTCTCCTAGGGTAAGAATAGACACACTCATAAACTGGAAAACACATATACAGACAGTAAAATCAAAAATTTCTAAGTTTTCTTACGCTCTCCGGGAAATAAAAAAGACTACAAACCTACAAACTGCAGTAGTCACATATTACGCGTATGCCCAAGCTTGGTTTAACTATGGCATCATCTTATGGAGAAATAGCACAGACGCTCCCGCCCTATTTACCCTCCAAAAAAAGCTAATACGAATAATTTTCAATATAGAACCAACAGATAGCAGCCAGGACATGGTGGAATTTAGAACGGGCTATCATAATTGAATGCGTATAACTAAATTTTGTGTCTCTGCTATTGACCGTTGAGGAGTTCCCCTGTCTGGAGCCGATCCTGGGTGCAGCCGCCACGTCATAGTAGACTTTAGAACGGACTTTAATAATTAATTGCGTATATAAAATTTCGTATCTTTATTGCAGACCGTTAAGGAGTTACCTCGTTTGGAGCCAATCCTGGGTGTAGAATCAGGTCATGCATTATGCAAAAATTTATTATCTTCGAAACAGAATCAACATGTAAAATTTCAACACCGCAGGATAAGAGGAAATGGTTTTGAGCTTGCAAGATTTTGCCAATACATACTAACTAACCAACTAACAAGGAAAGTTAAATAAAAGCTTGTAAAAGATCAATTACAACAATAACTTACTTGGTGGTTGGATCTGATATTGCTGGCTGTTTGATGGTGGATGGTGAACTGAGGTTGTGGGTATCGGCTGCGGGGCGGCCGGCGCGTAGTACATCGGGTACATGCCTGTAACATACGTTTATTGTTAATAAGCTCATTTTATAGCAAATGCCCTACAGGGCGCACATAGAGGTGGAGGTAGACCTCAAGCCAAGCAGGGTAGACCCTGCTGGGGCGTAGCGCCGCCGTGTCTTCGCGGAGGCGATCGGCGGCGGCGATCTCTCGCGTCCGGACCTGGTCCAGGCCATGGTACCGAGTGAGAGGGCATGGGATGTCGTCACCTCCTTTTGCGAAGCAGCAATGCTCGTGAAGGACGAGGCGGAACGCGTGAGGGAGAGGCAATCTTTGCGCCCTCACGCCCGTAGTCACCGCAGGACACGCCCTGGGCATCGGGAATCAATAGCCGATCCCGGCCACCGTAAGCGATTGCTTGCGGACGGCGAGCAATGGGCAGCTCGCCGTCCGGTAAGGACCAGGCCCGAGTCGACGGCGTGTTGTGTTCCACGCGCGCCACAAAGAGATGGCAGAACACATTGACGGAGTCCGTTAGGGCCGGGATGCTGGTTTGCCCGAAAGGGTTACCGTGGCCCTGGCCCAGGCAACTGAAGGCATAAGGGAGGGTTTTAGTCAGTAAAAGTCTGACACGCCCTCCCGCTCTACTCAGTGCAGGAGAAGTTATTTGTTGATTTCCCACCCAAAAAAATAAAAAAGGCGCACATAAAGGACACACGGCTTTTAGAAAAAGTTCGGGTTTTAATTGTCGTCTCGGAGTATTTTAAGGTATGGGAATGTGATGCGGAGGAATGAAGAAAATGTCGTTAGGAAAGTTCTGAATATGAATGTGGATGGCTTTAAAAGTAGGGAAAGACCAAAGGAACGATGGATGGACTGTATGAAAGATGATATGACTAGAAAGGGGGTGACTACTGAGATGACGACTATTAGAGAATTATAGAAGAAAGAGACATGTTGCGCCGGCCCCAAATAAATTGGGATTATGGCAAGAGAATCATGAGTGACGTGAGGGTAGCTAAGATATTAGAATGATAAGTTACCCGGCACGGCCGACATGTTGTGCATGGACTGCATGGGATGAGCCATAGGGCTCATGATAGACATCTGCTGAGGGATGCCCACGCCCAGGATGTATGTGTTGGCAGGCGCCCACTGATTGGATGCTGTAATCACAACACGACGTTAGTTATTATGTAGTGAAATGTTCCAGAGAACATGCTTCTATGATAGTGTGACATGACATGCCTAATATGGAAAGGGGCTAGCGTTTCGTGACCATATAGTCAAGTGTTGTAAAGAGGCCTACAGAAATTTGGGGTTTATTATGCGTACTGTTCGTGGTTTCACAAATATTACGGCGATTATCGCTTTATACAACACTTTGGTGAGAAGCCAAGAATAAATATAGTCTCATGTTGGAGCGAATACAAAATAAATTTGTTAGATTTTTTATATTTGAGGCTCTATGGCGTATTATATCCTTTTTACCCGCTTATGTATCCAACTTTGTTTATATTAGTCATGGTCAATGAGCTGAGAGTTAGGCGTGAGTTTGTACTTGTCTCATATTTATTTAAATTAATTAGAGGCAAGATACATAACGCCAACATATTAGAGTTGGTGTGTTTGAGTGTGCCCGACAGATAATGGGACACTAACGGGTGACAGTTTGTATTGTGCAATTGCCTGAAAGGGCTGAAGCCATATAAGACGTATTGAATCATTCGTTTTTTCAACACAAAAATGATGCTTTTGTTCTCAAAATACGGCTGTGACCGCCAACCCAAAGTCACTTGTTTTTTTAATTATATGAACAAGATTTTGCTCGCGGCTCGGCCGGAGCCGCGGGCAAAATCGTGATGCGGGCGTGATGGTCGGAAACTTAATTATCCCTCGGGAACGTACTACCGGGATAAAAAGTACTTATTCTATATGATGTGTGTGTGTGTGTTGTTCTATGTATTTGTGTTTTTATATATAGTTCTTTCCAGAGTACTTTCCAATTTATAATATTAGTATGGATCACAGACATTCAATTATTTACATAACAAGTATGGATGAACTAGCGAACCGCCCCAGCTTCGCTCGGTTTTTACAACTAGACGAAATATCTAGATTTATTTATTATATGTACTTAAGTTTATTATTAGTGTTGTAGTTTGTGTGTATTACACACAAACTTTCCGGAATAAATTATCTAAATGATGGTGAGGAGTGTGAGGACCGCATTAAGATCCAATGCGTATATCTGCGGAAGTCTCTACTACTATACCTGCCGATCTGATATGTTAAAATCCAATGCGTATATCTGCGGAAGTCTCTACTACTATACCTGCCGATCTGATGTGTTAAAATCCAATGCGTATATCTGCCGAAGTCTCTACTACTATACCTGCCGTTCTGATGTGTTAAAATCCGATGCGTATATCTGCCGAAGTCTCTACTAATATACCTGCCGATCTGATGTGTTAAAATCCAATGCGTATATCTGCCGAAGTCTCTACTAATATACCTGCCGATCTGATGTGTTAAAATCCAATGCGTATATCTGCCGAAGTCTCTACTAATATACCTGCCGATCTGATATGTTAAAATCCAATGCGTATATCTGCCGAAGTCTCTTAATATACCTGCCGATCTGATATGTTAAAATCCAATGCTTATATCTGCCGAAGTCTCTACTAATATACCTGCCGATCTGATATGTTAAAATCCAATGCGTATATCTGCCGAAGTCTCTACTAATATACCTGCCGATCTGATGTGTTAAAATCGCTCTGTGAAAACTTACGGATACTGAGCTTGAAATGAGTTGTCTTTCCACATGATGCTAGGGATTGACACTATTGACAACTCAGTCCAAGCTCACTTCAAATAGGTTTTAATATACCTGTAGCCAACTGATCGAAACTGGTGTTGATGCCCGAAGTGCATTGTGTGGGGGCGGCGCCGGTCGACAGCGTGCGCTTGTTGCGACGCGCCTGTTTCGGAGAAGGGCAGTGATGCTTGTGAGCGCCCGATTCCTCGTCCGTCATCTTTGATGCGCGTTTCAAGCCATGTGGCTGATGTGGCTAGAAAATAAACGAAATCAAAATCCATTTTTTCAATTAGGCTGAGAATCAGCACCTTTCGAACGTCAAAATTACATAAGACGGTCCCCTAAAACGCCCGCCCTTCACCATTTCCTAGTGCTTTAGCTGGGAAGAAGTCGCACAGCAAACTCCGCAGTAGCACAGGTGTCTTGTTAGAATACTTTAACAGACAGTTACAAGAACAATAGTATACGAAGTATTTAACATGACAAAACAAAGAAACACAAAACATTAAATTTAATTATTTGCCATAATTATTGTCAGCTAACACACGCTAAATGGTACGATCAGCTTACCAAAACGTTGATCACTTTTGTACTTTGTCACATAAAACTACAGTAGAACTATTTTCTTAATGTCCCTCGGGAATCATCGGATTTCCGAATACAAACGAATGCTAATTTCCATGTCCATCAATTACATCAATTATTAGATTTATCGTGTATAATAATTTGAATTCAGAACTAAGTACTTAAATGTTGTTTTGTATTGATTTCCGTGAAAACAAAACAACAATAAAGTAAAATACTTCGATATTCGTTACAATACTTCTAAGAGTTCATATAAATGATGTTGTCTTTCTTCTGTGGCTAGATCCCGATCGCCTGATGTTGCCGCCTGTCTCCAGATATATTTTATAGACATACTGGACCGTGGAACGACAAAAAGATCTACTTTTTCGTTGTTGACAGTCCCATGTTTAACTAAATAAACAATCCGTGGAATCACCTTTTAAGGATCGTCTTAACTTTTATGCACGCCGGCCGGGTTTTTTGCTATTTTAATTGACTTTATTCTAACTACATGAAATTGATTCCTAAAATTCCTGTAAAAGACGTTAAAGTAAAATGTATTCCAACCTGAAGTTCAGTGGTCCCAGCGCTGGTAGGATGGAAGGACGCATTACAGCGAGCCAAATGCTCCTTCTTTTTCTTCCTGGTCTCATTCGTGTTCTTCCTTCTATCACCTTTACTGCTAGAACGAGTCTCTCTGTTGATCTTCGTTAACTCCTTTTCCATCTCAGTGTTGTGCCTATTAAAGTTAGATGATCTTTAAGAAAAGTATTCCCTGTAGGTGTACTTTTATGTACATAATGCATAAACCTAATAAGACAACACAGTACAACGGCAAGTAGATACTTATGAACATTTAGAAAAAGACCTGGATTAGCTCTAACGCATGCAGGAAGATGTGTGTGCAGTAAGGGGGCTACAATAATAATTTGCTTAGCACGTATAGTACGTATATTCAATTATGATAAATGAATACAATTGACTGCTTCAGATGCCTCTCGTTTGGATACACATCAAGAGAGCTGCAGTGATATATATTACAAAATAGGAAAAAAAAAGTTCCCCAACAACTCGTTACTAACTTGTTAAGCAATGCTTCAGTAAGCCGAATAGGCTGATAATCTTCGCCAGGTATTGGACTACTACTGGCAATGATCATCCCATTGGAATCCGACGAACTTATTTCACCAGAGTCTCTCGAATGTTGTGCTACCGGCGACAGGCAACCTCTGCAATAGAATAATATTGTGTAATCACAACTGTATAATCTTCGGAATGAGAATCCGTTGTGATAGACTCTAGAAAAATGCTGACACTTAAGAGAGTGATCAGACCGCATTGGATCGAAGTAAAGCTTGTGTCGCATCAAAATTACGTGTCATCTCAAAAATTCTTGTCTCAAAATACTTTACGATGACGTCGATTGAGCGCGGTTTGGGTGCACCCTTATAGGTACAACCACGAATATCAACGCGGTATAGGTTGAGCCAGATAATATAAACTTTCAGTTCATGTTTGATATGGTAAGTTTGCTCTTGCCACAAGTAAGATAATTTTAGCTAGATAGATGATTTTTGAGACTTCGTTGTCAACAATTGACATTCCAAAAAGGCCCCTAATGATGAATTTACTCATTACTGACCTGAAAATTGCCAATTGGCCCAAACAGATCGACGACGATAGATTGGGGATTCCCCGAATGTCTAGTAATAATAATTAAATAAACCGGGGCAGAACTTATTCTATGATGAACATAAACACTGAATGTACTTACAAAATTCGATTAACATCGGTACATAAAAGCACACTTACGCGTATTTCTCGAGAGGTCTTATTTCGAGTCCGAGAACACGTTGGTCGGTGACCGTATTGTAGTCCCCAGACGAGTCACTTTGTTGACTTATGAAATACCTGAACACAAATATAAAAACAATAAATTTACTCGTTTGAATTTCTCTTAGTCGTTCTGGAAGTAATGTAAAATATTATATACACGGAGACCGCAGTTCTTAAAGGCACGGTAGGCTGACTTACCGTTGCAATGTTTCATTGTAGTTAATTTGGGTATAACTCAACGGAGTTCCGGTGCTCGACTGGCTGTTATAATAGTCATGATGCGGGGAAATGCCACCGAGCATTACTGAGTCCCTTTCCTGTAAGATAAAACATAATGTTCGCATGACCTTGCTAGTAACATAATACCACGCCTGTACCTCCCAAAGGCCAGTTAAGTTTTAAGAACCAAGTAATAAAGAAAACACGTACTCATCGAGTATTTCGTGACATGATCGCTAAGCGGTTTTTCGACTCTTCACGTAACCAGACGGTTGGCCTATTTTTTAGGCCAAATAATCAATGAAAATTGCCATCCAACGTGGCAACGCTGCCAACCTTTTGGGCACTTTTCCCACTAACAGCTATGCGGACGAATTTTTTGATACCCAATGAGCTCTTCCCTTATTTTTACTTTATATACTTGTACATAATATACATATATATTTTAGTATTAGATTGTACACTGTATTTTAGATTTGTCAAAATAAATAAATAACGCTTATATTGATTTATTTAGCCTTGATTAAAAAAGTAATAGGGCAGAGCCTATTCCCATCCAGACTTCAGCACCCCAATTGTGTAGCACACACACAATCCAATTCGAAGGATTTTGAATGAAATTGATAATCTATTGCTACATTTGTTTAAAAAATTCAGCTGCTCGACGTAAAAAACGCAATTATTACTGTTACTGTACTGAACTGTCAAAATTAAAGACATTGCCATTGTAAGGGGGTCGCGCAATTAACCTGACATTAATGGAAAAGCCTAATAACACGTTGTCCGGCCCAGGGAGTCGAACCTCAGACCTCAAGCTCCGAAGAACGCGTCAGTCAATGCCTGTTGCACAGCAAACGTATTTGGCACAAGGAAATAGAAGCAAGAAGCTCACAAAACTCATATTTTGTTCATGGTCATGGTACCCGAGTGTGGGACAAAAGCCATTTATGTTTGGATTGTATTGCACTTACAACTGCTTACTAAAAGTAACAGTTATTGTAATTGCTGAAAGATCCGTCTATATCTACAAAAGTTACACACATATCCTCAAATGAGAAAAAGTAGTTGTATACAGCATAGTACAGGGCATATTCGCGAACGTGTTTGAAATGGCAATGATTACACGAAGTTACGCAACGAAATAATATCCCGCGTCCGTCATGAAAAACACGTGTTTTCTACCCCCGCTCTTCATGGAGCACCTGTTCGCCCGGGTTTGTTATAAGCCACTTCACTAGTCACGTGGCCACTACGCAACATGGATGGAAATGACAAAGATATTGATTGATTAGTATTATGTCACGTATTTCTAGCACTCTTCTTACTTTTATCGTGAGGTTTCCTTATGCATGATTAATAATTGCTCATTTCAAATAATAACGAAAAATAATAGCACATTTTAGCCTGGGTTTGTTAGAAGCCGATCCACTAGTCACGTGGCCACTACGCAACATGGATGGAAATGACAAAGATATTGATTGATTATTATGTCACGTATTTCTAGCACCCTTCTTACTTTTATCGTGAGGTGTCCTTATGCATGATTAATAATTGCTCATTTCAAATAATAACAAAAAATAATACCACATTTTAGCCTGGGTTTGTTAGAAGCCGATCCACTAGTCACGTGGCCACTACGCAACATGGATGGAAATGACAAAGATATTGATTGATTATTATGTCACGTATTTCTAGCACCCTTCTTACTTTTATCGTGAGGTTTCCTTATGCATGATTAATAATTGCTCATTTCAAACAATAACGACAAATAATAGCACCTTTTAGCCTGGGTTTGTTATAAGCCACTTCACTAGTCACGTGGCCACTACGCAACATGGATGGAAATTACAAACATATTGATTGATTATACCTCGCAGCCCGCTCGGTTAACTGCCTCGTTGGTCTAGTGGTCGCAAGCGGTACTGCTGAGCATGAGGTCCTGGGTTCGATTCCCGGGTCGGGCAAAGTGTTATTGGGTTTTTCCATCTGGAATTTCTCGGTAGCAGCCCGGAGTTTGGATTTGTGTCCGGTTGGTGGCAATAGGCTCGCCCCCTATTACATGGGCCTTAAACATAACTGGCGAAATGTGGGTGTGCTATAGGTACACCTCTGCCTAACCCTTCGGGGAATACAGGCGTGATGTTATGTTATGTGTGTGTGTGTTGATTGATTATTATGTCACGTATTTCTATCACCCTTCTTACATTTAACGTGAGGATTCGATAAGGATGATTCATAATTGCTCATTTCAAACAATAATGACAAATAATTGGCAACAATTTCACTTTTTATTGCCATAACAAATCATAGTCGTAACCGTAAGATTATGAAGATGCTCAAATTATTGGAAAAATAAATCTTTGAAATGTTGAAACGTTATCTTTAAAAATACCCATCCATTTGAAACTTCATAATAATATTATGATGACGAATGAATTTATAAATCAAATGTTGAGATAATCACAATCGAGGATTCTTACAAAGTTGCTAGTCCTAGTTCGAACTTGGTTGCGATATGGCATAATTTGCCCTTTCTAAGTTTTTCTTGTTTGCAACGTGGTTGTATCGTTAATTACAAAAGGACAACTATAAAACTCCAACTCAAACCACAGACGTAATATTTATTAAGGACGTGCTAAGTTACTAAACACAACGTAAATTAGCTGTCTGTACTAAAGACGCGCGCGGTCGGCATATCCGATCAAATAAATGAGTGATGACCAGTGACTCGTAAACATAGCTACCCTAAACTTATTTTACTGAAATATACCTTTTTATGATATCGCCTCTATGTAGTCTTATTTAAACTCCACCATGTAAACCTTTAACGTTACATGTTCTTGACATCACAGACTGAAGACATCGTGAGGGAACATGTACCAACAGTGGCCTGTAATTGCCAACCATTACTAAACCTGGTGATGAATGCAAGTTTCTTCTATCTTTGGGAATAGGCCTGCTTAGTTAACTTAGTTCAGATTTTATGCTGGCTTCACTTGGCGTATTTGTTTGTTTTTTTTATTATATCTACATTTTACCGTAGGCAAAATAAGCGCTTTGGTGTGGAGTTGCAGACAACAGCCCGTATTACCTATATTTTGTTTAATATACACCTTACCTTTATGGGAATAAAGTTAATTTTTTATCACGAATTAACGCGACTTTTTCCGCATAAGGCCAAGTGTAGTGCTAACATGACATAATTGTGTGTGTACAGTTGCCCCATTGCTGCTCCGCTTTCAGCAATGTTAGCGTGATAACGGATGCTAGATACTCAGTATCAACTCACATAGTAACTATGGTCTGGGTCATGGATCTCCAAGCGCAGTTCCTCGTCAATCTTAGGCGTTTCTTCCATTAGACTCTCCATGAAGGAAGCCAGATCCTGACAACGTTGGGTCATCTGTTGCTTTGCTAATTCTGCTGGCTTAGTAAGAACCTGTGAAATGAACCAACAATTATAACTTTTACAAAAAATATTCCACATAGTGTCTACTATGTAAGGCAGCTAAATAATATGTTATATTACTAACTACATAACATGCTCTATCATGTAGATGCTTGTCTAAGACAAGCGTGTCTTAGACCACAAATTAAGCAGATATAATTGCGTAGGTACATACATAGTTCAATAATTACGTTTATCTGTTTAAAGTCAAAGAATATTATAAGTTTGGGAAATAGGCATAGTATGAAGTGCTTGCTTCTTGAAACTTGGTTAAAATACTTTGATAAATATTTTGTCAGGTAAACGTAATTAATTACACGGACACCACATATAAGCTAAACATCGATTTGCAAAGGTAGATTCAAAGGTTTACCACCCAAAGGCTGATAGAATCCTGTTACAAGAAAGAGCAACAAAGTGAGAAAAAACATTACCATGAATTACACAGGCCTGCAAAATGAAGGTCATAACTTCCTCTCTGGAATTTGATAGCTGATTCTGGAGTATTTTGATGCGCTGATTACGAATATGTACTTAGTTTTTCTCCATCACCTCCTGATTTTTCAAAAAAGCTACAGATAGAAAATTGAGAAAAAAGACAAGTTTTCACTTAAAAAATTATATATTTAAAAAAGTACTTAATTTTTAACTTAAAAAACTATTAACACGTAATAACAACTTATTGCTGGGTTAAAATACACTTAAATTTTATTTGTGGAACCTGGTCCTTTTTTCCTGGAAGCTTCTGTTGTGCGATTTTCGCTTATATTTCCGGTTTGGATCATCACGCTTCAACAACCAACAATAGTCCGCCATCATGCTGACATTCCATCTTCCTTGATACCGGACTTCAAGCTCTTTTAAATCTTGGTGAAATCTTTCACCTTGTTCTTCGCTAACGGCTCCTAGATTTTCTGGGAAGTAATCAATGTGCGAATTCAGAAAATGAAGTTTAACGCTCATATTACAACCCATTACACCAAAATTCGTTATCATTTTGGCTACTATTTCTTTATAGTCCGAGCTTTTATTGTTCCCCAAAAAGCTCTCTCTCCATAGCATGGGCGAAACGATTTTGAAGCTATTTTTCTGTCCTTTTGACCACTTGCGAAGTTCAAGTAAACAAGTCGAACAAACTTTTTGAGGTGTCCAAGTTTTGTCTTGGTTACATAAAGAATGTCCAAAATAACTTTTGTAAATATTTTTCACATAGTCTGTAATGTTGTTTCGTTGTTTTATCACCATGAATTTCCCGCAAATATAACAAAAACAATTCGAAGAGTTTAAACAACTTCTCGACGACATTTTAAAGTTTAGGTTGCAAGATGCGCACTTCGACTGTTAGTTTTCTAATTCAGAGTAGGTACTTATACAAAAAAAAACCTTTTGTTTTCTTCATTATACCCTTTTTGAACAACATTAACAACAATTAGGCAATATCACCTAAACATCGTGTATTAATGAGCTCATTACTAAATGAAGCCAAAATGACCCGTTTTCGAAATGGTTAATGCGAATTACTTACACTTATTATGTAGTAATTAACAAATTACTGATTTGCATTCATTTCTATGTCGTCTTAAACTAATTAAATGCAATAAAAACTAAGCTGAAGTAATTAAGTGACGTTTTATAGATTTTAAAATGTATGCGCTCAGACATTTTTAGTTAAAATCTTAAATATTCAATATCAAAGAATCCTGACGTGATAGAATTTTTTTATTATTTTTCTCGTAATCAGCACATCAGAAACTATAGAAAACGTTAATCAGATCTCAGAGAGGAAAACCATTGCAGACCTGTGTTATTAATAATGTTAGACAACTCGTAACAGTTGATATGTGCCGAGACCCGCCGCCCGGCACAACGAATCATCCTGAGGATAACTCATAAACATCCTGCGAGCAGGCCAATTAGTGATCATAGTCAGAAGCCCGCAAGCTGCAACTGCTTAACATAGCCTCTCGAGGACCACTACAATGATTGGTAAAAGAGGTGTTATCATCAACATGCTTGCAGACAGATTGATCATTCAAGTATTAAATTATCAGAACCACTTTTTTCCACTCGCAGAACGTTTCAGGTCGAGCATGATGTAAAATGTCATTACTGATCAAATGAAAGCTGTAGTTTATGAACTATCTCACAGTTACGGACTCGTTAAGCTATCCAACAAACAGTTTTATAGGTACGTTGTTAAATAACAAGAAGTTATAAGAAAATACGGTTTAAAAATGATTAAAACCACCCTACCTACAAACAATGGCTTCCCCTAAACCCTTGAAAACCACAAATTGCTGATAATTGTTAGCTACGATGCTTTTGTAATAGCAAAAATTAACTTTGATTACCTCATTCATTGTCCGAATAATGTTTTCTCTTAGAATTTTTGCTTTATTTTCTTTTTCTTCCAATACTTTCGATGGCTTTTCTTGTTCCGGAGTTTCAAACACATCCGGATTAGTAGGACCCTAGAAACAAAAATCATGTTAGTACAAGGGATCGTGAGATATTGTAGTGGAATCTAGCATGAATATGGAAATGTATTCTTACCTCTAGAATGTGATGCTTCCCGATAACGAACTCCAGTTTCTTAGACCATGGGTTTATAAACGACGACCACTCAGTCTCAAGGCGAATATAATCGCCGTTTTGTGTAATCATCCTGTGAAAATATACATTTATTTAGATTGGCTTTTTCCAATCAAACATCGACCAATTGAGCTAATGTACCCCGAATACACAAACAACAGGCGGTAGGTAATCATAAGACGTTTAGTCGTTACAATACATCTTATAGTGACGTTTGAGTATTCGGCCATTTTCTTTCAGGTATCATACACACTAAAAGGACCCAATTCTCAGTTTTTCGATATTGATCGAAACCCGTTTCGATTGACATTTCTCTAAAATATCTCCTCGTTTACAATAAAATATAAAAATGAATCCCTATTTCCCTTGGTCACGCCATCACGCGTGAACGGCTGGACCGATTTCACTATATTTTTTTGTTTTTTTCGTTATTGTCAGGAGAAGGATCTTATGAAATAAAAAAATAAGGAAGTTGATCGACACGTTACAAAATTTAAGAAAACTTAACACCAATATTAATTTTACATAACTGTCAGTTGTTTGAAATAACTGTCAGCGATTGACAGAATGCGCGCTGCAAATATCGTTAAACACAGATGGATCGGTTGATAAATGAGTCGAGTTTTAGTTTTAGTCAATAGTCAAAACTAAAACTAAACGACATATGAAATTCATAGTTAAGACAGAACAACGTCTGTCGGGTCCGCTTGTTTACAATAAAATTCCAATTGATATAATTAACAGTTTTAGCAACACTTGTGATGTGATAATTTTTCTCGTCTCCGAGAAGCCAGTCCCTGGTATCGATGTGTGGATACTGACCTGTAAGACTTAGATCTCGGCAGGCCTCCTTCTTTGACAATGGTGTCATACACCTGGCGCAGGTACAGTAGATCTTCAGGGTGGTAGAGCGACAATACATCTTTATCGGCAAGGTCTTGGGGCAGATAACCCAGGTACGGTACAGATTGAGGGTCCACGTACTCAATGTGACCGTTGGCCGCATGTTTTATCACGAACGGCACCGCCCTTGTTACCATTTCATTCGGTGCTTTAGGAATAATTTTAGTGACATTATTAATTGGCTATTTTAGAGAAGTTTGTTGTGAATGTAACACTTGTACCTATTTGTAAAGACACCGGGCAAACGTGATTTAAAACACCGTATGCCAATACTTCCTTACAATATAATATTATTTTAATGTATCTCCAATGTAAGTATTAGTTTTGATTTTGTTACTGAATTTTCGTTTCTAGGTCTAGAAACTTGAAACATAAGTTCCAGTTTAAATGCAAGTTACTTTTAAATTCGTAGTATTAATGTGGATGTTTTAAGGAATAGTAGTTTAGTGTAACTATACTAGGGCACGCCACAATTGCGGCGGTAAGTCCTCTCTTTGAGGAGCGGATTGAGCGGCGCCTCCGGCTCTAAAAATCATGGGGTAGGGCAAACAAGTACCACGTGGTTTCGTGATTGTCAAATTATATTTTAGTGGCGACAAAATTTATTTTTAAATTTAGAGCTTTTTTTTTATGCAGAATAGGTTTAAGATTCTCATAGCCAAAAGTAAGGAATTTTAGTGATAGTTTAGTTAGTTTAGTTTCGGTGTACAAGAGAATCGGCGGCACCAGTGACTGTTATCATGACCGTTAGGGTCGACGTACTTATATAAAATGACATGTGTTTCAATAAGTCAGAAGTATTACCTTTCACGTGTTACTTATAATTTAGAGTTTTCGGTGGCCCGTTGGCCTTTAACACTTACTTTTAAAGGCTGAGAAATAGGGTGTAGCCTGTATGACCAAGTAGGTCACTTTGCCCTCTTCATCGCTAATATTTTTGAAGGTCAATTTGAGTAAGAACGGCATGAAGGCCACCACTCTCTCTTTGACACCGAAGCCGGATGTAAGACCTCTATACCGACGTATGCGACAAACCATAGTCGACACCGAGTCAGCTGGGGATTTAACTGAAGACAAAAGAGACAATTTATTCCTAACAATATAAAAAAGCGACAACTTTTACCGAATTCACCACGGATATCGATTGGGACTAACGATTTACTTATCAAGAGACTCACACATAACTACATTGACGCTGCCATTGTCATTGGGCATTTTTTTTTTCTTGTGGCTTCGCACGGTTTGTGCATTGTTGGTAAATATTTATGAAATTGTGTCACAGACAAAACAAGATGGCGACGTCAGTTTCGATTATGGTGACGCGCCAAAATAACCTTGTTGAAAACCATTTTTTTTTTTCAACTTTGCCCCACTCTGGAATTTTTCCTGTATTGTGGGTGAGTTTACAAACATTCAAATTCACATACACAAACAGCCAGATCCGGAATAACTACTTGTGGGTCATACAAATATTGTATTGGTATCCAAACAAATTTATTTATTTATCTAAATTACCAAATGAAAACCTGTAAACCACAATTTTGAATTTCAATTACACAGTAGAAGTGAAAGCTGGCTGTTAAAAAGGTATAAAACCAAATAATAAAACCGCAAAACTCATTAAACAGTTTTAGTAATAACTCCCTCTTCTTGAAGCCAATATGAGGTATATAATTTACACGTAACTTTCCCGAAGGAAGCTGGGTTAAATGTTAACGAAAAAGTTAACTAAACGTGGTATTGATTTACAACATTATGTAATAGTTAACTTTTTATCGACGCAATCATCTGTTCGCCCCGTCGCGAATGTACTCGGCAAGAAGAACATCTACTTTTTCCTGGCTTTGTTCCATGTCATTTGGGGTTGACGCAAAAGATTTTTATTTCTATTTGTTCGCGCCCCGCTCTGCTAATCGAATAAGCAAGCTTCATTTATCAGCATTTATATTCATCAATTCGTTAAAGGACTAAATCTTAAGTTTTACAAGCGTCCCGGTTAATCCATTGAATAAAAATTAAACGCTGTTCGTTGGTAAGCGCATCACTTGAGAACGGCTGTACCGATTTTGCTATGATTTGATTCAAAATGATCGTAATAGTCAGAATAAGGTATTAAGGAAAAGAAAAATTGGAAAAAATTGCCTGGAAATGTTCAAATTTGAGGAAAACCTGACCGTAATTTTTTCGTTCTATGGGTTTTTTGTATGATTAATTGGATGGACAGGACAACGTCTGTCGGATCAGTTAGTTTGAATTAAACCCGGGTTTGTGATATTATCAAAATATCCAGTGCATTATATTATCATTTATTAGTCATATTTTTTTTGTTACTATAAAATTATAAAAAATACTAAGCATTAATATTAGGAGCTATTACTTAAAACTGTCATTTATAACATTAATATTATTCGTAACATAATAGGTACCCTACGGAGAATGAAACAAACGTTGCCGCCAGCATTCACTTTTTCCATCCATGTGCCAATCATTCAATTGAATATCCACGAAAATATAGTTTGTGATAGACAAACTTTAACGAAAATAACTTAAAAATTCAAGCTCATTATTATGCCAAAAACACCAAAGCTTTAATTAAAAGACTACTATAATAATTAATATATACAACATTTATCTAGGGAGAAAGGTACACGTAGGTGCAAATAACTTAATCCCTAATAAACGTGTAATTAAAAAAACTTCATGCACAAAAAGACAGTATGTTGGCACAATGGATTTAGTAACTTCGATTTACCTTTTTCTTGCGTACCATTAACAATTTTCGGAACAGCCAAACCATTCGTAATCTGAGAAGCAAAGGTGTTGCGGTCCTGTGAAAGAATTTTTATTCCATTAATATAAACTACCTATGAGTATGTATATTTTAACTACATAATTCATAAACCATATAAGTTCATATGGTTTATATTATCAGTTAGAATAAGAAGTTTTTACAATTATATTCTTATCTATTGTTTTGTTAATTTCATTGATTCGTAAGAGTACCTAACAATCTATTCAAGTTTTTCAAACACGGGACCTGGCAACCGCGTGTAGAATTTTACAGAAGCCAATTAAACTATCGATGCAATAAATATCAAAGTATCAATTCATCGGTGTAAAGATGTTCCTACAGGAGTTTGTCGCAGTAACATTAAGGCGGAAACCCACCGCGGCGCGGCGCGCGGAAAGCGTGGGCACGTGCGTTATGCTTCGCTTTGTATCAAAATGTTTATGATTGTGTCCACTGCAACCCACGGACACGCGACGCATGAATTGACGTCATTGGTACACGCGTGGCTTACTCGAATATGGCGCTCACGTAGCTCAGCGCTGGCAATGCCATGCACCCTGTGCACGCGATACACAGAGGCGTGCGCAGCTTCACTGCGGCGGGCAAGGCATATGATTCAACACTGCACTGCGGTACAGTCGTACTACGTAGTCGTGTGTTTATATTCGTGTATATTGTGTGCTGCAGTAGAAACGTTGACCCACGTTGTCCAACAAATGAACCCACGCAGCTAAAATGCGCCGCGTGTCCGTGCACAGCATGCGCAGCGGTGGGTTTCCGTCTTTACATCGAACAAAAATGGACATCGCGGTAAGAAAGATTCAAAAGTTTGATCAAGAGCGGCAACGAGTTTGTACTTGTAGTAATAAAAATTGAACAAACGAATTTCGTACAAAAATAGAACACCCGAAATAAGTGTTTCTTTATTTAGAAAGAAAAAAGACAAGAAGTACAAGGGGCTCTTAATATTTACACACAGAGGTATACATCGATGCTTACGCATAACCCATTACGCCTGTAATCCCCGAATGGTTAGGCAGAGGTGTACCTACCTATAGCACAGTGTACATTTCGCCAGTTAATTTAAGACCCCATGTAACAGGGATAAATATTACTTATTCTAGTTAAACTTACCCTTTGGTGCACGAAGTCGATGAAGGACCTGCCAATCCACATATCTTTTGGGAACCCAAGAGTGGTCGTCAAAGATGATGTGGCGTACATGACGACGCCATCATGCATAGAGATCACGCATGAGAATCCGTCCTGTAAACCAGTATGATCTCGATTATCTTAGCCGTGCGGTTCAATGCAGTTATAGATGCAATAAGATCGACTGCATCGGAGCTACTGCAGCCACTTGAACATGCAGCTTCTTTGAGTTTGACTACATCCTAGTAATTTTGAACTAGTATTCATATACCGTTTCCCATGTGTTGCGATGCTTGCGATTAACATATTAATAACTAGCATCTAATTTATGTCGAGTATCATATAGAGAACGAGGTACCTACTAGTACCGAGATACCTATTCGTAATTTCAAAATTCCATATTAGTGTACTTAATACAAACAAGCAATCAATAAAATAAATAATAAAGAAAACCCGTGCTTCGAGATCTCGCAAGTACCTACCTAATAACACAAATAGACACCAAGTTATAGAAATGGATAACGAAATGACGTCGATTGCTTGTGAAGGGCACGTTGCTGGACGTCTCAATACTTAATTTTCCTACAATATACAAACAAGGCCACTTATTTTCTTCGCCAAACAATTTCTTGGAATTTTCTATGTTGTTGACAAGTACGTCGGCGAAAATCCTTTCAGCTGCACGTTTTTATTAAGTTACAAGCAGTGCTCGATGAGATTTCCAATCGGCATTTTCTCAGAAGCATTATAAAGGACGGGTTTTTGTGACGGGGCAGTAAGGGTAGGATCGTTGCAACTACGCGAAAACGGTCTTAGAAGACTATCCATAACTTTTTGAGAAATTTGGATCGGCATTCACAGATTTTCAAAAAAATTACAGTCAGCAAGAAAATGGGCGATTTTTACAAAAACTTTTTTGTTGCCATTCGATCCTGTTTCTTATAAGGATCAAAAACTCTATGGTGCCATCTGAGGTTTGAGAACTAGAAAAGACAGAAATCGCGGAAAACTTTTCCCATACATTTCGTAGGAAATGAGACACTTTTTGACGCGATAACGTCTTATAAATCGATGAACGCCGGCTGCACGCACGAAAAAGCATGACTCATTGTCACGTTCCGCCTGAGCCGAGCGTGCAAGCGAGAGCGCGGACAAGCGATAGAGAGGCTCGATCGGCCTAAGCGTTTGGCTTTTGACGCATCTACCTCTCTTCCACTCCTTATGATGTTATCACGTAAAATTATCGTCCGTAAACCGACTTTGCAGAAAACCATTTTTTTAAGTTTAGAGTGGGAACTTTTAAAAATCGTTCGTTAGTGTTCAATTTCGTTACAGTATACGGAACTCTTGTGCAGAATTTCACGCTGCTAGACCCAGCAGTTTAAGCTGTGCGTTGTCTGTTAGTGAGTTGAATAAGTAAGATTTTTCATTCAGTAGGCACTCACAACTAGCAATTCCCCCTTTTTGTAAAGTACGTCAAACATTGTATGTTTTGTTTGAGTATTTAATTTTGCTCTTTGTCGCTTAGCGTGTCAGAGTGGCCAAAAGATTTTTGTCGAGTAGATTAAATCATTGTTCGTTTAGTACGCACGTTCACGCCCCCCATTTACCCCACTCTGTAAGACTACGTCAAACGTTGTAAGTATATGTATGTTTTGTTGGGATATTTGCTCTTTGTTTTACGCTTAGCGGGACAGAGAGTGGCCGAAGCGAATGCGACTCAATTGTATGATCACAGCTTACGTATTTGAAATTATACAAAAGTGTTTTTCGTGATTTTCATCATATGTATTTGATGACCGTCTTCTATTAAATTCCACGTTAGACAATGAAACCCGTAAAGGGAACCAGTTTCAATGTATATAAATAAAGGTAAAAAAGAAGATGATTCATACCTTACAACGCAATTGTTCAGAGTTCTCACATCGCATCTCGTAGCGGCCAATATCTTGGTATCGCTTACTTTGTACCTTCGGATAAATATAAAATTAAGCTTATACAATTTGTGTAGCTGCGGTGTAAACTTGATCATTGGTTATTTGGTTGGCTAATTCGTTTTTGTTTTTTTAATATAGTTAAATTTAAAAAAAAACAATTGTTCCCTCGACCCACCCCGTCGCATCGCAACGCCTGCCTGCTCTATTACTTCCTTTTCACTCAGCGTTCTTTCTGACTGTTTTTGTTTTTACTCGGCTCCTAAGGGCGTCCCTAACGTCTCCCCTAGCGTAATGTTGAGTAGCCTTCCTCAAGAATTGGGCTATCGTATGCAAAAAGAATATTTCATATGAGATTAGCGCGTTGAAACAAACAATAAAACAAACTCTTTAGCTTTATTATCAGTATAAAATATTATATTAAAAGAAAAAAGAAATGTTTTATGCTGAAATACCCTTTTCTGTTTTTTACTCTTTTTTAACGGGGACCATTCATATACCTACATAATTAAAGTCAATCGAATTATATGTTTTTATCGCCATTATCCGTGTGCCTACTGCAGTACAATGATCATCATATCTAGGGTTACCATATGGAAAATTGAAAAGTCCTGACAAAAAGCCTGATTTCTATAGAAAAGTCCTGAGATTTTGTCGCAAACGTAATTAACGACGACGCATTTTTTTTCACATGCTTACGTGAAAAAAATATGCGGTGTTGTGATGTGATACTATCCAAATAAGATTATATTTTTGTTTATGTTGATTGTAACAACAAAAAAAATACTGTAAATCTAGATACTTTATTTTATAAAAAAATCGCAAAATTCTGAGATTCCCGAGATTTCCCTCAAACCGGCTGCAATCCTGTCAGGAGCCTAAATATCCTGAGATCTCAGGAAAAATCCTTAGATATGGTAACCCTAATCATACCAGCATCTTCAGACTGCGTCTGATAGTTATAGTGTAAAAATAATAAAACTTGTGGACATAATCTAGTGTCTTTCTATACAAATACCTGCCAAAAACCCATACCTGAACGTTTAACACGACGACGACCACATTAATGATATATTGTAGAAGCACCCTAATTACGTAACACTATCTATCACAATCTGAATCGTTTTGAAGCCTATTGCTAATCCTTTGCTTCATATGTTCGAAAAATTTGTCTGCACAACAACGTAAATAACGCAATGAATGTTGTTGAACTGTCAAAATGAAACCCATTCCTATTGTTAGTGTTACGTAATTACCCCACAGGTCGGTGATTTTGCTTTTAAAATTGAATAAAAGTCACTTACAGTGCAGTAAGAAGCTTGGAGAGGGCGACCGGACGCAAAGCTTGCTGCAGGCGTAACCTGCAATATGTTGCCGGAAACCACCTAGAAAAATTATACTAGCATCAGACACGATAAATATAAGTCAGTAAAAAAACACAGTTCTAATTGATATTTTCATTAAGTTGATCTCCTGCCAGACCAGTCAAGGTCTAGGAAACCGAATATTATTCCTACTCATTTTTCCCTCCCCCAAAACCATAAAAAATCGTTACCGTCACGGTCCCTCACCATAATTTAATTTATTAAGCTTCCACCTCTGAAAGTATATTGTGACCAATCGCCATTATACTGATTATTGGCAAACATCAAGTCAATGGCAATCGACGTCAGCGCTCGATCAGCGTCGCTTTGTTCAAGCCGTAGCTTAATGTAACGAGGCGTGAGCGCAAGCAACGCGGACGTCACGTGGTCGAATATGCCGCTACTATTTATTACTCATGTGTAGTGATGGTAAATTCCCGAGAATATTCTCGTTTTGAGAACTTTGCTGTTAAGTTCTCGAGAATATTCTTATGGAAGGGAATTTTCGAGAATTTAAAAATTGGATGACTCTATTGAATCGGTCTATTTTTAGAGTAATAGTTTTGAGTGCGTTTTAACCTTTTTACGAAGTTTACGTTAAAATAAACTACTCTACTACTTAAATAGTCAGTAAATTCTCCTGAGCGAGAACATTCTCGAGAATATTTCCGAGAAAATTCTCATAAATTCTCTTAAATTTCGTTTGGTATAAATGTTAAATTAGGATTTCTGTATTAAAACAAACTTTATGAGTTACAAATAATCAGCTTCGATAAAATAAAAACATAAGAGAGGTTTACGGTGTAAATAATTAAAAACAAAATAACAATCACAATCCCAACAATTCTTGAAATAAAATTACTTATACTATTCGTTCATTGACAACAGTTGATCCATGTCTTCTAAGTTGATATGATCTGTCTCCGTCAAGATTACTGGCTCATCGTATGCCTCTTCTTCAGATGTGCTCTCTTCTGATTCTAAATTGAGTGTAGGCTCTTCTATTTCTCTTGTGGCAGATGTACTTGGTTGTGGTTCTTCGGACTCTTTGTTTATTGATTTTTGTTTATTTATGATTTTCCAATTGTGAGCAATCAGGTAAATTTTGCCTGCTCTTTCGGTATTGAATTTATTACGTTTTTTATTATATATTTCTTAACTAAAGAAATATTAGCAATTTCCACTCCGAAATCTCGAACAGTAACCGTTTTCGAGTAAAGTATAAAACAACAACAAAAGAAGTTGACTTTAGACCTTGAAATCAATATAAATATTGTATAGAAATTTTGCAATTTTACTTCCAACTTTAAATTCTCGTAAATTCTCTGTCAAAAAGAATATTGCAGAATATTCTCGATCCGAGAATATTCTCTATCCGAGAATATTCTCAGTGAGAGAATATTCTCTCGACCCATCACTACTCATGTGTAGTTCAATAAATTGTGGTGCCAACATCTTCCCTAACGGGAAAACCGTATCTGTGAATATTTGTGTATAACACAAAATCAAGTACTACTCACCTCATCTTTCAAAGTAGTCAGCTCAGGAGCACATACCTCCATTTTCTCAACACCATTTTCTGTCTGTGCATGCACAGGTGGCAGCGTCGGGACAACTGCACAACAAAAAATCATACGGAAGATATAAATGCACATACATGTATAAAAACATTTATATTTTATCTAAAAAAAAAGACAACGAAACCACAACGATAATGTCGAATAATAGGCAGGTACTCATATAAAATGAATAAATCCTACATGTACATACCATGAATTCCTGGTATCACAATATTGCCCTGTCTATACTTTACCTCACACGTCTGTACATGTGTGGCCACTGTGCACAGTGAGTTACAAATCCACCATGATGTATTAAAAAATGTATTAAACAACTGACACTAAGTTTGGAATAGCTGATCGCCGTGGCCTTGTGTAACGATAATGAATAAAACGATTGCATACAACTTCTGGACCAAAAACCTAGATATAACCTGCATCCTAATTCTGTACCACACTATCAATCACAATCTGAATCATTTTGAAGGATATTGCTAATCCACTGTTTCACATATTCGAAAAAATTGTCTGCTCGACAACAACTGTCCAAATGAAACCCATCGCTACTGATAGTGGGTTACGCAACTACCCCCTTCGCTGCAATACCTCTGAAAAGTTAGTAAAATACGTTAAGTTGTAAAGTTAAGAAGTCCGCGGTGATTTCAATTGGATTGCGATTGATAAGCGATGCGAAGCTTTTTTTATGCGGTTGCTCGAAAAATATATTAATCTATTCAAATTGATTCTCTAGTCTTTGAGTACAATGCGTCAGAAAAGACAACATTTCTTTTTCAATTTAAAATTAACTTGCCGTCCTTTCTTTTTCTCATGTCTTGTCTTCCATAGGCAACATTTATTTCTGCTGTTAGAATACATCATAATGATGCAACCAAATTCTGATAATAATTTTAATTGCATTGCCTTGTTTCTTATTAGGCATAAAAGTAATTTTATAGTAACTTTAACTAATACACTGTCTTTGCTAATGTGCCCAAAAGCACTTTTCCTACAATTTCAATTAACACATCATCATCATGTGTTCTTTATTTACTATCACTTTAATAATTTAGCAAAACTTAGCAGCATGTGCAATTAACACGATTGGTCAACTCAGCGGTGCCCTAATTCACTATGACCACTTAACGATTCCTTACTCGAAACCACGTCAATTCCTTATCTAACCACGACATCTGCTAATAACGTATTATCTATGATACAATAAACGAAACCGTTTCTTCAAGACACAATATTGACGTGGTAAGATTCCGCGGGGAATAATAATTACCATACAGAATTGGAGCCCAGGTGAGCTGTGACATGGCTGCGACCGACCGCGTTACTTAAGAGATCTACGTCGCGTCGTCAATAAATCCCGTCGTTATATCCAAATATTAAACCAAACCACGAGACGTGGAGATAACTCAAACTTTAATTAATAAATATATCAATTGTTATAAAGACGCAAAAAAGGGGCAGTTTTTTTTCAATCTTCAGATAACTTTTATTCTGAGATATTGACAGCTTTTGTATAGAAACAATATTATGTCTAAAAGCCATAATTATTAATTTTTTTGATAAAAATGAGTCTGACGATTGAAACATCCGCTTAATAACGGATAATATCATTTTCGTTTTTTTTAAATTATGTTTTGTTGTAACTGAACAAATTATTAAAAAAGGAGAGCTTGAAGTTTAGCAATAGTAACTTCACACCCTTTATACTCAGATGATACCTTTAGAGACCTTACGCATGGATAAAAGTCATAGATTGCATATCATGACCGGCACACAAGCGTTCAACACAATTCTTCACGTTTAAACTCCTTGGGTACGAGACCGTAAAAACGATTCAATACCAAAAAACAAATAAAATAACTAAATATTTCTAAAAATATTAGTTAAAAAACTAAACAAACTTTAATGTGACGTGCGTTAAAATTACCAACTTAATATACAGGTTGGTAATTTGGGACGAAGCAGTAAGAGCTACCTTAACGTTGTAATTACAGTAGAACGTTCTTAGGGGACCATACTAACAAATTGAAGTGATTTCCATTTGATTTCAGAGATTATGAAAGGTTAAAGTAGGTACTAGAAACATAGATTTGTTGTGTTTGTGGATGACAGAATCGCTTTTACAATATCTGTGCTGATGGAAGTAACTCCAAAAATTTGCTATGGTCTCCTAAAACAATTTTCCTGCAGACACAATGGTTAAAGTGCTCTGTAAGCACCACCTTAAATTACCACTCTGTATGTACAAGGTACATGCGAAGATACGACTGGTAAATATTCTCTTTAACGTAATAGAAATAACGAACTCTAGAAAGATGTAACAACATTGATCTTGTCGCTAAAGATACGACTGAAGCCATAATAGATGAAAATCTAAAAAAGAAACAAATACAACATGTATATAAATCTCATTAGAAGCGGTACTCACCATCTAGCTGCTCTTCTTTAGGGGCGTCAAAAGCGGGAACTGGTTCAGGCGCCCTCACCTCCTCTACAACCACATCGGGAACCAAAGTCTCAATCTGGGGTAGAAGTTTCTTTTTCTTTGGTTCTTTGTCTTTTTTGGGTGGCTGCAAGTTGTTGCTAGTAGGAAAATATTCAAAATTTTCTTTTAAAAATGTCGAACAAAGAAATAGCAAAAACTTACCAGGGCTTTTGTAATGCTTTGTTTAATAGGTATAGGAAATCAATTATCTGAGTTACAGGTTTGATATAATATATCATCTTTGTATTCATACTTTAACCTTGGAACGTAATCCGTGTAACTATAGTATATAATAACGCTGTTTTAACTACACTTGTAATATATACAGGATTAGCCGTGAAACGATGTTCAAATAAAAATTAAAGAAGCCACTCTCCAAGGGTCTCCCGAAACACGCCCATTTATGTCCAGCGATTATTTATAGTTAGTCTAGCTCCTAAACTATAAATTATCGCTGAACATACATAGGGGTGTTTCGGGAAGCCCTTGGAGAGGCATTTGAATTTTTTCTTGGGAAGTCGTTTCACGGGCCACTCTGTTATATCAGCATGATAATGTGTATTAATATTATTAAGTATATATAAAAAATCTGGAATATGCAATATGTTCATGTTCAAGAAATTATCTATCATTGAAAACTATTGCAGTTTTGTGTTGCAACCAAAGACATTAAATTATTATAACAATAGACGGGACATAACGAACAAAATCGTAATCCCGATACATTTGTCCTAGTGGACAAAAGTCGCTCAGTCTAGTGTGGTACGCCTGCATGTCAAGAGTACTCAAGACTGTCAAGTCGCATTTGTGTCCACCAAAATAAAAATATTTTCTACGAAAATATGCTGATTTACGCATTGCGATATTGCAAATCTCGTTATGGTAAAACGACTGGACCTAACTTCGGTTCATTTTCGTACTTATTTTTTAAAATTACTCAGTAATTAGAATTAAATAATTTTGCTATTCAAAGCTAGATGGTGTTACTGACGCTCGAGATCAAAGTTTGTATGAAAATGTTCCCAGTAGCCGCTCTAATGATGGCATCACTGAGACGTGGGATCACAGTTTTTCTATGACATTTCTTCGCATAGCCTCTCTATTGTATCTATCTTAAATCTCTTTGGTTGCAACTGATACTTGTGACATACTCAAGAAAAGATATTTCAATGATAACTACTACACTCGTGGACAATGAATACGGGTCAGTACGAAAAACTAAAATTACTCATAAAATAGAGCTAGCGACAAGAATTAAACCGTATGTTGTAGATAATTTACAGGTTAATAAAACAACACCAAATGTTGGAAACATTATTAGTTTAATTGTCAAAATGACATAAATAAACAAAATATCAATAATGTTTATGTGGATAAAATAATGGTTGGTACTCACATACAACACAAAAACGAAACTTTAAAACAAAATTAATACTTTGTATTGCCTCCACGGGCCCTTCTCACAGCTGTCAGGCGATTGGGCATGATGTTTATTATGTTTCCTATGCGATGTTACGGGATATTGGTCCATTCTTCCACTAACGCATGTTTCAGGTCCCGAAGTGTAGCTGGGGCGGGGTTTCGATTTATTACACACCTCCCAAGCTCCTCCCAAGCGTGTTCAATTGGATTCAGATCCGGATATCTCGCGGGCCAGTCCATGCTATTGTTGCCAACGTCCTGAAAATACTCATTTACAATTTGAGCTGAATGTGGCCTGGCGTTGTCATGCATGAATATTGAATTTTCACCCATATTAATTAAATATGGCCCGACATGCTCATTTAGATTTTCTTGCACATATATTGCACTAGTTATCGTACCATTTTCTATCCATAACAGATCCACAGCCAAACGGCACTTATTCCTCAATACAAGCTGGAATAAAACGCTCCCCTGGCCGTCGGTAGACTCTTCGCCGCCCATCATGTGCATACAGTATAAATCTGGATTCGTCAGAAAACATTACTCTTGCCCATTGTGCGTGTTCGCGGGCGTAACGTAATCTTGCTACCTTCCATGTTCCCTTTCAAGTTTTGGACCATTCACTGGTCTATGTGGGGTCAAATTAGCTTCAAGGAGCCGCCGCCTTAAAGTCCGCTCGCTTACTTCGTCTCTACGGGTATCCAGAAGTTGATTTGTTACTACAACTGCCGTGAGGTGCCGATTTCGGAGCGTGGTCGTAACAATAAATCGATCATCTCGAGCCGTAGCGTAGTACACCTCGGTCTGCCGGGTCCTGGCCTTCCTGTTTTGCCCAGTTTCTCGTAAACGTTGGACGACTCGATGCGCTGTAGAAAGTGACACGCCTATTGTTGTTGCTGTACTTCGCTAACTTCTGCTTTCTTCTAACATAGTGACGATCCGTGTACAGTCGCCAGCAGGTCAAGCTACACGAACCTGTCAATTTCTCCAAACGATTTTAAACCTTAAAATGTTGTTAGTTAAGTCGATAATCGAATGAGATAATCTGACAGTCTGCGGTAACTTGATGTGCTGACGACTGTACATTCTTCTGGTGTTAGCGACATGATAATGATTAAACAAAATGACCGCCTTTTATCATTTCGATTAGACAGATTGAAAACAAAAGTGAGAAAACAAACAAAAGTAAAACAACCGCGAAATGTAGTGTACAAACTCGAGGTTTATACATATTTTTTTGTTACTTTGTTGGTATCTAATTTAGGGTTTCATTGTCAAACTTATTTCTTGGACACGAGGCTTTTGGCTACTTTGTAAGTCTTTATTTTTAATGTCATATTTTTGTAATGTGCTTTTTGTTTGTGCAGAATAAACTATTAAAGTGAAACTTTTATTACATCCTCTCAAACTTTTTCGTCTGTGTGTTGCATGTCGCGTGACGGTCGGCCGCGGAGTTGGGAAAAAGTTTCACTTTTACCGTGGTTTCTTAAAACCACACAATCTTTTTTTTATTTTTTCTTTTCTTTTTTACATTACATACGATATTAAAATCCTCTGTAATATTAAGTTAGTTTCATACATGTACCGTTAATAATTGAGCAAGTTACAGGAATTTTCGTCATCGACCCGTATTGTTTGACCGCGAGTGTATTTGGTCCTTGGTATTTGGTTTTTCCACCGTACTAGAAGATATGGCTAAAGCTACATAAATATAAATTAATTAACTAAGAGTAAGGTATAGAGGCACACTACCCACAAGTCAATAAACATGTTAACATTACTGACCTGCTTCCAGAAGTTGAGGGTTTTCCGCCATAGCCACTGCTGCCACTGGAATTGCTTTCAGAGTGTGTAGACTTGGAACTATGACTGCAAAAATATTTATAATAAGTACAACATTTGTTACACGGGAACGAAAGCATCTTATATTAAAAAAGAGCCGCTCCGATCCGCTCCCAGAGGAGTCCAGTCGGGTAATAAGAAGTCCAACGCTAATTTATAAAAAAAAAAGTATATTATATTTTCGTCTTTCGGCTTATAATTGACCCCTTTTCACACAGTCGGCGGCCGACTATAAGTTTGGAGCGTACGCGGTCTTACAATTTAAAACCTATGATTGTAAAGCTGTGGTTATTCTGTGACGATTGGTGGTGAGAAGTTGGGCCGTGAGTGCCGTGACGTAAGTCAGAATAGAAAACCTTATTTTTCAGTGCTTGTAATTTTTTCAATTAAGCATTTCCTAAAACTATATATACCAAACATATCGATAAGATTAGAAGTTTCTGAAATAAGCAGCTATGACGACAAAAGTCTCACCAAGGGTATTTACCATTTGGGTACGGAACTCTAAAATAACTTTCTATTTCGGCGCTGAGGAAACAGGCCCTTCGAGTTACATAATTATACCTACGTAAACCCAAAGTACGAGTTACTCTTCAGAGAATTCCACCCCTCTAATACGAATAAACAAAAGCAGGAAAATTGTATTAAAACAATATAGGTACACTCTAGTGGGGTAATTGCGTAACACACATAAAATTACAATTGATTGCAATGGGTTTCATTTTGACAGTTCACCCACGTTCATTGCGTTATTTACGTTGTTGAGCAGACGAATTTTTCAAATGCAAAAGCAATGAATTACCAATATCCTTAAAACTCTCGTATTGTTTTTGATTGTGAAGAAGTTTTTATACAGTTTTGAAGCTTCAGTCAGCTTCAAAACATCGTAATAACATTTAAAAACTGGCCATTATTTCGTTATCACTTTTGTTCTAAATTATTTAGAATTATTATAGTAAGTTTTTAACTTTAATTCATTTTTAAAAAGCTGTTACCGTAATGAACTCAATTATGAAGCAAAACATATAATTATTGAAATTAAAAATAATAAAGTTTAAATTGTACTCTTAAATGATCGTTGGTAACGAAAGTAATCGAATGTAATTGACGCTAACGTTTGACAGTTGTTCTTCTTTGACAGCTTTTTTTAAACAGGTTTCATTATTTTAGATAGCAAAATGTCTGTTGACAATAACATGAGTGTTGAAACTAGTGTTTTTTTTGTGTTGACGTTTGTGTGTGAATATTATTCTACAAGTGCGATATGAAGTAAATAGTACCTAAATACAGACATTTTTAGCTCAAGGAATTACTTGTTCTTTGTAAGGCGAGAGTTGAGCACTATCTCACGCGCCTCGCTTATGAGGCGTGCAAAACAAAAGTTTCGAATTTGGAATTAACTTTTTTTCATACCCAGACTCTTTACTATGTGCCAGTGACATAGTTTGGCTATTAAAACCTCTTTAGAACTAAATGATTACCAATAATGTAGAAAAATCAAAACCGCCCGTTTTTTTTGCTTTGGAGTGTATAATTACCAGTGATCGGAGTAGGTAGATTGAACTGGGGTCATTGATCCGAAACGTATATATTACTATGGACATTCCTCCGGAATTGGTGGATTATTAAAAAAAAACCGGAACTTATGTAGGAATTGTATTCTGCCAGAGTGGAAGGAGTCATTTGATGATTTGCCATCCTCAAAAAAAAGGTAGGAATTGTAATAAAATGAGCAATTAATAAAAAAATAAATATTAAAGCTTCGATCGGAATTCGATTGTTTTTATTATTCAACAGATAAATAATGAATTAATTTAGTTTTGATACCTTCCTTTAAATTTTGAATTGAGTAGTAATAATATCACTACCAACATTAACAATATTTAATTGAATCCGGAAATACCGAAATTACTTTCCGGAAAAATGGCTTATCCATGTTATTCTTTCTGTGTGCATTTATGATACAAGTACTAAAAATCAATCTACCTACTCCGATCACTGATAATTACATAGATTGATACTGTTTATTATGGAGAACATTTATTAATATGATGACTTGTGTCAATTGTAACACGATTCAGAGTGACATTGTCCTTAAAGTGACATTACATCTGAATACTTATATTTCGTTAGTTAGGTTACTTTCAATAATTGTAAAACAATTGTCTTACTAGTATTTTAAATCATCATCAAATCGAGAACTTCAGAAACACGTATTAGGCAATTGGCACGTTATGCGCCTAGTGTACTTTTTTCTTAACTTTGTTGCTTACAATTCAAAACGTGCCTATTGCCTACTACATAGATATCCGAGAGATATGCCTTCACTCTATATTTGCTCAAGTTTAAGTGTCGCCACCTTTTCCCCACTCCTGAAACTCGCACATAAACAAAAGAAATAGATACGGCACACATGATGCTTTTTTCGCACACAAACAAGAAAATATGCATAACACTTTTGTACTATTTTATTGCACATATGCTCAAAAGGGGCGGGCACTAGAAAGTATAGATACAGTCACTGAATGCACACATGCAACTCTAGCATCAACTAGGGAAGAGGGGTTGGTATAAATATTTGATCGATAAGAAAATATATCGATGAACGCCGGCTGCACGCACGAAAAACCATGACTCATTGTCACGTTCCGCCTGAGCCGATGACGCGGACGTTATCACGTAAAATTATCGTCCGTTAGCCGACTTTACTGACAACCATATTTTTTTCTGCTTTTCGATGTGGAATATTAAAACACCAATAAAAACAAATCAAGTAAAAATATAATATTTTCGTTTGCAAATGACATTTAAGTAAATCAATTTCTTCAGTTTCTCTCTTACATAAAATTAAAACTGTTCAACTATCGCACCTAGAACAATTCAAATAGGTACTTATTGAACATTATATCTACCGCTTTCATAATTTAGGTGTTACATTCCTAACCAAAAAATGTAAGCAAATATCAATATGTTATTCCATCACACATTTTGTCACTTGGATATTATGATTATCCATCGGGTTTTGCTCAAACTGGTGAAAATCAGTTGATGAGAAAATATTTGTATCGAAAGTGTCTATGAAATTTTGGGACTAGCAACGTCTTTCTGAACTTTGAATTCACTTGAAATTTTATGAGGGAAACTAATTATTTTTTCTGCATTTTGCAGCTACCCATTTATGTTTAATTTCTGGATATTTCGGGAAACTGAAATAAAATGTATTAATTCTTGTGTAACAGATTCTTAATACCTATATAATTTCTTATTTTCATATTAGAGCAACTAACAATTATCGATATCCAATCTCAGCGCTGCGCACCACTAATGCATCGTTTTGACATGCGTCTGTCATTAGGCAAAGGCTGTCGGATGTCAAAAATATTTCACAACTAGATAATTTGTAAAATACTTAAATATTATAATTAGTGCAGTGATTTTTTACATATCGGTGGTAAGACAAGCCACTTATCCTAAGGTTTGTTGTGATTGTGCGATTTTGCAAATAAGGACGGACAATTCGGCATTTCGTAAAAATATGAAATTACACTACACGTTCCGATGCAAACATATGACGGTGCTCACTGCCGTCGCGCGTGTTTAGGGTCAGTTTGACCGAACGGAGGCGACATGTGCCACGCCTCCAAGCCATATCCCTCGATATCCGTGGCCTACTACGTATTTCTGGAGTTGTGGATTCGCCTACAAATAAAATGATTTCGTGCGAATCACCTACAGAAAAAAATACAAATTTAAAAAGTGTTGATTCGGGCGATTGGGGCGAATAAATACGTGCGATTGGGGCGAATAAATTCGTGCGAATCGAGTTATAAGCCACATTGCTAGGCAGTTTTTGTTGTATTTGGGAAATCGCAAATCATTCATCACAAATTTTTAGGGATCTCGTCTATTCCGTAAGTATTAGTAAACAAGTTAAAAATGTTACTAACATAAAAACAGCGCATATGATAGAAATGATATAATAGCTGTATGTTAGTAACTTTTAACTTGTTTCAGTGCGTATACGAATTTATTAATTCTAGTGCTAACGTTAAATGATAAATGATTTTATTTCTGTAAGTAGGTTTGTACAAACACTTTTACACGTCAATCATATTTTTAAACTAGATGAGGTCGGCGTTTCCTATCTGACTACTCTGAGAAGAAAGGCCGAAACAAACTCAGAGGTCACAGTCTCTTTTAAAGCCCAGGCATAATCTTGGTCAGATCATGTGAAGACCATGTAGATTGGTATCTGAAATGGTCTTTTGAGGAAAGAAGCACACAGATTGAGTGGACCTGTCCAGTCAGTGCACGCATTTGTCAGTAATCGTGCAGCTCAACTCAGGAAGTCAGGACTTAAGGAGCTCAACGATTCGACGAACAATACCAAAGAAAGGACATTTGGGTAGGCCACATAAAGTACTCAATCTGCCAGATCATGATTAATATTAACTGCGAAAAAAAAAGCAATGACCCACATAATCCTCACATTCACAATAATTAAAATAACATAATACTTTACAAGTAAATACTCATGTCATTGTGTATATAAAATTCAACAATGTCAATGTGTATATAAAAATCGGACATAATGTTTGAGAACCATGTAGATTGGTGTGTGAAATGGTCTATTCAGGAAAGAACCACACAAATTAAGTGGACCTGTCCAGTCAGTGCATGCATTTGTCAGTAACCGTGCAGCTCAACTTAGAACTTAAGGAGCTCAACGTCATCCGTGTGTTCTTATTTTTACTTTTATTTTTATTTTTACGCCTAAAAACTTTGCACATGTTACCTGTTTGATTATATTTATATTAAGTTTGATGTTGTTTGTACTATTATTTGATTAATTTAATTTAATTGACACGTTGTTGTCTATTACTTAAATAGGACGATGTCCACGGAGGTGCAGGTCCCCTAATACTGATAGTCTCTAACTTATCTACATGTATACACACGGTGACATTTGAATCACAGTTTTGCCAGAACAAACGTTGTTCAGACCATGGTCTACTAACATTCTATAGCTTCAAATATATGATTAAAACAAACTAAACTAGGCGTTTTCAAATTAGTCTCATGTTGCTCAAACGTGTTCAAAGATTAACCGTAACATAATAGTACTCAACGCGGTAGCGATATGGCATTCAAAAGAGTTAAGAGGAGTCCACGTGACGTGGTCTATAAGGATGTCCGGCCAATGCGGGCCGAAATGCAATTAAATCATTGCCGCTCCGCCCATTTCTTTTGTTGAATGCCGCGGGCCGCTCGAGCCGCCCGGGCGGTAGCCAGTCTACCGAAATCTCTCGAGCGAGCGATGCGTTTGCATCCACTGTATTTACATCACAGGCATGCATCGCGCGTTTTTTGGGAATGATTGTGAGATGAGTTCTAACTATTCGAATGTGGAGTGGTTGGATATGGTGCGTTTTTACGCAATTGCTGGTGACAGTCTGGCGGAAACTAAGCGCTTGTACTCTCAACCAAAATTGGAGTCAGTGTTGTCTTGTTGCACACGGAGCTAACCCGGTTTTGTGGTAAGTTTTATTTTGTCTTGTTCCTGTAATATCCCAATAGATAAATAAGACCTAATAATGTCACGTTAGATACAATAGGTACCCGTACCTAGTACCTATAATACAGGGGGGGGGGGGGTATTAATAATTAAAACCATGTCTGATACCGGTAAAACGGGGTGAATAGGAACGCAGGGGTGAATCGTAACGAAACTTTAAAAGGGATTTTAACATTGAAATATTATAGTCTGTCGCCAAAAAGGACTCTAACGTGTATACTGTATTATAATTAACCGATTACGTGTCCCTGTTGGCAACAAATTATATTATTTAAATGTTAAAATTCCTTTTAAAGTTTCGTTACGATTCACCCCTGCGTTCCTATTCACCCCGTTTTATGGTACCTACCTACCGTAAGTTCGCACCTAGAACAAAATGATAAAATTAGAGGTCAGCCACCTCGCCGCGCCGTCGGTACGGTGCGTCGCGTCGTGTAATCGTGCATAGCCAGAAAATACCTACCAAAGTTTACGATAGCTAAAGCCATACCAAGCCATAAAATCTGTTTTAAAGTAGCTACTCATCAGTGAGAAAATACCTACCAAAGTTAACTTTTAACTTTGGTATTTTCTAGTAAGACGTACAAAAATAAGTTTTTACTATTTCGTTTATGGTGACCAGTTTCATTTCCCTGCATAGACAAATGAATGCTGTGTTTTGTGCGTGAGCCGCGCGCCGCGCAACAAGTACTTTGAGACGCGAGCGCCGCAGTATCTGTGTCTTGTTCAGACCATGGTCTGAACAACGTTTGTTCTAGCAAAACTGTGATTCAAATGTAACCGTGTATAATATAAAGCAATATATCGTGTGACACCAGGGGCCTATCTAATAAACGCGACAATCGACAGGTGACAGGCGACAGGTGACAATCCAACATTTTGATTTTTTTTTGTTTAATAAAGATTATCACTGACAAATTTGTCACGGTGACAATTTGACATATTTCTGTTTAATAAACAGTTTCTCTTGACAGGCGACAGCCTCACCCGATGTCAAGGCAATTCGGCAGTTACATTAATACGAATAATTTTAAAAGCGGTGTCAACGTCGTCGACGGATAGCAGTAGTAGTGTTAATTTCGTAAGTTAAATTATCACGAAATTTTCCGAATAAAACGTCTCTGTTTTCGTTGATAAAACCTAAAATTGATAATTTGGCGCCCATTTCAAATAGCAAACAAAAACGAAGTTCAAGTCAAAAACACGTAAAATTGTTATATTTTTTTAATATTAACCTCGTGTTCTCTCTTAAGCATGCCTCGATATTGTATTGTGACAAATATGTCAGATAATGTGACAAATTTGTCATTTACTACGACAATTAAGTCAGAGAATATTTTTTTAGAGAATCGGGAGGTCAAATCTGACAATTGTCGCCTTTATCAAACGGGTTTTTAGTTTGACAATTTTGTCAGTATTTACCTGTCGCATTTGGACATAATTGTCATCTTTGTTAAACGGCACTTGTCGCGTCAATTCGAGTTATTTGTCCAAAAATAATTGACAATAATTGTCGGATTGCCACGTACGGTATATTAAATAGACCCCAGATCGAAAGTTTTCGATAAATCAAAGAAAAGTCAGTCAGATGATTGTTATTAATATTTGTAAGTAGGTATTGCTTTCATAAGAGAGAATATAGCTAATGATGTGGATTTGTTCTTTTGAATTCAAACTGCTAGCAACTTATTATTTGGATTTTTTTCCAGAAATTAATAATCTTAAAGGCTCGTGCACACTGGCGCAACGCGACAGCGTACACAAAGGCACCGCGTGCAGCGCGACGGGGACGGCGCCTTTGTGTCGGGCTGTCGCGTCGCGCCAGTGTGCACGAGCCTTAATACATTTATCAAATATTTTAGACAAGATAGGTATAAGTTATAGGTCGGTAAATATTGATATCACATTTATCTCCCTTTTTGAATAATGGCTTTATTATGGATAGTTTTAATTAATTGGGAAAAGTTCCAATTAAAAATGACATAATATTAACAAATGAGTTAGGGCACCAGTCAGTTCATAACAAGAACAAACAGACTAATAATTCAGAGAAGTCGTAGCAGTAACAAATGTTCCTCAAAACAAGATCTTTTCAACGAAATACACTTACGGCATTCGGAGGTTCGGGGGGTTTATATTTCTGTCCAACCAACTCTTACAAACATTGTTACAAAAACGGCTTAGACAATGTCATTTTTTTAAGTGACAGGCTTAAAACATGATGTTTGCAAGGCACAGAATTAATTAAAGATAATTACGTAATTGACGAAATATCAGTATTTAAATTATACCTACTTAATTAGACCTCTGTAGCTCCTCACATACTAACAATCGAGAGGAGCCATCATAATCAGTTTTTTTTTTTTAAATATTTTATAGGTTGTTTATAGGTTGTCTGTAAAAGATAGCTTTCAGCGATAAGACCATCCGCCGGCCCCCTTCTACCATCGGACATCTAGGCGCACTGCAAGTTACCATCCCTACCTAGTTGATATTCCACCAATTCACACTAAGCGCTTCCAAACATCTTTTATAATGTGCACAGCAAAAGAGTGGAATTCTCTACCTGCGTCTGTGTTTCCGACCGCATACATCCCAAATCTCTTCAAAGTGAGAGTGAACAGGCTTATTCTGGGTAAGCTCACTCCATCGTCGACTTTGTCTCTGTCATCTCTGACCTAGACTAGAGTCAAGAGCAAACCCATCTAAAATAAAAAAAAGACCGCCCATTGTGTCACCCTATGTAAAATGTCTACATTTCTATCTGTAATTTTTATGGTGTACATAATAAAGAGTATTCTATTCTATTCTTCCATGAAGAGATCTATCCATATCTTAACGCTATTGGGCTTCAAGGCAGATTGGCCAAATCTCCTTTTATTCAATTCAGACATTTTCTTGACAGTTTTAGCTTACCTCCTTCTGGACTGACTGTTGCTGCAGCTGTTGGAGTATGCAGAATCTGAAATCTTTGCATTGTTTTCTGAATCGTCTAAGTTGTCCATGTTGCATTTACTTTAAAAACTGTTAAAAGAAACAAAAATACATTAGATTTATATATCTACCTAATAACTTCTTTTAGAGAGTTTTGTAACATTATAATTATAAAAATGAAAATGTGAGGCCATATAAATCTTGAGTTTCATTGAATAACAACTTATTTATGTTAATATCACATTCGCAGTGGTTGGCAGTGCATCTTTTCAACATTGACACAATACTGTTTATCATTTGCACTGGCCACAAAATGTTTCAGGAACTTTTCATGCTTAATCCTAGCCTAGCATATTACTACTACATTACTTTTGAATATGACTGATATCCTAGATACAGGTAAACACCTAGTTTGGGGATCACGTCTAATCTACTATTGTTTAATGTACTTGATAATTAATAATACATATACATATAAATATATATTAGAGAACACAATGCTAATGATTCTGTATTTCATTGATGTGCATTATTGCTTGGTTTTAGTATTTAAATTTAGATATTTGTCTCGCTAGTGAGCTGCACAGCTAGCCTTTAATATTTTAAAGCGATGGACTGCATCAATTTAATTTAACCTAATACCAGATTTGATAAAAAAAATACCTCAATTGGTAATCTTCACATTGTTCCATTGGTTTGTGAACCTGCTTATTATGAGGGTTGTGAAACTGGGGCTTGTGGGAATAAAAAATGCCGAATTTTCAATGTAATGAGATGGGCTGAATGGGTAGCTACTTCCCTGTTAAAGCTAGGAACTTTACTACTAACTTTACTAGGAGCTCTGTTTTATATGTTCCCTGTAATAATAGTATTTCTTTATATTAAAGAAAGTAGCAGTGCTTGCTTTAAATATATTTTACACCAAATACTTTGCCTCAAACTTGAATCGCTAAGCATGCACAGGCGGTAACTAGAGAAAATTTTCAGAAAGTATTTGTAACTGGCAACTTGATGATTGAAATCGCATTTCGTACTAGTTCGAAACAACAGGAAAAATAGCCATCTCGCTAAGAAGAGACGAGAGGGTTGAAGATATTTTGGAGATCAATCGATTTTTTCTACTTTGGTCACCGAATAGTACCTTAAATTAATTTCGGAACTTACCAATTAACACCAGATACGAGAGATCCTTTTCCGATCCTATTTTTATTTTGTAACTTTCAAGTTGAAGTTTCACTAGGTTCATTAATTTTACAGTTATAAACAGGTAGGTAGACCAACAAATCACAACGCACTTAAATATAAACTTTTCAGCAGTAATATCGATCGACCACTAGGTTTAACAGCAAAACGAGAATTAACTACTATTTGAACAATATGAAATACGAGTTACTTCTCGAAAAACGTTTTGACATAGCTATTCATGCTCATAGTGATGAGCAACGCGAAACGTGATGTGGATGTTATACGATTATAGAAATCACCAAGAATCGAATAATATCAATGTTATATCATTACGAGAATCAAAATAATATTTCCCAAATATTAAGGTTTTTCGAATAGATGAGAATAGAATAGAACATAATAATAAATCTAATGTTTCTACATTTTTGTAATTGAAAAATATGCATTATCCGAGTGGTTCTAACTCATCAGAAATTCTACAATACACGGGATCTCCCTTCGAGTGTTTGTGCACTGCAGCCGATTAAAATTCGAGAAATGTCGGTCCTGTATTGGAAATCACGACGCCCCCAGCAAGGGGGCGTGGCGATCGGTACGAGGGTTTCGCCCTCTGGCCGTGGATCTACCACAGTGATCCGTAATTACGGGCCCCTCATCGTGTTCGCCGTAGTGGCTTGTTATTTGAGCGCAAGTAGCTCCGCGCACCCATGTGAGTGATTACTATTTGCTTTTCTGTAGGCGCGCCACGACGCTAGATTCACAGCACCGCTTTCTTCACGACACCTCGGCGGTCAGTCCCCGCCAGGTGAAATCCCTAGTTACCTAGGGTATGCTCGACGAGGACGACCATCGACGAAGGTGCCAACTCGACGCTACTACAGATAGCGTGTGTGGATCTCACCCGCCCCGCTTCCAGAGCTGGTCGGTTAGGGTCCGGACAAAGAAGCCGTCGTGTGTGTGTAAGCGGTGTTATACTGAGTAACACCGCTCTGTGTCTACATGAATTGCCGCCCGCGCAGCGGACTCACGTGTGAGTTTAGGCGCCTGTGTATAGGTGAGTGTCTGTATTTCGTTACGTAACGTGTCTATACTAACCTAGAACACGCTATGTAACGGATGAATCGAGTAAGCTGCGTGTAACCTGAATCTAGCTTACTCGGGCGTCAGTCCGGTGCGGTGGGGGTGGTGTCCGCTAAAAGGTCGCGGGGTAGGGGTCTCGCGTCAGGGGGGCGCACATGCTAGGACGCTATCTCGTTGACATGGAGCCAAGCAGATGCGTCGGCACGCGCGTACATTTCGTTCGCGAGGCACCGCACAAACTCATCCAAGCTCTCAATCCCGAGGTCCCGGAGGATGTCGGTCCTAAGTACCCACAATACTATTTGTATGGGGGTTGTGCACTAGATCCGAATTTGGAACATTCCCAATTAGGATTGATATCTTGAATTCTATTTCAGATCGGATGCAGTGTGAAACCTCTCTAATAGTATTGGATAGTACCATCCACGCTATTATAAAGACTAAGACCCACTTGTACCGCCAATCACTAAACACGTTTAGCGCTAGGCGAGTTTTAAACATCATTCTGTCTCTGTCACCTTCAACCATTTAACAGAAACAGAATTGTTTTAAATTCGTTTAGCGCTAAACGTGTTTATTGATTGGCGGTGCAAGTGGGCCTTAATCATTTTCAGTTAAACATAAAAATGTTTATTCGATTCGAATATATAATCGTTACAAAATCGATTTGAAAAACAGTAGAACTTCCCTTTGCTGATGTAGTAATAGTACATCATCATTAGTGATTGGGTCTTTAAGTCAGTTATCGATAGAAGTATTATTGTTATTTATTTTGATTCAGAGATAATATTTTGATACATGCATCAATGCTTGATTGGCATTAGTATTAACTACGAGTAAGGACCTACGTACATCTTTTTTTTATAAAGTTGATTTTCACGGATAGAACTGTTGACAGTGCTTTGTTTTAATAGCTTACATATAAAAACATTTTATTTGTTATATGTTGTACCTAAATAATTAATTTAAAAAAGACTAAGCCTTCACATTTGAGAAGTTTCTCCAATCTCTTAGGTAGGTAAATCAGGGAAATCGAAAAGGTCCCTATATTACTATCGCTATGGGCGTAAGTAAATAAATAATGAACATCACTAAGGTTCACGCTCAAAAACACGTGAACGGTCTCTTCTCTTTCTAGGATTATTCCAAACCGCACGTGGCCGTCGAGCGAGACAGCAATACTTTCGAACGTATCCGACTCGGTGTCGCGTGGCCATGTCATGACGTAGTTTGCAAGTTTGTTTATTTTTAGTACGATATAGGTAGTTTACTAGCTTTTGCCCGCGGCTTCGCTCGCGTGGATGTACTGAACGTACCTACTACCGGGATAAAAGTAGCCTCCATGTTAATCCAGATTATAAACTATCTGTGTTCCAAATTCCATTCAAATCCGTTTAGTAGTTTTTGCGTGAAAGAGTAACAAACATCCATCCATACATCCCCACAAACTTTCACATGTTTATTATTAGTAGGATTAGTAGGTCTAGGATTTTAGAGACGAGTGCTGGCTAGGGTTGACAACCATACAGTTAAAAAACTTTACAAAAAAAAAAACCAACCGACTTCAAAAAAAACACACTACAAAGTAAATAATAACTTTAATTTCGTAAGTCGGTGTCTTTGGACCTGTATTTTATTTTTTTGTCACCGACTTCCGAAATTAAAGTATTTTTATACTTTGAAGTGTGTTTTTTTTGAAGTCGGTTGTTTTTATTTTTGTAAAAAAGTTTTTTTTTCACTTTTTAGTGAGTCAGTTATTCATTTATTTAGGTTACAATAGCCTTATGTCAACAGCTCATCACCTTTTACAAAATATTCCTTTCCCCGATGCAGGGATGTCAATTGTTGAGGAGTTCTCCTGGTAAGAACCAAAAGAACTGGAGCTGATGGTGAAGGCACCATCAGCTCCATTTCAACATATACATTGTGACGAGCATAAATTGCTTCGCAAACATATTAAAGTAATCGAATCGCAACCCGTGAAATACGTATTATTGAGTAGTTCCGGTTGCCACCAATGGCCTCCATCATCAGTTCCACTTCACCGAATGGTGCTTTCCGAGATCTAATGCACGTGTTACTATAAAAAAAAATACCCAAATCGTTATAGGTGTGCCTGTAAAATTATGCCCGAACATACATAAAAAAAATATACTTATATATAAACATCCGAATTGATAACCTCCTCCTTTTTGAAGTCGGTTAAAAACAGTAATAAACTGTTTTTCACTCTAAAATACCTACTGTTTACTGGTCAACAAAAATAAAGTAGGATAGGAATTATACCTACCGTTTTCGCTAATATCCAGAGCTATCCTAAATAAAAAGCTTCATCTACTAGGTAGAACATCGTACATGCACCTGGACATGGACGCGGTGATCCAGCTAGCCTTAATCTCGAACTTTCGGGACATAGTAAATAGATAGGTAATTGTTATCAGAATACCTATAAGATACTAAGAACACCTCAGTATTCACAGAATTAGTTTTTCCAATGATGAATGCTAAGCGGTGGGATTACAGAAATAGAAATTAAATACTTTTAATTAAATAATTGCTACTCCTCTATTTGGTACGGGTAACGAAGCCTTCAAAATTTGGTGCATAAAAAAATACATAAAATACTGTTTATTTTCCCACTTTGACCATAAGGTTCCTACCTATTTACTTTATTTCTTGAACATAAAGTTGTTTACCCTAATGCTGGCACGAGTCTTTCATTATTCTGTGCTCGAGTCTCTAAAATTATTATACCTTACGCCAGACAAACTTTTTTAAGAGTAGTTAAATAAAGGTAAACCTAAAATACCACGTGATGGTAAACCTTTTATTTCAAATGTTAAAATCATATTATTTTTATTTTTAGTTATTTAATAATACCTAGCTTTATTCTGAATCTGAATCCGAGGAACTACGAGTATCTGTCACATTATTAATAAAGCGTTCAGTGGTATCATCAATTATTTTGTAACATTTTCTGTTCTTCTTTTATTACAGACCCTCACAATTTTTCAACTCTTAGCAGTCACAATCATTTGCTAAAGCCTCTGGAAAAATAATTTTTAGGTCAGCAAATATAAAAAGTTTTTTTTCTCGGCTACAATACTAACCCCTTAACCTGAGCTCATGTCTTCAAATGCCATGTCTTTAAATTAAGTCTGTTTTCAATGGATAACACTCCTTGAGCCATGATTCTTCTACTTATTTAAACACATTTATCAATGTCTGTTTCTCAGGGGATGAAAGAGGTCCTGTTTCGAAGCGTTTTTTCTTCGGTGATGGAAAGGAGAGTACGGAGTTCGTCTGGCTAGTACCAGGCTCGGGCTCATCATTTTTCAACAATACGAATTTAAAAACCAATAATGATTAATAGGTAACAAAAACTTACAATAACTAAATAACAAAAACAAAACAAAGAAAGTTGCTATATTAACAATATTTAACAACATCGAAACGCACACGCAACATCGCAAACGTCGGGAGTGCTGGCAAAGGCGTCTGGTTAACCGATTAAACTTATTACCTGCTACTTCAGTTGTACTCACGGTCACAGGTGTTCAGCCCATAATAGGACAGTTACCTGAATCCAGATCTACACTGGAATTCCCTTTTTTTATACTGTTTGGTGGATTAGCTGGAGTGGAATAGATAACCTTAAAGGTCAAGGTAGCCAACTGACTAAATGTTACTTATCCATTTTTATTTGATTAGCTACAAAAGCCGTACATTTGGAGGTCGTTACAGACCTTACTAAAGAAGGATACATGGCCGCTCTAAACAGGTTTGTGGCTCGTCAAGGGAAACCTGAAAGTATAACCTCCGACAATGGGACTAATTTTCTATGCACATGTAACGAGCTACATCCAATGATGTATTACCACGTCATTGACTACATCGTTTCTTACAGGAATCAAGTTCCCAAATTAGTTCTGAAGTCGCCCAAGAGGGTATAGACTTCCTCTTCATTCCGAGCTACACCCTCCATTTCAATGGTATTGTAGCGGTATCAACATCGCCACATGCGAGCTACACGTCATACTGACGTCACGCAAATCCTGCATCGCGCAAGCAGAGTTTACCGCGCGACTAGCATACATACAACTTCCCGATATCAACCGTCGGGTAGTTGCCCACCAGACACAACACCCGTCTGGTCGGAGGATCCTCCCTTTTCCATAGAGTATGAGTGAGCTTTACACCCTGTTCCTCATACCTCTATAGTATGACTGAATCTGCTGTTCGTTCTACTAAATATCAAGTTTCTCCAACTTACGCATTTCACTTATGAAGAAATGCACACTTGTCTGACTGAAATGGAAGCCATCCTTAATTCACGTCCTTAAATTATGATCCTACAGACTTCACACCTTTAACAATCGCTCATTTCTTAATAGGACGACCACTTGTGTCTGTTCCACATCCACAGCTGACAGAAAGAATAACACGCCTTGAGCGATACTAACGAATCGAGTTGGTCAAACAACATTTCTGGAAACGATTCTCCAACGAGTAGGTACGTCACCACTCTGCAGCAAAAGACGAAGTGGCCTACTGCGTCAAGCGAACTCAAATTGGGTTCCTTAGTCCTTATAGACAACAAAGCGATACCTCCGTTACGTTGGGCCCTGGGTCGTTGTGTGGCCGTTTTCCCAGGCGCTCAGGATCAAGTCACTCGAGTCGCCGATATAAGGATCAAGTGAGGAACCATTATTCAAAGGGAGTTTAATAACATTTGTCCCCTTCCAGAAACTGCTTGTTGAATCAGCCGCGTACCTACCTACTTCAACCTGGGGAGTATGTTGGAGACAAAAACGTAGCACCACCCGCCACGCCGCACTGCGACAACGGGAGCGGGACAGCAGCGAGCTGGGAGCGGGGGACGAGGTGCCGATAGCCGCTGACCTGCACTGCCCTTCACTTCCAAAAAGGACGGACCAAGAGGCGGGCGTACTTACGTCCAATATACGAACCTTATATACTACTACTGGTTGAGTAGTGTATAATTATTTTGAAGGAACTAGTAGGTATTGTGCAAGTATACGTAACCCTGCAACTTGTAGCAAAAAGAAATAACAGCAAACACAAAGGTCAAAAAAAGACGTAGGTAGTACCGGCATTCCGAAATATAGCATTTGTCGAATGAGACTGGGAAACTTGTGAATCCATGTAGTTTTAAACAGGTTTTAAACTCTCAAGGCAAAGATAGTAACATAACTTTCACCGTTCAGGATAAATGGCCTTTTCCTAAAGCTCATGCAATCATCATGACTGCAGTTCATGCAAAAAAACATTGCTATGCCCAGCAATGTACGGCCCGTGATTCCTCATTGCACAGCATTGGACTGCCTATACTCACATATGTAGTAGTAATATACAATATGAGTGTTACATGTTGTAGAGATCTGTACTGTTGGTTGATGCTGCATCTTCAAGTTGTATATCATCTCTAGAGTGGGTGCCCTGGTACTGCACGCTGGGCTTCAGGATATACGGCGGATTACAGACTGGAAAGAAATACCTAAGTAATCATCACATCTCGCTTGTATTCTCCAAAGGGTAATGTTAAGTCCAATGTAATAGAGGAAAAGCCTACTACCATGGACGGAGTGGTGGTAAATCCAGTTTATAGAATGGCATGTATTTAACGCGGCGACAAATTAATCTGAAATTGGGATTAAAAAATAATTAAAGCCGGTAGCAAAAATAGTAGTTTGGCAGCTACAATGAAGAATAATTGTAAGTAGAAAGTAGCAGCTTAATAATCAGTTGTTAGCTTTGTTTTAATTTAAACTGGCATCAAGTAGCCGACGGAGCCCCGCTTCGCGGGGCTCCTACTACTGGGTGGTTGAAAAAAAATAACCACGAAGGGGACGGCGGGGTCTTTCAGACCCCGCCATCCCCTTCTAACCTAACCAGTCCGAGTCAGAGTGCCCCAAGTCCCGAGCTCGCTTCGCTCGCTCTTATATCCTATCCTACTGTTAATATTAGTCACCATTTCATTATTTATAGTACCTCGCCTATGATTTCTAGTAGCAAATAGTTAGTAGCCCTTTAAGTTGTTAGTCGTCTGCAAAATAATTAGCCTTATAGAATTATCCGCGAAAAAACATTTAAAAAAAAATACGGTCGAATTGAGAACACTCCTCCTTTTTTGAAGTCGGTTAAAAAAATTAATGAAATATTTCTCTTCCTGGGGATCAAATACTATACTGGAGAGAATACTAGAGCAACAAACAACTAAAACCCAATTACGACAAAAACTAAAAGGTCTAGACAAGATATTGTAATTGTAACAATAACATCGGTTTTCATATAACCGTCACATGTAATTACTGTACATATCATAGATCTTACCTACACATTTCGTGTGACTCTGGTTTGGTTTTGGGATTTAGTTTTTTTTTTATTAGGTTTGGGATCATTAAAGATAGGTAACAAATGGAATTTGATACCATACATAACATTTAAGAAAGGTTTTAAGTGTTA